>JAVRXN010000002.1:67096560-67696560 GCA_033556935.1 Timema podura | reverse complement strand
GAATCCTCAGATATTACTGAGAATCAAGGCCCTTTATCTTGGTAGATGAGCTATACCCCATTGAGCAAACATTGTAGTTTATTCCCCCTGCCCAACAAACTACTTTGCAGGCAGCAATATGGTCATCCTAAGATGTCCATAATACAGAAAATAATATTATCAAACTGCAAACAGAATCAATATGTCTTTTATTAATAAATACTTTCTAAATAATTATATTCATCTGTGTACTAAACAAACATTTATGAAATTCCTATAACCTACTGTATACAGGAGATTCAAAACTCTATGTACAAAATTTAATGGGAGATATGGAACACTAAAACAAACCTTTTTGATAATGAGGTATGTCCATGACATCACCCTTAGGTGCTAAAGGGTTCTGTTGGTATACATAAATGAAAGGCAGACAATGTGAACAGCATTTTTATTTACAGAAGTTTACAGAGGTGTCATACATGTTACATGTAATGTTCCAGTTTCACACAATTGCCAGTGCAAACACACAAATATTTTGTAGTTCGGCAGCACTTCTGTTAGGATTATCGTTCACGATACAATCTTACAGCAGCTTTTCCATTCCATGCAGTCCCATACACTAGATTCATCTCAACCATCTCAGAATCCATGGAGTGCTCCATGTACATGTACAAAGTCTGCATTACGAATGAGGCCAACAAAATAGATCCATTCGATACACACCTCCAAAAGCGCCTTTAGAGCAGACATAAATTCATTAACGAGAAAGGTTATTTTAGTATTCCCTATCTCCCATCGTCATAACCGGGCTTAATACCGCGTACCTTTAGAGAGATTGTTAAGTAAATCACATTATACTGTAGAAAGCGCTTTTGATTTTAGTGATTCCCTATCTCCCATGAAAGTTTGTACAGAGAGTTTTGAATATCCTGTACATTTGTTTTGTGATTCTACTTATATCAGTGCCAGTTTTAAGATAAAGATTAGAGCAAAAAAATATGTGGCTCCTTTTATTTTGGAGAATTATTTTGTAATTTTATGATTTATATGATTTGAAGTAATAATAAATTAATAAAGTCTGTAATTTTCTTGGTAGCTAAATTAATTTGGGGATAAATGATATTCAAATGTTGTTAGACATTCTGGCAGAGTCGTTTTAAGAAAATGTGAGGCCTGTGGCAAAAAAATCGGAGGCCCCCTTTGTATAGCAGTTTTTCAGTTTTAGCATTAAGCTGTTATAATATATTGGTACATACTCGGTAGTTATGTTAAGTACTTAATAATTTCTCATATTTTATTGAATATTGATCAACCCATTAAATGATTGTACTTTATTAAATGCAAACAAATTAAGTTACACAAGTAAATTCGTCTCTGTACCATTGCCTGTTAGTTTTCTGCTGTTGAACCGACAGCGGTAGTACAGTGGTGGCGTATTCTACTGTACTGCAGCACATTACTCGAATAATGTAAATCTTAAGTTACATTAATTTAGGGTTTTCAGGAATTTGGAATGGAATCCTATCACCAAGCGAATACTTATTGCTGTTAATTATCTGTACACTATTTGATGCGAAATTTAGAATAACTGTAATTGATTTAATAATTTTTGGTGGGTGACCTGGTGGTCTAGGGGTAAGGTGTCAGACTTCAGTGCTGAGGGTCTGGGGTTCAATCCTCGGTCCCAGCACAGATTTATCTGATTGCCGAACCCTTCCTTCACCTCTGACAAGACGTGCATTAATCACAACTTGTGAATGTGAGGAATGCCAGGCCTCCACCGTGGTTCGGATTCCACGTTAAACTGTAGGTCCTCCATTTTATTTTCACAATCACCCTACCACTACACATTAGCATAAGTGTGTATAACCCGAACGAGTAGTAAAACGCGGTAATAATTATAATTATAATAATAATTAATAATAATAATAATAAAAATTATTTTTGGAGTAAATGTGACCCCTGGAATGTGAGGCCCAGGGCAATTGCCCCCTTTTTCCCCCTACCCTAGACGAGGCCCTGCATACTGGTACATATCTGATTTAACTACATTATAGTGGTAATATTTTATTCATAATTTTCACAAATTACGATACCATTTTTGGTAATAGTTACTTTAACACTTGGAATGCAATTTTAATTATATATTCCTGCCTGATATCAAATTTCTGATGATACCAAGCCTCAATGCAGTGGCTGCTAGTAGGCCTACCTGTGTTATCCTAGATACAGCTAAATGTGGGGTGGTATAGTATTAAGCAGCTTGACTTTTATTATCTCATTTTATATGCAATGAGATGATTTATAATAATGCTGGGTCATATACAGTATAATTTTCATAGAAATAGTATTTTATAAAATACAAACACACTATTTTGCAATCAAAATTGTTTTAATTTTACTACATTATTATTATTATTATTATTTTATAGGTATGTATAATATAAATGAAAGGCGATAGTTACAGAACACATGATCTGACATAGACCTGACATAGTATATGTGAAAGTAGATCTAGTAACTTTTATAGCTGTCAGATAAGCCCCCACCTTTTAAAATTGGACTGTAGCATACAATGCTAACTTGTATAGGTCATTGCAATTCCCAATTTAATTACTATAAGGCCTTGGAAACTGATATGGCGCTCTTAATAGGTAAATTTGACTAATGGAAAACATTATACCATAGCTAGATTGCCTCTAGACTGAAAATGTCCAAAATTATAATATTAATAGTGGATCATCGCAGTGTTGGCTACACATTATTGGGGCGCTAAAACGCGTTCAAACTTTTTATTGGGAAAAGTTATATAGAATGAGGCCTCACTTCACTTTCCAGTTAAGGGTTAACTCGACAAAGGCCATCAATTTTCCATATATTTTGAGCTTTTGGTGTTTAATTTTGAGCAAAATATATACTACTTCCCTTCACATGAGTACTTTAAAAATAACTCCTCTTGAAGCTCTCTATTTATTTGTTGCACCATAGGCCTACCACTTAAGTAAGATTTGAGTTATTGTTTTGATGCAAAGAGAAATATTTTATTTACTGATGTACAATCATGCGTCAATCAGGGTTTCTATGTTGATGTTAACAATGAAAGATTGTACAGATGAGCCGCTGCACCCAGAGTAAAAAAAAAAAGCTTAAAATTCAATAGGAAAGTCAAATTTTCGTTGGAAGCTACTAGTTTTGCCAATATCTTGAACCCCCAATCCTTAAAATGAGTGGTTGATTGTTAAAATCAGTTCAGCTTTTCCCTCTTAGTTTCAACTATCATAAATTGGTTTATTAAATTCTATAATTATATAGCTGACATTATTTCGACAATAAATTAGTTCACTTAGAAAGAAACTTAGTTTAAAGAGCTTACTGTTAAGTCAATTTCTATAAGAAGTAGCCATTACTTTTCTTTCAAGTGGTGACAGTCCAAAGTGAAAACTGTATTCCTCTTTTTATTGTAAAAATCCTATTCTCTTGGTTATTTTTATTTGTTGCTACTCCTTTTTCTTGTACCTTCTTCTATTTTTTATATATGTGTCTCAAAGAGTGAAAGAGATTTTCCTTAAAAAATTATTCATAATTTTGTGTGAGAATACTGTATATGAAATCAAATTCATAATTTATTTATTTATTTATTTTAGAGTGGGTATTAATAAAATTGTGTTTTTCAGTAGAAATAATAACATTACTTGAATAATATATTATTACATTAAGGTGGGGTGCTAGTGAGCATGAGTTTAGGGCAGTATTTTAAAAGTTTTTATGGCATAAACCTTTTTTGGCCAAGATAAATCAAACATTTCTTCTATAGAAACATAGAGTTTGGTTTTCTGCACATAATATTCTCAACAATTCTTGAATATCTGTCAAAGGTGTCCTGGAATCTAATGGCAACTTTTTCTCTTAATTTAAAAAGTTTTGTCACTAAATGCCGCTATGCTCATGACAGATATCCAGGAACTGTTGAGATTAGCATGTGCAGAAAACTAAACTCTATGTTTCTATAGAAGAAATATTTTATTTATTTTGGCTTAAAAATGTTTATGCTATAAAAACTGTAAAATTAATGCACTAAACTCGCGCTAACTAGCACCCTACCTTAAATTAAGAATCTGATAAATAAGCATAGCTATAGTTATATTGCTAACATATTGTGTATGATCATTATGAAATCATGATAATAGGTACCTGTAAATTGTCCCTAAATTAAGTTAAAGTTTTACTTGCAACACATATTTCTTAGCCAAACTTAGATTTGTTAAAATACAACATTCATAACATAAACATAACATTAATTTATTTATGATAAAATTGATTACTAATCATAATAATTATTCAATAATGATGGCAAACAATAAAATTCAGAAAAACATTTAGTATACCACTGTTTTAAAAACTTATTGGTCTATATTTTGTTAACTACTGTACTTACTTTTGTTTATTGCATTTGGAGGTGTGGCTTCTACTTAACATTGGTGATAGAAAATGTATTCATATTTATGTCCTTTTACTCTCATCAGTAATCTTTGCTTCATAGCATTGTACAATGTCTGTTTTCAGGTATAACCAGAAATTATATGGTAATCTCAAATGGTTTGACTGGCCCCATTTACTAAAAGGTTACTGCTAATTATTAGCTAATTTTGAAACTGACCAAGTTGTTGCCTTCACCTGAAAACAGTCATAATGTGTGTGCTTCCATGTCCAACTAATCTCTTCCTCCCCTGCCAGGGCGTGCAACTCTTCTGGAATGGGCTCTAATATTTTATGGTACGGCAGCAACCCCTGAGGGCCAAGACTCTCCATCTCAAACCATCCCTCCTCAAAGGTCCCTTAACCGGGTAGTTCCACCTCCTTCTCGCCCTGTGCCCGCGTCAATCCCCATAGCCATCTACCCCATAACCACCAGGAAGAACAAGTACACACCACGAAAGAATGGTTCGACCAAGACGACTGTAAAACATGCGCCTCTATTGGTCAACTCCAGTCGAGAATCTACTGTGAAAACGTCGCGGCCCTCCGTCATAGAGATTCGGCGCCCAACCATGTCTACATTGACAAGGATGAGAGTGAAGAGCACCACTTTGACTAGTAACAAACCTGTCATCTCAAATACACAAACCACAATACCCATTATCTCATCGACTTGGACTGGAACACAGACAGACATGATGATAGACTCACAGACTCACTCCTCTAATGCTATTAACGGGGAACTTACCATTTTCCTGGAGCCTCATCCCTCCGACAGCCATCCCAGAGTCCCAGATGTATTTCGGAAGTATAACAAGGTGCAATCGTTGTATCCGATGTACCCTGGTTCCTCTTCGAAATTTGGGCCATCTTCTTTCCGGCCTGCTCTGCCTAACCTTGTGTCCAGCTCTGACCTGCTTCAGGATGAAACTCCTACTCGCAATAAAGGGACAGGCAAGGCGAATAATATTTTCCTTTGTCGTGCTCTTACTTCTGTCTGTTTGCATGACTTTTATTACTTGCTTTACTTTTATGCTTTTTAGTACACTTAATCGTCATTTGTTTGTAGAGTTATGTGTTCATAGGTCCTAGGCTATTACAAAAAAATAGATTAACTAGGAATATTAGGGTATGTACAACTTTCATAAGTGGTTCATCAATATTTATATCTAGATTGTTAGTCATTTTTTTCACTCTTGGTAGATGTGGTAATGTGTATCAGTTTTTAAATTCGCTCTAAACTTTCTTGTGTTGCTTTTGCTTGGTATTTGCTATGTTATTTTTTTAAATAGATACATGCTTAACTATACCATTGGATAGTTTATTGCCTATGGGATCTATTAATCTCTCAAGAGTAACCGTCACTGATCCTTGAAATACTTACTGAGCATGATTTTATTTGCATGGTGTAATTTACAAAGTGTAAGGTTGTAAATTATACAAAAATTAATTTCAGAGACCAACAATATAAAAAATATGCCTCTGAAAGATTTTCAAACACACAATAAATTTCATACCATGTAGCTACAAATGAGTCTGAATTTTTTAAAGTTCCTTAGACTGTGACTCAGATTATGCACTTGAGTCAAACATACATAATTGGTTGGCCATTCATAAGTTTGTATTGCTCTACTTATTTGGAAAGGGAATTGGTTATTTGTGAGACATGTATTAATGGTATTACCAACAATGTGATGAGTTTGTATAATTTTATTTTTTATTTTACTTAAAAATATATTAAGGATGTAAAAACGGGGGTTTAAAATTAGCTTTTCATCATACATGAAGTTTGTAATTTTATTAGGTACTTTAAATATATTTAATATATTTTATGGTAGGTACTTATGTGGAAAGAATCAAAATTAAAGTAACATCTTGTGCGAGAAAATTAACTGTGGCTAAGAAAATGGCACAAAATTCTTGACACTATAACTTAACCTTGAGAAAATGTTTTCATGAGAAATATGGTACATAAACACACACACACACACACACACATGCACGCATATACACACACACATCTAGGCAAAAATTTCAAGGCGGGTTTTGTCATAGGAAAATAAAAATTACTGATATAAAATGCCTCTTGGGGCTAGAAGAGGAGGTACAGGAATAGAATGAGAAAGTGAAAGAGAGTGGAATTAAATTTAGCATGGTGAAGTGTGAAGCGATGGTAGTGACAAGGAAGAGGATAAGTCCTAGTAATGCTATAAAGTTGATTGGAGTAGAGCTGATAAAGGTACAAAGTGTAAAATATCTTGGAAGCATGCTAGGCTAAGTGTGGGAGTAGAGAGGATCTAATAAGGAAGGTAGCAGGGAGAGTTGTTCTAGAGGCGTGTAAGAGACCTGCTACGGAGAAGAGAAGTGTCCTTGAGGTGTAAGGAAGTGTTTTATAGTGCGTACTTTGTACTCGTAGTCACATATGCAGCAAAAACATTGACAGTGAATGTAAGAGAACCTAAGAAAGTGGAAGCCATGGGAATGAAGTTTGTTAGGAGCATGTTAACTATCACGAGGAGAAACAGGATTAGGAATGAAGTCATCCAGGAAAGAGTGAGAGTACAGGAAGTACATGAAATAGTATTGAAATCAAGACTGGGATGGTATGGGCATGTAATGAGGATGGAAGAGGAGAGGATGCCGCCCAAGAGAATGATGGAGATGAAGTATGTAGGGAAAATACTATAAGGGATGCCAAGAAAGAGATGGGGGGAGCAAATAACAAAAATTGTGTGAGAGGAGAAGAATGGAAGCAATTAAAGGAGGAAGAATGGGGGGAGGATAGAAAAAAATTGAGGCATTTTGCTAAATTGATCCGACCACAGGTTGGAAACAGTTGGTGATGATGATGATGAAATGAGAAGCCATCTGAAGATTATTTGGTAGTGATTACAGCCACAGTAGCTCTAAGTGGTTTTAATGCTGCCAAGCAAGTATTAATTCAACTGCATCCTTAAATGATGAGCATATCATCGGGACCAGTTAACAATACATTTGGATTAAAATTTAGTAGGCCAAAAGGTAAAGTAGCACAATTAATTTTTTATCACTGCATCTCACTACCTGTACAAGAAATATGCAACTAATTGGTTAGTATATTTATCAACTAATAAGTTGCCTAAAATAGGTAGTAAAAGGCAGTGTTAAAAAACTAATTAGTGCTACTAATTTTTATCACTGTGTTTTACTACCTGTTTAGGTTATTTGCGACTAATTGGTTAATACATAAATATCAACTAATATGGCGTAGTTAGCCAATGCGCTAGTTTTGTGTTAAGCCACACAGCCGAGGACAGGAAGATTGAGGTTCGAATTTTGGTCAGGTGTACTGCAGTGGTTTTTCCTAAATGATTTTCCACTCTCCCTCCACGCAAATGCGGGTTCACTTCCTCTAAATTCAACCTTCCCAATTCCTAATCCATTAGTGTAATTAGTACTTAGGCGTGTAACCCGAAAGGGTAGTAAGACACGGTGCTAAATAATTTTAAAAAAACAATAAGTTGTGTATAATAGGTAGTGAGAGGAAGTGATAAAGAAATTAATTAGTGCTACTGTAGCTTTAGGCCTACTAAGTTTTAATTCAAATGTATCATAAACTGGTTCTGGTAATATTATGTGCATATCATTCAAGCGTACAGTTGAATTAATACTTGCTTGGAAGCATTAAAGCCAGTTAAGAGATGTTGTGGCTGTAATTGTGGATAGCTCTGATTGGTCAATACTTTCACTAGTAGAGCATTAGTCTATAAGGCCATATGTGCCAGGTTCATTTCTTGTAACCAGGTCATCGTTTTTCCTTGGACTGAATACTACTCAGTTTTGCTATTTTAAACTTTAAGCATGATTTTACTAAATCTATTTTATGACTGGTTTCACTTATGTACTGTATAAATATTGAAGCTTAGGAGATCTTTAGGTTATCGTCAATGACTTAGTTCTTTTCTAAGATATACTATTTTTTCGTGTGCTTTAAAAAATAGCTTGGTTATTATGAGAAATGGTCCCTTTTATAACTAAAAAGGTGATGGACACCAAAAGATTGTGTTCTGCATGCTAACTCATTTTAGCCAAAATGGTGACTTAGGCCCTTTCTTAAATAACCGATTCAGATATATCTCATCGAATATCATATTTGAAGATTGAAAAATGACATCCGGGCATAGTAATCAGATCCAGGACTCTTGGCTTAGTGTGTCAATGCTCTTTCACTGAGCTATCCAGAATTAATTCCGTGATCAGGGTCATTCTTCACTTATAGTTTAAGGCAGAGTTTGTGCTGGACATGTAGAAATCATCGATTACTATGAGCTATCATTGATACCACAGCTACCGATGACTCAAGGATTGAATTTATGCTATCGTTAGAACAATGATCATTGTAAAAGAAAGCAAATAAAATGGAAGCCACTTGTACAGTTAATTTTGATTGAATGGTGAAGTTTAGAAAATGGAATTAACTTTATATTACAAATATAGCCGCATCAAGTATAATATTTGTAAATTGAAAAATGACCCCTGGACATGGAATTCGGTCTAGTATCCTTGGCTCACCACACTAATGCTCTACCACTGAGCTATCTCATGTTCAGGGTAAATCTTCATTCATAATTTAAGGCAAAAGTCTATAATGGCCATGTAAAAATCATCAGCAAGCATGTGCTATAATTGACACCACAATCCCAGGCAACTTGGAAGGAGGAGGGGGGGTCGACTTTCATCTTCTAAGCTTTGCAAGTCATTTACAATTAATTTTACAAGTGTTAACGTACTTCATTGTCATTCACTTTCCTGTACAATCATCACTGTACTAACAGCAGAAAAGCTAGTCCTTGAGTTGTCAGTGGCTGTGGTATCAATGATAGCTCATGGTTGCCATTGGTTTCCGCATGTCTATCACAGGCTCTGCCTTAAAATGATGAGTGAAGAATGACCCTAAGTATAAAACAAATCCTGGATAGCTCATAGGTAGAGCATTGGCAAGCTATGTCAAGGGTTCTGATTTTTAATTCCTTGTCATTTTTCAATTTTTGAATATTTTCACTTAGATTTTACACATTAAATATTTTGAATGCCCATTTATATGTATCGTGTCGGATCTTTGTGTTAGTGTTTTAATTATTGCTGTTCAATGCAGTGGCCCCAGCTCAACACAAGTGTTTAAGCAGTTGCTTGGCTACTACAAGAACATAAAGTAGGCTAGTAATATAGAAACAACAGAATGTAACTACTCTAGTGAAGAACATTTTTCATAACATACTTTTTGTAGGCTTGGTTATTCTCTATCCTTACATTTGTAACATATTTACAAGTCGTATTTTATTTATAATTTCATAACAATTTTCCATAGAAAAGAGGGCATTCATGTTTGGGTCTCTGCTTAGATAGGTACTTTGACAAAACGTTGGGATTCTTTGAAGCCTTGATGTGCATAGGTATAACTGTAGGTAGATGTTTGGTATCGGCACATTTATCACTTGATTACTAGTATAGCAAATTTAGCTATTTAAAATTACTTGATAGGTTTCTCAAATTTGTATTGCACTATTTTAGTAATATGCTCCCTTGAGTATCAAACATCAAAATAATATTCATAAATATCAAGGTAGTATTAAGAACTAATGTATCTAATAAAGCAGTGTTTCCCAAACTGTGGTGCGCGTGTTCCCCTAGGTATACAAAGGATTTCAGGGGATACCCAATGTACCACTGAGCTTTATTATCGATTTTTTTGGTAATAATAAGTATAGTAAATAATTAAAGCAGAGTTTTATGTCATGTCACGTACTTTCATAGGTGATTTAATTAACTCTGTCATGGTTTTCTTTAGCTTACTATCAAATAATTATTCAAATTGGAACTGACTCTTTATAATGTACGACATGTGAAGTACAGTTTGAAAGGCGCTGCTCTACAAGGTAGTAGGTATTTGTTTTCTTTCATTTCTTTACAAAAACTGGAAGGGGTATGTTGCTTAGGCCATGGAAAGTGGTACACATTTGATGGAAATTCGACAAACACTGTAATAGATAACATCCACAATAGTATCTAAACAGTCTTAATGACATTAGATTTAATTGCACTTATTTACTCTTGACAGTAAGGTTGTAGTTCAAATCCTGGGCAGGTGTTCTGTTGGTAATATTTCCATGTGATTAATTGTTTGTGAATAAGTCACTAGTTGTATGTTTTGTAACCTTGTAGGAACACTGTCCCAATGGAACTTGGTGCTGCATGGCACAGGACACTCCTCCTCACATAGATGTTGAGGATGATGGCAACAGCAATGGTATTAGTGTTGGTAGCAATGACAAGCTTCACTCTGTGGAAGACGACCCGGAACACAACGCTGTAGAGTCAGCGACAAGGGGTGAGTGGAAGGAAGTAAGTCCTCCTGATCACACGCGTAATGACGTGCAACGCACAACGACAGAGGAAGAAGAAACATCTTCATCTGGTTGCCTTGCGCTATCGAGGAATGGCCAGGAGTGCATAGGTTTGTTGTGCCTTCTTATAGTGTTATTAGTGTCTCAGATTTGCTTCAATCCCTCTTTCATCAATTGTCCTTCCAATTCGGCAGTGTCCTGTGCGGGGCAAGAAACAGTTTTAGTGACCAATACAGGAATGAATGTTAAACTTGAGATATGTTCTTCCATTATTCGGACAGAAAAAGTAGTGGGGTTTTCATCGTAGGAGAGAAGAAAATGTACAATTTTAGTTCAATTTTCTATCAACCTCTAAATAAATTGGAGGTGAAAGCTACAGTGATAAATTTTGAATTAATTAAATAAACATAAATAAGTTAACTAGCCACAAATTCTAGGTGCTAAAAATGATTAATTCAACACTTGTTACATGGGGAAACGCGATTTGTAGATCATTTCATAAATAGTTAACTATCAATATTATTATTATTAATATCATTATCATTGACAATATTATTTCTATCAACAATATTAGTTTTAAAATTACTAAGATTAACAAAATTATTACTATGCTATTATTTTCATACTTAATCATACCTAATCATGCCATTCCCTTACAGAGTAAGCAAGATGTTATTGTTATCATCATTATTGTTTGCTCTAAAATAAAATGACTTGCTCATATTATTTGAAACATAATTTTATTGAAGTAAAATTTGATTTGGTAATATTTTGTTTGTGATTGTACGTTTTATTTTTTTAATATATTTCTTATGGCATGTATTTGTCACAAATGCAATGTTTAATTTGATTACTTTATATAAATCTATCTTTTTTTTTTACTTTTCACTAAACTTAATATGCATTATATTTATTTCATCGGAAAAAAAAAAATATTTAAAAATTGTTGATAATTGAATTATAACTTTCAAAATATGGAAAAATAATTATTTCAAACTAGTAGCTAAAAATAACATACTAGTTTACATGGCACTACACTATACAAAAATATATATTTCTAGGCTTATTGAATTCAATAATTTTGACAGAATATTATAAATGTTTAGTCCTTCTTTAGATAGGTTACTTAAAATTTTGCTTATTTTATCTTAAATAAATTGAAATATGAAGAAGGTTCATTTGTTTGCACACTGTCATATTAGATTTCAATCAAACTCTTCAACAACTGGAAAAAATTGATTTTTTGTAAAATACTTGTGTGAAAAACATTTGAATTAGTTGACCAGACCAATACAACATACAACTAGTAATAATTTGTTAAATATGTCATTAATGAGTGTATCCTACAGTAAAAATTAACTATTCATCATAGATATAAATTCAAATTTAATTTTAAAAATAGCAGTAGGCCTAGGTATAATATTAAATGTTATATTTTTATTCTATAAAAGAATACTATTAGTATTCTACAATAAGAATAGTAATTAACAAATTTTATTACAATAATTCTATTATGATATTTTAGTAATCATGAAAAAAAAATTTTTAAAAAAAAGCTCATATAGCCTACAAATATGTATTGATGATATAATGAAAGTAATAACTAATAATAATGTATTGTATTGATAGTAATAATATTGTACTGATTGTAATAATATCTATCATGTCATCATGTTTCCAAATCATAGTATTATAAGGTGAGTGAGAAAATTAATTAATTTTATAGTGTTATTTAAAATCCTCATTCCTTCTTAAAGAATGTGCTTTGATTTATGGGTGAGTTAGTCATTAATTTGTAGCGAAACGTAAAGTATATATTTGTTAGTGGAATGAATAAAATATGTTTTAGGAGCTAGGTATTCAATAATAATGAACTCGAGCAATTGAAAACAATACATTTTTTAACTTAATTAACAAAGTCAACATGCTTCATCATTTTTACTATCAATGTTAGATAAATAGGTCTTATAGATGTTTCATAGACAGCAAATAAAGTAAATAATAATATAAGACACTTTGACATTTACAAAGTTAAAGATGGTGACAAGTTCGCTTGTGGCAAATCTAACAACGTGGCCTGAAAAACTGGTACCAATTTTCAAATTAATGTGCATTTATATGGTGTCAATCCAGTAAATAAATTAGTTAAATCACTAAACTGTTAAAGAAAACAATTAGAGCCATTAGATAATATGTATGAAATAAAGTGTTAAGCAAAATATAAAACAAAATAAATAAAATTATATAATTGTAGAAAAAAAAAGCACAAATAAAAGTAATAACACTAAATACATATTTACAAACACTTACATATTTTTATGCTCTTATTACATTGAATAATTGAAGTGTGTGTAAATTTGTTTTAGTGTTTTTACTTTTATTTAAGCTTTGTTTTTCTAAAACCATTAGATAAGAAACTCTATATCTTAATCTCAATATGTAAGCTTTGTGGTACACAGGCCCTATGAGAGGGGGTTCACGGGGTACATCGTACCCGGGCCTGGGAGTCTAAAAGGGCCCTGGGAATTTCCTGGGATCTCAGAAAATGTTTGCATGTATTGAAAACTAGCAGTCACATTTCTACTATTAGTACTATTACTAAATTAGGCTATTAGCAGAGGCACTGTATAAAATATGTTGATTTATTGTTTTATTTTTTAGTATAAAGGATAATTAATATATTTTTTTATCTTATTTTTTTTTTTTTCAGCTAGTATTAGTTGATTATTGTTTTTAGATAGGATTAATGGAAAATAAAATAGGGCTCGGAAAAACCTTGAACCCCCTGATAAAATTCCTCTCATAGGCACTGGTTGTACATATTTAATAATAGTATAATTACTATAGTTAATCAAACATGTATTTTCATATTTTGTTAATAATTTTCTCAGAAACTTTAAATGTTTGACATAATATCTAAAAGTACTTAGAAACATAATTCTTTATTCGACTGTTTCTAAATTTGGTGGAGATTAACTATCAAATAGTAAAATAGTTTAGGAGATTTTCATACCTCGGGTTTTCCCTTCATGGCTAAACTTATTATTTTATTAGACAAGTTTTGGTAACAATGAAAAAGATCATAAGAATGATGATTTTGTCATAAAAATCCTACAGCTATCATCAATTTCCTTAGGTGAATAATATTCCCCATGACATCTACTGTGCTAAGCCATCATGAACAAAATTTGATACTAGTGGCATCAAATGAAAGATTTTTATAAGAAAAGATACTCCGACAAATCTCGTTTAGAAATCTCGTAAATCAGTATTCCCCACCCCGCCTATAGCTATTTCCCTTCCCAACCTTTTGTAGGGGCCTACAAATATATCAGATGTCAAAGGAATATTTTTCACGTAAAATGTTATAATCTATTTAGTTAAAATTTAGCACAACTATAAGGGGCAACATATGGAAGGTTTTCTATAAGAAAAATACTCCCACATCTTAGATCAAGATAAGTCATTTTTCAGTTAATTTTCACACCATACCTACTGCACTCTAATGATTTTGAAAAAATAATAATATAAATTTAAAAAATGTCCAAATGTAAAGGGCACTGCATAGGCTTTCTCTCGTTTTTATCTTAAAATAGAAGCATTTACTAAAAACATTAAGAGTTGTGAAACAAAAGAATATACATTGTTGCAGAAACACTACATTAAATGGCATAGATGAAATAATATAGACTGTTACAGAAACATGGAGAAAATAGGAACATCTCTGTGCTCCAAAGAGTGTAACAATCAATTTCATGTTTCAGGGTACATATATATATTTGCTTATAGCTCAGAAACTATTGGTTTTATACAAATATATTTCAAATAAAGGCATTTTATATTTAATAGTACTACATCTTTAAAATGATAAGCTAGTTTGTATCTCAAATAGCTGCTGAGATATGATCAAAATCGGATATTTTTGCTAATGTAAAGTAGGCTACCATCAAAGTCATTTTCATGGGAAAATGAAAACTGCCATTTTGTTTGTAATGTTTAACAATGCCTAGGTACAAAATTTAATCAGAATCATTAAGAGTGGATCTAGATCAAATAGATCTAAGATTTTTTTGCCCTTCAGTAAGCTACCCTTATTTTTAAGGTTAGATAACTATATATCCCAGACAACTGCATCTAGTGAAACTCTCAAAATTTATACTTGCAAGCTTTCAAGTTGCAAGTGAACCTTTATATTCTACTGTAGTAACTCTTAGACTTGACAGCACATACATAGGCAAATTATGTTTTGGTGAGATTCTATAAACTATTAATGCTTATTAAATATAGGTAGTATACTACAGTTGTTATTATTTTTTCACTGAACTTCTAACTATAAGTTCTACTAGTTTCTAGTTATTATAAATTATACTATTTGATGCATGTACAGTAAATATATAAACACCAAACTGATAGTTCTTTATTGTATATTAACTTATAATATTTATATATTATTAATATATAATATAATATTATAATATTATTAATATATAATATTATAATTATTATAATATTATACTCAGGTTTTAGTTTTTTCTCTATATTTAACTGCTTATAATTCAGTATACTTGTCATTATTTTTAAATTACTATGTATGAAACATCTTTAAGGCCTATTCACTGAACATTTCTTACAAATTTGCCTCTTGGTGAATACAGGTGTATTTTCTTGAATTTCACCTACCTCATTCGTGTACAAGGATTAGTGACAGTTGTGAATAGCCCAAGATAGCAAAAAGATGTATTAAAAATGAATAAAACTCTGTAAATTCTAATGAGAAAATTCATAATGCTGGTACACACGAATCAAATTAAAATAACTATAATTTTAAACTAATATTTATTAATATAGGTTTTATATGAAAGGGTAAATATTCACAAACATTCAACATACTTTCTGAATTTTCATCAACTATTTAGTATTTGTTTTATTAATACAATTTCAATTTTTGCATACAATCCAAATGGGTACTGAGATGCAGTGAAAAATAAAATTGTTCTTATATTTATAACTGTTTATTATTGACTTTGTATTATACAACACTGTAATGTTGGTAATGCAATGTTAATATTATTTCTGTTTTACAAAATTGAAAAGCAAGCCCACATGGACTTAAAGGCATAAAGCATAAAAGCCCATAAGTGTGTATAAACAATAGATTTATATTTCCTAGAAAATTGCATTGATGTTCAAAATTCACAAAAACATTTGAACTTTCAATCTGGGTTTCATGTGTGTTTAAAATATTGACATACGGTTTGTAGTGTTGATAATTTTTTTAAATTGGAAACTAATATTAAATTTTTTGTTTTTAAGTTAACAATAAGTTGAAAAATATTTTATGTTATTAAGCATATAAACCCCAATGCTTAAGCCAAGACACAGGTTCATTATTCAAATATGACTTATATGATGTTAATAGACTTGATTTTAACAAACAATTTCGGGTTCAAATGTTAGCCCATTTTCATATGAGATCACCTTTTTTTAAATTTAATTTTAAATCTATTTCTGTAATACTGCCTTAATTTTTTAAATTGTTTTGTAATCTACATTAATGGTATTATTAGAGAATCAGTATTCCCTGTACAGCTCTTTGTGGATACTAAAACTATATAATATATACATATATATGTTGTACTTTAATTTGGATCAAAATATTACAGGGCATAAAACAATTGCTCGATATCGGGTTAAAACTATTTAAACGTCGGTTTTTTAATTTCATGATTATAGGGCCAAAACATGTTTTTGAGTTTTAACTCTTACATTTTTTCTGTAAGTAGTTCTGATGGTTATGCTACTTTACTATTGGTATGTTGAATGTTGATAGCATCATACAGTGTTAAAATGGGATTGGAATGGGGTCTCATTTTAATAATGTAAGTACCAAAATAGCTATTTTGAGGGGAAGTGGTATGGATATGAACACTTAAACCAAGTATTCAATAAACCCCTACACACAGCTCTGGTTTCATAGCGTTATACTATTGTTTTATATAAATCTCTCAATATTCAAGTTTTATTATGATAAATTTTAGTTTTACATTAAATTTCAAAATTTAATAAAATTAATACACAAACGCTTACAGTTAATACAGAAGGCAATTCAATAGGTTTGCAATGTTTTTAAGTTAGATATATATCCATAATTAAATATTCCTATAATATATATTAATACCAACAAATACTATTTAGCTAATATATATATGTATATATATACATATACACATCTAATAACATAGCATAGAGCTAGCAAATGGAGACATTAAATTTAATACAAGCATGTTATTGGTGTAGTTTTTATTTGAAATAAATTACACTCTCATTCTTACCACCAGCAAACATGCCACTGCTTTTTGGGAGTTTTATTGTTTAATTGTGTGTTTTGGTTACCTACTGCTGATGAGAGATTAATACTTTAAACTATTTATCCCTACTGTCAAAAGATCTAATAATAAATTCATTGATCACTGTTAGTACTGATTAGATTGCTAATAGTACATTGCACCATTTGTCAGTGTTGTTCAGTTTATTGAGCTACATTGTATCAAAAGTAATTACTGGTGATGGTGTTTAATGCTACATTGCATCTTTTTCAGTGTTGTTGGGGATATACATATGGTACATTGCATCAATTGTCATTACTGGTGATGGTAGTAATACTACATTGCATCATTTGTCAGTGTTATTGGGGATATAGAACTACATTGCATCAATTTTAATTACAGGTGAAGGTAGTTAATACTAGGCCTACAGTGCCCCAATTTGTCATTACTGTTGGGAAGCTGGTAGTATAGTGCATTAATTCTGAAGCAAGCATAATGTCGACCTTTACAAAATCTAAATTATCAAGGTGGGATCTATACAACCAATTAATAATAGTAATAATATTATTATTATTTGAATGTACTGTAACTTACATTAATATTTATTTAACAATAAATTGTAAAGTTTAATATTGAATTTGATTCTTCACATTATGTGGTTTTGTTCTATTATGTTTAAATTATCATACATCACACAAACATTTTTCTAATACTCTTCATGTTTGCCTTCTGTATGTGATTGTGAAACTGTTTTTCATAAACTTGGTTTTATTATTGTTGTTTGTGTTGTGGAAGTTAATAAGTGAAGTTGTTTATTTTGAGTTTAAACTTGTGTTTCAATCATATGAAATATTTTCAAGTAATAATGCCAATATTATGCACAAGATCATTCCTAGTGAACTTAATAGGTGAATTGAATTAATATAAAATAAAAAGGGATTATATCAATCATTTTGATTGTTGGAAGCTTCAATTAATATTCTAATCAATGTACGTCCATCTTTCTAAAGTACAGTCATATCCATAAAACTTGATGAAAATTATGAATTTGTGAATTGGTATAAAGTGGTTTATAATGATGTTTTAGTTAGGTGTATGTGTTGAAATTAAATTTACATCTCTGAAGTCTACAGGTTTTTTCTATTCTACAAACATTCAAGTGAATAGTAAGTGCTCGTTCACATGAGAGATATTATATCATGTGAAGTTTTTGTCACACGAATTTTATCTGCTGAAATACATTGCTTCAAATGTGAGTGTTCACATAGGGAGGGAAAATATTGTGCGGTAAAATTCCTGCGCCACCAATCTAGAACAGTCGCTTGTATCTAGCGACGAGATTATTGGTTGCGTGGGAAAAATACCGCACTTCGACCTTGAGATAGATTTATTCAAATGTATGCTTTCAGGTGAGAGGGAATAAATTGTGCAATCTTTCTACTGTTGAGCTTTTTCAAAGCATAACGTATCGTATAACAATAGTTTATAATATAAATTAGGCCTTCAATATACAGGTCTATTGTTGGTTTGTACATTATTAAGATACAAGTGTTTTTATGCACTTTTCATTAAATACTTTTATTGAAAACTTGGTGACAAACACTGCAGCAATTCGTCAAATGTTGCTATAGACATGCGAAAATACTTGAAAAACTTAATGCCATACTTGCGGATTCTAGCAAAATTCAAACTAAAATGGTGACCTGGTGGTCTAGGGGTAAGGTGTCATACTTCTGTGCTGAGTGTCTGGGGTTCAATCCTCGGTCCCGGCACAAATTTATCTGATTGCCAAACCCTTCCTTCACCTCTGACAAGACGCGTATTCATCACAACTTGTGAATGTGTGGAATGCCAGGCCTCCACCGTGGTCGGATCCCACGTTAAACTGTAGGTCCTCCATTTCATCTCACAATCACCCTACCATAATATATTAGCGTGTGTGTATAACTCGAACGGGTAGTAAGACACGGTGCTAGTAATAAAATAATAATAATAATAATAATATAATATAATAATAAAACTAAATCACCTTCAATAATCTTATAATTATAGGGTGTACCCAAAACCACTTTTTTTTTTCTTTTTGTTACTCTACCAAACAAAAGGTATGTAGTCATCATAAGGTTTACATCCCGATAAGATACACCATGGCTGACGACGTTAACCTTATTATGGTTACATACCCTTTGTGATGCAGTATAACAAAAAGAAAAAAATCGAAGCCAATTTTGGGTACAACCCATAATTAGTGGTAGATTAAGTGATTTTAGTTTAGATTAAAAAAAATACTTTTGTATCTTTGTCATGTACAAAACCAACAATAGATTGATACATTGAAGGCCTAATTTGTATCACAAACTACTGCTATACAATAAGTTCTACCTCAAAAGAGCTCCAAGAGTAGACTGATTGCATGATTTATTCCCTCTCGTCTGAAAGCAACTTTAAAATTGATCGCGCGAATAAAAGTTTGCCTGACAAAACATCGCGCGATAAAATATCTCTCGTGTGAAAGGGCACTTAACATTTATAGTAACTGCTTATAATATGTGTTTATTGACTAATTATTATTGAATCTTTTGATCTGTTGTATTTTAACCAAGAGGTTTCCTTGGAGTTCAAATGTAGTAAAAAATTATAATATAAAAAGTAGATCATATTATTATTTAATAGATATGAATAAACAAGCAAAATACAGTGATTTTTCTTTTTCTTTTCGCATATTAAATAGATTGAAATTCATGACAAATAATTTTTCTACAGCTATTGTCATGTTTATAAATTTGTATTAATGTTTATAACTTTTTAGTATCATTAGCTAGCCATTATTCTCAAAGAAAATCTAGAAAAATTATATAAGATTGAAATTATAAGTAATTAAAAAACTCTAATTATTCCAGATATTACATTTGCATCTACAGTTGAAATCCTGCAAATCTTAAACAACTACACACAAAACATGTTCATAAACTAGCATTAATTTTATGTTAAGTGTCACATTTTTGTAGCTATATTTCTTCCACAATACTCTTTATTCCACCAGAATTGACAATATGAGCCCACCCAAGTAACATAAAAATTTAACAAAAAGTCTAAAATAATAACATAAACTTTAATAGAAAGATAACCTTGGAGATATTTCTCATAGCATAGATATTTTTCTTTGTGATTGCTACTAGAAGGTTTAGCTCACTATAAGCGATATTAGTTCAAGGTCATGATCCAGATCTTTCAAATCTCGAATGAGTGGAATGGGACTGTTTTCTACAAAATGTTTTTTTATCCTCTCTCCAAGGGAATACTGGTAATTTCCTTCAAGTGATTTAAATAAGTCACCCTAGCCTAAGATGGTTATGCCCTTGAAAAAAATGTGATTTATGCATTCAAATATGCCCTTAAAACTATCAAAGAATTCCATTAAACATGAAGTTATGCTCTAAAAATATGATGGAGGTTTCAAATATACCATATTTCTAAAACTAATAGGGTAGAGATGAGAAATTTATAATTTAATAATTTCAACATGAAATTTATCTTGCTTTAGGTTCTACAATCTATTCATAGAATAAAAAGTTATAAGCCTAAATAAGTTTAGAAAATTAAAAAAATTATAAGAGCATTTTAAAACTTTTTGAAACTTTTTTTCTTAAATTAATTAAGTTTTTAGTCTCAGTGTATGAAATGCTTTTAAAGGTTATTTACTAACCAGTAATTTGTATAGATTATGTTAAGCTATTTTCTATTATTTAAATAATTTTAAAGCAGTTGTAAAAGAAGAACATTTAATTTTAAAATATTCCAGTATTTTACTACCCTTACTACTATTCTCATATCTCCACTAATTGGGTAGGGATGAGGAAGGTAGAATCTAGATTAAGTCTACCGATATTTGCATAGAGGAAGTATGTAAAGCAATAACTATTCGGGAAAACTCAGTACTAAACATGACCTCTTCACAGGCAAATCAGACAATGCTTTTGTTCACCTACTCTCTGGTTCAGGTTTGAAAATATTTAAAACCAAATTGTTTTGTGCTGAAATTCTTGATCTTTTTATAATTGTTTGTAGAAAAAAATATAATCAGTAATTTTAGTTGCTTTGGTCTTTATGTCAGAGCTATAACATAACATTTAGGTACCAACATATAAATATCTTGTAATTAAAAAAAGAGGTAATACCATAAATAAGGTTTAGCTTACTAAAAAAGATCTATATTACATATGAGAATGAAGTCTCAACTATATTTCGAAGTATGGGACATCAGATAAAATTAATTTTGGATCAATAATGTCAAATAAACTGGCAATTTAAATACTCTAAGTATTAGAATATTGAGTTTGTTTTACACTTTTACTAGTTTGGTAATACTGCAAAATGAAGTTGATGTGTGTGTTCAAAAAACTTGATGTTGTTTACTCATGCCACTTCAATCTATATATTTTATTTAATGAGCTGTTTAATTTTAAAAGCAGAAAACTTGTGTGTATCATGATAATCTTCTTAGATATCAATTTATATACTTGGAATATGACTGTACCATAAAAAATAAAGTAAAACTTCAGTACATAACAAGTGCAATTAACTGTGTTTTGCCAAATTAATTATAGAAGTAATATTTGTAATAGTTACTAGTAATAGGAGATGAATGGAAATATGCAACATAGAAATGTGGTCATGAAGATCAATTGAATTATTGTAATGTATGGGTGGATGTGAAGGTTACTCTCTAGCTACAAATGTTCCAATCTTTCAATCAGTATTACTAAACTTCATTTTGATTCGTCAGTATAGAAAAGTATTCTTAACATATAACACAGTTACTTAATGGATATTAACACACAGGTTGAAAATCATTGTAATTACAACATTGTGCATATGGAGGAACCACAATTCAATTAATTTAAATTAGTTGAAAAATGACACCTGGACATAGGTTTTATTCTCATATCCATATTTCATTTTTCAACTAATTTAAATTAAAGTTATATAGGTAGGTACATTATAGTCGTAGAATGAAAATGATAAAGAAGTAAGCATATGAATCGATTGTACTAAGTTCAAATGTATGGTACTATGTAAAATATTCCCCAGTACCTAAGTGATGAATTGTTTTGGTGATATTGTGTGTTCCTGTTTAGAAAGATCCCTTATGTGAACATAGTCAGAAAATAAATATTCCCTAATATATTTCCCCTAGCCATACATATGGTTGTGTGTTTGTCACAGTATTTATAACTTCTGTTCACTTCAAGTCTCTTTCTGAATAATTAAGTTGCAAAGACATTTGAATTTTAATGTGAGAATAAAATATAGATGGAAGTATTGAGTGAAACTAAGTATAAAAATTATTCACATTAGTCTAGTGTACTTACACACACACACATATATATATATATTTGTTTTTTAATGATAATCACGTTTGTGTGTGAGTGCATGTGAAGTGAACGTTTTTGAATATATAAGTTAAATGACTGTGTAACAATTTCTTCCATGTGAAGCAGGGAAAGGACTAATTTAGTTGTATGCTTATAAAAATAAGGATGGATAGAAAAAAAAAGTTTTACATTTTGTTTTTAGTTTTAAATGGAATAAGTACGGTAGTCATGAAAATGTTCTTTGTGTGCTCTTTGAAAGGTTCCTCAATATTTCAATAAGTTGAATGCAGTTTTTTGTGAACTGTTTATATTGTGATGTAGATATTAGTTAAGTGTAATTTTAATTGATACAGGTGTTTAAAAGTTTGAATTTGTTGTTATTATGAAATGAATTATTTTTTGCACCATTAGCAATTCTAAAAGTTTTGGTTTCCAACATCTTAGAACAAAATTAATTAGATAAACTATATTCCCTGCCTGTGTCATGTTTTATGTAATTTATTTGTAAAGTTACACAGCAAATGAATATGAACAGGCTGTTATGCTTGGTTTTGTATTAGTACATTCAAATGTTAGTTCTAGCACTCAGCAATTTACCCAATTTATAACCTTAGGGCAGTGCTATCTGGCGACTTAAAATATGCCTAGGGCTAACAAAAATAATGCCCGTGCCTTTTTAGCTTATTTGTTACATTGAGACTAAATAGAACAATATTAAGAAAGCAACATAATAAATACACTATAAAAAACTAATAATATGAAAGCATAAAATACTTTTAAAAGCATTACTAAAAGTGTGTTGAAATAATCCAGCATGTGTCACTTTTCTATTTGTTGAAATAAACAAGACATTGTACAATACAATATGTAAATAAAAGGGAAAATTATTGTTGTGAGTGCACATGCATCCTCCTTTAAAACAGTTTGCTTGAGTGGAAATTAAAAAACCCTGCATTTGAACATAAGAAATCTAATAACATTTTAGAAAACATTATAAAGTAGTTTAAAGTAAGAAGTGGTAATATTAAAGTTAAGACTTAGATAGAAAACTTAGGAATGGCTATAACAAAATATATAGATTTTTAATTTAATGAATTAAATAGTTTTAAAATTGGTAGATGAATTGAGTGACTTTAATATTCGAAATATTGATTATATTTTGCTTTTAATGAGCAACAAAATGTCACATATAAAAAATTACAATAAATTGATATAACATATTCAATGAATTAAAATATGGGTTGACCAACAAGTCTAAAATACACATATAACATATTAAAATTTAATTACAAAACTTGGATACAATAAATTAAGGACAAAAACAAAGTTTAAAGATCAACAGTGTTGTAAATTAGATTATGAAATTTGAATTAGTAAGCTAGCATCTCCCAATGAAGTTTAATAAAATATTTAAATGTTCTTGTTACAACGATTTGAAGAATATAATACTTTTAAATTTAAGGTTATGTATAAAATCTAAGCCTTATCTTGTTCCAGTCTTATTACTCCTAGTGAAAATCAGCCATTAGAAGGATGCTGATTTATATTCTTCTGACATGTTTTGGTATATAAAATACCATAATCATGGATACTGTAAAATGGAATTAAAGAACCATGAAGAAAACTTGACACTTATGTTGTGCAAAAATCTTGATAATTACCGTTATATTAATGAATTTGTAAAAGATAATTTGTAAGTTTGTTTGTTTATTAATTGTCTTTTACAAATTCATTAATATAACGGTAATTATCAATATTTTTACACAACATAAGTCTCAAGTTTTCTTCATGATTCTTTTATTTATTTGCGAGACATGTTTTGATAGTAGTTTTAATATTCTAAGTAAATGTTCATAAAAACACATTTTAGGCTCATTGTTTAGTTTTGGAATTTATAATGCATGTGTGAAATAAAACCAAATAAATCATTTCGAGGAATTGACTATTAGATGTGAGTTATGGTCAATTTTATTGATATGTCAAAACCAAGAAGCCATGTTTAAACAAACTAAATGATATATATTTTTAGCCTTATATCTTGGGTTTGTTTGGAACATACACAGGTTTGCCATATTTTGACTATTTCTCACACCATATCACCTTAAAGTTGATTTGTAACCAATTTTAAACAAAAATACATATATATTATTTACCAACTATTTAAACTGAAATCAAGTTTTTATTTTAAAAAAATTCAATCATTTTATTTACCACAAATCAGAGTCTTTTCTAATAAAGCCAAACAAACTGTTTTACATGGTGCACTCAAATCAATAATTGTGCTTCCTTTTGTTTACTTATATTGTGTAATGGTGAGTGTCTGTATTGATGGCTAGTTTCTTTGAAACCTCATTGCCATTCCAATGTTGTCAGATTGAAAACTCGGCCACTAGTTAGCTACCCATATTCTGTATCACATAGACTTGCAGTATAATAACATTTCCAAATTTTTCATTTTTTTTTTTTTCAAGTTGTTAGAACACGTATTTCTTGCTAGTAAACTTACTTGATAGTTTCAGAATTAGGATCCCTAATCTTCGACATCAACTTCACTTCCACCCCTTAAACAATATGTTTTCTCAGCTGTTTTTATGTTTGAGTGGCTTTTCTTCCTTCACTTTTCAAAGTGTCGCATTCACAATAACAAAGTATAGAAATTAGCAAGTTTTTTGGTTTTTTTTAAGTTAGCTAAGGCTACTTTGGGCCAAAAAATATATATTACAATTTCTAATGACAAATGATTACACTGTTAAAATAAAAGTCCATCAAAACATGCCCTTAAAGTTAATTTTATTGGAATAGATTCTAGATAAGTAACATTCTGCAATTTCATATTTTTGTTAAGGAGTATTAAATTTAATCAGCACAAATAAATCTAATAATCTAAGGTGATTTCCAGAGAACTTTGAAAGTTTTAGTCTATCATTATGAATTGGTGAATGTGATGAGCTATTTTCTTGCCATTATTGAAAAAAAAAAGTATAGTATTCAAAACTATCTCTAAAATATCCTTCTATCATACACATGTAAGATAAGAATTGATAAAGTCAGGTGTAGTCAAACTATTATAGCTTAAAACAATTAGTGCTATTTTAAGAAATTTGGAAAAAATATTTTATATGAAAAGTTATTGTTAATAAAATCCGTGATTGTACTATATTTTTAGCAGAAAACGGCACCATAATTTTATTATTTTAATTTTGAAAAGTATTGGAAACCAAAACTGAAGTCATGAACCGGTAATTAGACAATAGACTGATACTAGAATACTTCATAAAATGCAAGAAAATATAATAGTTTTATTTTAATAATATGGTATCATTCAATTGCTAAAATAAATTCACGTTTTAAAAATAAATATCCTTTGTTGCCATTATTGTCAAATATCTAAAGTAGAATTGTATGTAAAATGGCTGAAAAGGTACAAAAGTGTGAGTAAATTATCCATTAGCCTAGATACTCAAATTACACTAATCAAAAGTGATAATTATACATAAATATGTGTGTTGTTGCAGATATTATTGCAAGGAGGCAGTTATCGACTGTCACAAATTAGTGCCAATGTTTCCCAGGCAAGTTTTCTTGAGAATGAAGTATTCCACTATCAAGTCTGTGTAATAATTGTTCCTTTCCTATCCCCTGATTGGGCTAACGGTTCCAACCAAAGCTTTAATCTAGATGGAGTATCATGCAGTTACGCTAGTTATCATTGTTTCTTAGTTAATTTTGGTGTACTGTTTTTGATTTTATTGTGAAAAGACATATCTTTTACCAATGTATACATAAAATAAGGAAAAACAGTATTTGTATAACAAGGTTAAGAGAAAAACAGAATAAACTTGTGCATTGTTTCAACATCTTTATTTATACAAGTCATCCTAGTATAAGTAAATTACAAACTATTAAAAATAAAGGCTTAAAACTATTATTATTACTATCTGAAAAAATCTATGCTCAAACAATTAATATGAGAGTTTGAAAGTAACATAATTTGTGGAACCTATTGATGAAGAGAGCAGCTTCTAAAATCCCCAAGCATTTTCATACCTCAACTGAAAATGGTTAAATTCAAGCCACATGGAGACCTCGATGGTAGTAGGTGAGTGGTTGAGACCACACTATAGCTCTTTTAGCATTGTTAAACCAAAAGAATATAGCTATTGTTGTTTTGTTTCAAAAGAAACTAAAATTTAAATCTATTCCAATTAAAACAAATTGAACTGGTCTCTTGTTAAATGAAATGGAGTTAAATTCGATTTTTCTATGATGGCACACAAGATAAACTAATATTTTTTTTATCACCATGTATTACTACCTGTTCAAGTTATACACAAACTGATATTTCGATTGTTATGCTATAGTTATGAAGTATCCATAATAATTATAATATTAGTATTTTGGATTTAAATAAGATAACTATGCTGCCATTGTAATGGGAATTTTATTTTCAGATTTATTGTAGCTTTTACATAGAAGCAGACCAGTTTTTTTTTAAAAACTGTATGTCTTATAAAAAGCACAATAAGAACATATACTTTGATCCAATGATTTTTAAATGACAAATTTTATTTGAATTACTTTAAAATAGGATTCGGGTTAGAGAATGGTTAAAATAAGATAAAAAGTAAGGAAGTTTGATAGCCAGCACACTTGTCTAAATGATACTGGAGTATAAATTGTTGAGACAACACTACAAACAAAACCACAAATTATTACTAACACCTGCATCAGTGAGCACATAGAATAAACCTCGACATTGTCTAGTCTGGTCCGCCAGTGGTAGGAAGGTTGGTGCTGAATACTGATCAGGTATACCGAGGATGGCTATTCCTAAACTTTTCACACTTTCTCTTCATGTAAACTCGAGTATTTTAGTTAAATTTGATTTTCCTCATTCCTATCTAAAAATAATTTTCCATTAAATCCCAAACCTTTTTTTTGTTTGAATGTGCCTCTATTGAGATCTGCTTGATGGAAATCAAGTAACTCTATGAAATGAAAAATTATGTAAAGAGAAATCTCTAAAATGTATAGAGGTACTGTATTTTTAGAAATATATTGTCACTAGTGAGTAGTTGTGGAGTTAAAAAAAAATCACAAATGTTAAATTATTATCTTAAAAATGTTGTTAAAGAAAAGTTAACCCTTTCTACATTTTTTTAAACAAATTTGGACTTCATCATTGTTACTGATGAAAAACCTACTTCTCATAAGAAGATAGCAGCAAAGAGATTAAAGCAAGGAGGGCTTTGCAGTTGATTTCACAAAGTTCTGGTATGAATATGAAGGAATCCTGGTCTTCAAGGTGAAATATGAGCAAAAGATCAATTAGCAGTTCTTGTTTTTTAATTGTGAAACTTGTGTGAAGATTCTGATATGAATGAGTCTCTGATTCAGTTAGTTTGTTCAAAGACAATTGAAAAATATTTTTCAAAGTTCAATTTAATTGATAACAAATGATCTCTAACAAATATTTCATATCTATTGTCAGCGAATTTTGTTTTCTTCCATAAATTCCTTCCGCTGAGGAAAGCTGTTAGTTTTTCCATTCTCTTCTTCTAACTTCATCTTCAACAGATCTACTTTTTCTCTTAAATTGGTTCCTTTATCAAACAGCTGCATGTGGAGTTCATTACCTTGCAAGAATGTGTTAAGTAGGTTTGAGTCATGCAGAGGCATGCCAACTTTATAAGGAAGTGACTAGTGATTGTTTTTTATCACCTGTTCAGGTTATACACATATATGATGATTACTCTAATGATATAGGGATGAAGAAGGAAGCATTTTATAGGTACTCTACCCGCATTTGCGCGGAAGCATAAGTGTAACCAGCATTCTGACAATGGGGGTGGGATCTAAAAAAAAACAGGGTTATTTCAGTAAAGAGACATCATCTAGCCTCAGAATCCACCCCCCTCCCGAATTAATCTACTGTACTTGTCCTGCCCATGGTTTAGTTCTCCAATAATGTTCTGCTAGCTTGTTTTCCTTCTGGAAAAAAATTGGTACATTTTACTAATGAAAAATTAATACACATTGTTCTGATTTCATTTTAATGTTACTTTCTTTAAGTAAACATTGCTTCATTTTCAAAAATGTCACAAAAATTACACATTTTGATTGTAAGGAAATAAAAATTGAAAATTTTATTTGATGAGATTATTAAGTGTATTTACCAATAAACTTATTCTCTAAATTGTAATTGGGAAGTAAAATAGTGACTTTACAGAGCCACTCTCCTGGTAAAAGGCACCTTCTTTTTTAAAGTCATCATAACATCTTCAATTTTTATTTTCGTTACCAAATCCTGGTCTATAAATGGAGCAATAAGAGAATAAAGTTTTTCTTGCTTCATTGTTGAACGCAGCTTTGATTTTACAATGGTCATTTTTATAAACTACTCTCACACAAGCAGATCGTAACTGGGATGACTGAAAACTTGTGGAGGTGACAAGCAAAGGTTTTGTAAGTTTCCCGCCTGTTGAACTCTGACAACCTCTTCAACATTCATGCACATTGGTATGTGGGATGTTTTGTACCCTCTTAGTTCTCAGTAGCCTCACTTCAGCTTACAGCTCCAAAGTATTTAAATTGAAGTTTTTACTCAAGAGCTAAATTCTATTTTCTGTGCATCCAACAAGTTTGAGTTTCATTACTTCCCCTACACTGTTGATTATTTGTGTTTTGTTTCCTGTGAAAACCTTAAGTTCAAACCATGTAAGAGAGTCTAAAACAGGGTAGTAAGGGAAAACTTGATTTGGTCTTTCTTGGTATTGCTAGTAACAGCTGTGTTAGGACTTTCATCCAAAATAACAGAAACTTGTCTTTTTCTTGTATCCTGTATTTAAATGTTTTGTTTTTTCAGAAGCCTTCAGCTGTAGCATATTTTATTTTAAAGATTTGTTCATAAATCATATTAAACCAAAGCTTTGGACAGGCTTTGTACCTCATCTTTGGCCTAACAAAGATTCTGAAAATTGAAAAATGACACCTGGATATGGGAATCAAACCCGGGACCTTTGGCTTAGTACACCAATGCTTTAACCACTGAGCTATCCAGGAAATGTCCCGTTCCCAAGGTCATTTCCACACATCCATCATAGACTCTGCCTTAAAGTATGAGTGAAGAATGACCTTGGGCACGGGACGAATCTTGGATAGCTCAGTGGTTAGAGCATTGATATACTAAACCAAAGGTCCCTGGTTTGATTCCTGTGTCCAGTTGTCATTTTTCAATTTTCAGAATATGAATTATAGATGGAGAATTCCTCATTAAAAAGCATAAATAATAGCTTCGGCTATTTGATTCTTAAATATGCATTCCCTTACAATTATAATAACGGTACAAGTGGCAGCATTAAGCCAACTACAGAGTCGAAGGTGGCTGCGTTATCTTAATAAAATCGCGCATTTGTAGCCGACGATTTCCGCACGTCCATTATAGACTCTGCCTTAAAATATGAGTGAAGAATGACCTTGGGACGGAACAATTCCTGGATAGCTCAGTGGTTAGAGCATTGGTGTACTAGGCCAAAGGTCCCGGGTTCGATTCCCGTGTCCAGGTGTCATTTTTCATTTTTCAGAATATGATATCTAGATGGAGAATTCCTCACTAAAAAGCATAAATAATAGCTTCGGCTATTTAATGCCTAACAAAGATCCGTGGTTGATGACTCAAGAGTTTTGCTGGTTTCGAGCAGCATCTGAAGGATTGGCTCTTTTATTTCAAACTTAATGTAAAATTAAACAAATGAATTTGTAACCATATTCCTTCACCTGTGCCTCTTACTTTAGCGTCAGCTGTATCTTTAACAGTATTTTTTATGCTTCAATAACTGCCTGAAACAATACACAAACAGCCTCAGTGAAGTAGGCCCCCCCCCCTTTTCAAACATTAACGTTAAGGTTTTCAATTTGTAATCAGTTCCTTTATCCAGCTCCTCAAACACACTGTATCAATTTAGGCTACTTTCAATAAAATTATAAATAAGTTGGATTAATACACAAAAAAAACCCTCATAAAACCAGGTGTTATTTTTGTGTGATGCACAATTGATGACCAAGGTAAGATTCAGACATTGTGCATACATAATGGAGTCATTCATCTCCTTACATCTTGCCTGTACTCCCTTGCAATCACCCCCCATGGTGGACGCGCCATCAAAACACACAGCTACTACATTTTCCCACCTAGGCCCATCTTTTCAATGAAGATTTTTATTTCATTAAAGATGCATTTTACGTTTGTATTTTGCAACCTTCTAAGCCATTAAGTTAAATTACCATGATTCACCCTTCCTTTCTGGAATTCAAGGTCAACACTGCTCCACATGATATAGACTTACTACTTACTCACATGACATGGCTTCTCAGTGTTAACAAGGTATTTTCCAGTTCAAAATTTTCTTACTATCATCTTAATATTAATTTTTTTCCCGGTGCCATTGGAGGCGCAGCTGGTTATACCTATGCATGGGAAACCATTTAGGAAAAGCCACCCTCAGTAGACCCAACAGGGATTCAAATCCCGATTTCCCTGTTATCAGCAAGCCAGTCTAATACAAGAATGATACCTTATATCATTTGGCCACTGAAAGCTGGTGTCAGTGAAATTATTTAAAATTAGCATACTTTTATTCTTCCAAATAAGCACATAGTTCACTTCTATATACAATAAAGCACATTACATTGAGAGCTACAGTAGTACAGCTGAGAGTTTCCTCAGATTCAATACCAATGCAAAACTGTTCCTGTACAGCTCTGATTTTGATATTCATTTCTTTTATTCGAATGTTTCAACCATCTTATAACAAACAACTCAGGTGTTGTAAGGCATGAGCTACCCTGTGGTTAGCACAGTTGGTCCACAGTGCATGGAGAGGATGGTTTTAAAACAGGGCCTGTAACCCACCATAACGATCCAACATTAAACGAGCTCTCTGTACATTTTGTCCAGTCAATGCTATTTCATTTGTGAAAAAATCAACTATATCCAAATATTCCACAGCTTTAGAAGAAGCTGTGATAATACTCTGACTAAACAAAACATACACATATTCAATAATGTTATCTTCTCCATCAATTAAATGCTACATTTTGTTTTAGTTACTATTTCGTGTTGTCTTAACAATTTGTATACAAGTATTGTCCAGGTTGACTATCCTAATTAGTATTATAGAATGATATATAATTGAGTCCTCACTAAAAATAAATAATTAAAGTTGTTCACTTTTAACAAATATTTTTGATCCAAGAATATTTGTGTATTTACTATTTACATTAGATAAAAATGGAGAAATTTACTTTTCACAAAATATTCTTTTATTTTGTTAAATGCAAGTTTTTGAAAGGTGAATTACTTGGGAATAGGTTTCAGTATAGCAGGGGTCCCAAAACTTATTTAGTGGTGTGCCGCATAAAGATATTGAGAGTGCTAGGTGGGGTGATCGAAAAAGAGGTATATATTATTGCTATATGTGTGTATATAATACATTGCTCCAAATGGCCTGAATGAAAGCCTGCCTAGCACAGTATCAACTGCTCTTGTCAAGAGAACAAACTGGAAATAACCCATGAATACTATCAACAAGTAAGAGATATCAAGTATGGTATACAAACAATTTAGTGGAGTTACTTGGCTGTAACTTGAAAAAGGTCAAATGGAACATTTGTTTGTATGAACTTTTTACATAATTTATTTTACCTTCTTTCACCGCTGCAGGCGGTCCTACATGTTACAGAGGCATATGTGTGTGTGTGTGTGCTGTGTTTGTGTTTGTGTGGTGCAGCTTATAGCCATAATTAAACACGACTAGATGTAAGCTGTGTAGCCCCTCCCAATATCCAAAAGTTTCCTTAGTCCCTCCCCTCAACAGACACATTATGAAACGTGGCTATCAAGTGCTGAGAAAGTAAACACCACAGTATGGCTGTTTACACTACTGCATATTATAGTGGTGTGTATAGAGGGATTTTGTGTACTGCATACATGATCACCTTCATTTTGGTATTCATCATTGAAATTATTTTTGTCATTTAAAATATTTGTCAAAGCGTCCGTGGTCCGGATGAACCCATTCCGCAGGCCAGATCCAGCCCCTGGGCCATAGTTTGGGGACCCCTGCATTACAGCATAGTTATGAATCTAAGTGTTCTCTGGCTTTCTTTTTATTTGTACCAAGTTTTATAACAATCATTATTTTAATTCAAAGGTTATTAAAGGGATTTCAAAAACAGTTGTTATTATTTATCTTATAAAAGTCATAAGGCTATTTGAGGTTTTTATGCAATTTTTTACTAACAAAATACAATATATATTAATAAAATAAAGAGTTTGTTTGTTTGTCATGAGCTGCCACAATAACTATCACATGCAGAGGTCTGAAATTTTAAAATTAGTATCAAATGTGCATTGTGCACCTCGTGGCTGAAATACTACAATTTTGATTTATTTTAATTTATTAAAAACCGAGTTTGAAGCAATAAAATGAAGAGATCTTTTTTTTCTGTTTGAAGCAAAGCAAAGCGTTGCCTGGGGTGAACACGCAATACATTGCAAGACTACCCCAGGCAACACAACACCTCGTGCTTCTGCAAGCATTAAATAAAATTATGCTAAAAATTATATATTTTTTTACTAAATTAAATTTTCTAAGGTATTACAACAAATATATTTTTGGCAATAATAGTTTCTCATATCATCAAGTTGGCTGTAATTACACTTACTGACCAAAGTAACCACATTTATGATAATACAAAGATCTATCTTACAATTTAAGTAAAAACAATGAATATAAAAATAATAATATAAGTGAAATATGTTATTTCTATGTAACGTACTATAACAAACAGCATGAAAATCTATGGTCGAACATAACGTTTATTTGTGTTGTGGTGCTGGTGTTTGTTGTTGTTGTTGTTGTTGTGAGAATAGGACGCAGAATGGCTCGTCATGGGAATGGCGGTGGGAATGCTTCCTTAAGCTTCTTCTAGTAGAGAGGATGACTGCGTGAGGTGTGGCTCATCAAACGTTTTGAAGGGGTGAGTCGACTGTCTCTCTCTGGTCTCCTCACGCTTTTCTATCTTTTCTTGCTTGCTCGCTCGCTCTCTGGTTCTTTATTTCCAATGTTGTCTTCATTATTATGCTTCTTTAAAGTAAACTAATCCATTTATTTTTTTGCCTATAATTTAACTACCAATTAATGCACAACATAAAACATTGTAATTAATAAACTATAAGAAATTATTGTATTTAATGAAAAGGGTAGAGAAAAAAATGAGTGCTAAGATTAGTGGATTATGATAGAAAGAGTTGTGATATCACAAATCATTGGTTGAGAAAAGGGTGTATTTATAGGTGTACTTTAAGAGCCATCATTACCTCATTGTGGGTGGCAGCAGTGTTTACCCTGTTCAAGGCATTGTGTTTGTCCTTATGACCGTTCTTATCTATCTTTGCTTTGCTTCAATACATTCATATTAAATAACTGATTTAAAACACTTTATAAATTAAATAATTTTGTTTTATATCGGAATATAAAAGAATGAATGACAATGTTATAAAGTTAGTGAGTTGTGCAGTTTATCCAATAGTTTGGGGGAGTAGTTAAATATGTTGATTGCATTGTTCACATTAGTTAAATATTTATTTTTGCACTAAAGTATTTATAGAACTGTAGTGGTACAAAAGTTTGGCCATAGTCTTTCTCACTGTCCATTGGGTTAATTGAAAGTCATCTTAGTTGACTTAAGATTTTATTTTTACATATCACTTTGACAAGTAGTCAATTGCATCCAACAATTGGAATGTAGATTTATGAATTCTATCAGAGCCAAAAAACTTTGTCCTACCTTGCATTGCTAAACCAATACAAGTTTAAACTTCTTCATTAAGTAAAGATGACCTAATTGGCGATTCATGGGCTACTTCTGAGGCAAGCAAGGCTTGACAGGATTGTACCAGCAAATTGTTCCCGCGCCATTAGTATCAAACCTACCCTTTAAATCCAATAAACAGACATTCATGCATTATATTATTTTGTGCGTAGTTGGTCAAATCGATAGTAAAGCCCTGTTAAGACTTGCTTGCCCTTGAAACAACCCATGAAGCCTCTAAATGGCTTTGAGAAACATCCAAAAATCAAAACATGTTTGGGGTTCTCTCTGGCAGTTAGTGGAAGTCAAAATGTATTGCTTGGTTAGCTTTGAAAGAGTCCTGCTTTGTTAGCTACTTACTGATAATCAGCCTTGAAACTGTTATAATTGTATATTTGGTATCAATAGTTTTGGTATAAATATAAATAAATAAATTCTAAAAGTGGATTTTAAGATTGAATAAAAAATTCTCAAATAAAAACTCATGGCATGAATTTGAATAAATACTTACACAGTAAAACGTCAAAATATTCAAACTAATCTGAATAAATTAAAAGTGAGCCACAGTTTGTCCAGAAGAATAACAAAGACATTACTCAATTGAGCCAGTGTGTCTGGTTACCTCTTACGTTTTAGTTACTAAAGCTCTCATAAAAAGCAGTATTAGACTTCAAAAATAATAGTTAATCCAACTATAATAATTATCTATGATACAAAAGCAAACAGATGATAAATAATATCTAGTTATAACTTTTTATAATTTTTCTCAAATAATCCTGGGAAATGTATTTTCCCTTCGAGTTTTGGGAACAACCAATTTCCTGAATTTTTTCTCGGAGTCTAGAATCCCACACAACTTTTATGGACTTAATATTATAGAATTTAAATTATGTGTCAAAATAAATGTACCCTATTGAAAAATATAGTTCAAATTTTCTTTTATTTAGTTTTAATTTCAATAAAAACCAAATAGTTTAACCTTTCCTGATAATTTTAGATTTAAATATGATACAACAATAAAAAAAATTCTAGAAATTGTATGTACATTTAAAAACATGACATACAAAAGATTAGTATGATCCATTTTCCCAGTAAATATTACATGTTATTTGGCACTTGCAGAGCATATTATTTTTAATTCAAAATAGCTGAGAAAATTGAGTTTCTAAAAGTGGTGATTTGTAATCAAAGTAATTGACCTTAAGAACTCTTCTACAGGATCTTAAATAAAATCCATTTGAGAGGTTCAACCAAATCTCCATACTGTTTAAGTTTCCGCGTAATATTGATTTTTATTTAAGGCGATTGACCCTTTTAATTTGGCATGGAAATGCAGAGCCATAGGAACAAATGGTTATTTTCAAGAATGTTTATTGTTTTGCAATTTTCTTTTCGGAAACGATTTGTTCAAGAATAGGAGCATGTTGATTAAGTTATACTTTTTATATACAGACCTCCTCTATAATTTTAACAGTGATCAAATATCAATAATTTGTGACATTTTTCAATAAAAATAAAAACTGCTGGCTGCATAACAAAAAATAAGAAAATGTAACACCTAATAAACATTGATACGTTATCTTAGAAGAGACGTTGAAAATATTACTATAAAAATTTCACCTGTTTTCGACAAAATTGAAATTTCCAAATGTATGATTTTTCCGCAAGACCTGTCTGGTAGCTAGTGCCATATTCGTCGATTGTGAAGCCACGCCACGCCTTTCACCCTCCTGCCCTCCATACCACAAAATAGGTTTTAGACTTGCATTCGACAAGGCCAAGGGACTTAAAATAAAATATAGCAATATCATTTATTTAAATTTTAAAAATGTAATTCAATAAACCACTTAAAACAAATAAGTAAGGTGGTATCCCTTTTGAATAAATTGGATGACATAATTATGTCGCAGTACATTAACAATGTGTGTGTGTATGTTTCAGAATGCACTGAGGGACTGTATTTATTTGAAGGTCGATGTGTGAGGCTCTGTCCAGATGGTGCATTCAAGAATATTGAACAGTCTTGCCAACGCTGTCACTACACCTGCCTTACTTGTTCCGGACCCAATGACTACCAATGCTCATCCTGCCATGGTGATGCCGAGATCTACCTAACCTCAACTGACAAGTATTGCTACCCACGTGCACTTCTGCCACAGATAAACTACAAAAAGTGGGTTGACTGGATGCTTGTAGTATTTATAGTAAACATGGTCCTACTTTTTGCTGGAGCAATCTACATTGTGTTACCAAAAACTGTTCTACACAGAGGTATAAGTACAGTAAAATGACAGGAAGAAGATGGTTCTGCTGAGTAAGTATGTCTGTGCAAACAAATAAGATTGTTTACAACAAAGATGAAAGTGACAGTGAAGAATAAAAAAAAAGTAAAATCTGACCAATTTCATAAATGTATGGAAAATATTCCTAAGATCAAAAGGTTGAGTATAATGTTTTTTTTTTTTAATGTTCTTACATTTTGAAGTCAATTTTTTTTATTTAAAAAATATGTAATGAGAAAATGTTCTTATTTTAGAAAGTGAGTTGAGAACAAATATGAAGTAAAGATGTATAATTATATCAGCCTTATGAAAAATACTCTAAAAAGTTACCATACTCTCATTAGGAATCATCTGCTCGAGCTTAGGACAACTATGCATTTAATGAATGCAATATTGAGCTACTTGATATTAACAAACAGTTTTGATTGCCCACTCATTAAAATCATGTGTGGGAATAGAGTATATAGCTAAGATTATTTCAGACTCACAAAGTCTGTAACATATCTATTTATATGTTTAAATATGTAAATATAAGATTTGCCTTGTACTTATGAAAGAAAAAGTAAATACATATTTCACATTATAAACTACAGCACACTTTCAGAGACACTTAAAAAGGGAAAAGTTTTTGTTTGCTCAGAGTAAAATCTGTGTTGTTTTTTTTAGTAATAATGTTTTTATATTATATCTACTCTATATTCTTCTTCTTAGGTAAACACCCAAAAGGTTGGTTTGATGTGATTTCTATCCATCCGGCGCTGGGCACAAGGCTGTAGCCAGGGGGGCGTTTCGGGGGTTAAACACCCCCTTCCCAAAATTTTATGAAATAAATATATATGACTTTATTTATGGTTCAAACAATATCAAAATTAAGATACAAGTACAAATTAAGGGGCTGTGTTACCATAAAAAGCACTTCAGAGAATGTCTAGGGTGTTTAATATTTAGATTTTTTCCTAGCCTTCGGCAGTTATGGTGTTATGTTGCCCAAAAAAGAGATCTTCAGAAAGCTTCTAGGGGTGCTTAAGAATTATAATTTTCCCTAGCCTTCTGCAGTCATGGTGTTATATTGCCGAAAAAAAACATTTCAGATAACTTCTAGAGGTGTTTAGTAATTATAATTTTCCCTAGCCTTTGGCAGTTATGGTGTTATGTTGCAGGAAAAAAACTTCAGATAAATTTTAGAGGTGCTTAATTTTTAGAATTTTTCCTAGCCTTTGGCAATTGGGGGATGTTCCCACCAAACCCCTCATGAAATTATTGGCTGGCTACGGCCTTGGCTGGACATGGACTCAGCCCTTCAGCTGTTATACATCCCATGTACTAGGAAAATTCAGAAAGTGTGGTGGTTTTCAATTTCCTTCCACACTGAATTTCTATGAATGAACGTTTAAGAACCCACTAATTTTGCTGGGAAGGTATTTTCACATGCCACAATCGATATGGAAGTGGCGGGTTTGCTTCCTCTCTGAAAGGATTTGTGCTGCAGATTTTTATCGCTCAATAAAAATCCTCTGACCTCAGCTGGGTGTTTAATCCATGAACATCGGGCCTTGAGATGAATACTATGCCCCAAGACCACTGAGGTCGACATCTATATTCTTTGAGTAGTATATTTTCTTTGGGAATCTTTAAAAAGCAAAGCTTTGTTTAAAATGGGATGCACAATTAATTTTGCCTTCTTAAGTATGTGGCAACGCTTAAAATTGGATGCGGCTTGCATTCAAATTCAGCTTAAAAGGTCAATTACAAATCTAAATCTAGGAAATTTGGTTCAATGACAATTTTTCCAATACTTCGGACTAGATGTATAACAAAACTGCTATTGGTTACAGTTCTTTAGGTTAAATTCAGACAAAATATCCTATGATCAATTCTACCTGTACTTTTGCTTGTGCTATGAAACAAAGTAATAAAATGTCCATCACAGTCATTATTTGTAATTTACCAAGTAAAAAAAATTATTATACATGACAATGATCAAGCACATTCGGCTAATTTGTTGACCAGATGGACACAAAATTCAGATGGAAAAATCATATGTTAAGTTCATATTTGGACAGAAATGTTTCTAGCCTAAACATTCTTTCTGGTTGTATTTTAAAATATACTATTCTAAATCTAGAAGTGTACTTTTAAAATCGTACTCCACAAATAATTTACTATGTAATGAACGATGATTGTGACAGTTGACTAGCCATTAACTACTTTGACATTGCACTTGATAGCCATTTATTATAAATGTCATGAATTTGTGCCAACAGAATGTAGGAGGTAGTCGTAGAGATTACAATCAATGCATTGTAATATGTGAACATTATGTAAATTGTCAAAAGAATATTATTTTGAACATACTAGTTTTACGTTTTATTGTTTTGTCCCATTATTCTAGAAATATTTGATAACAATTATTTAGGAAAAAACATTGATGGTAAACTTGATATTAGAGAACAAGGTTCTATTGAAATCTGATCAATAAATTAATATTTTATATGTATTCATTGTTTAAAGAATTGTGAGCACTAGTAATTATTTGTTCCTAAAATAATTGTTAAAATATTATAATGATTATGTGTATTAAGCCTTGGACATGTTTTTGACTTTATTTGTTTGATATGGTGATAATTTGATTTATATTGGTTAGGATTTTTATGTTTCTTAAACTTGTTATTCAAAATACTGTATAGTAAATGGAAATTAGTCCACACCATTCTCAACCCGAGGGTTATTAATGAACATCACTGTGGTGTATGTCCAAACAATTACCATATAGTTGGCCATGTGCAGAGGCTGAGTTTCGGAGAGCTAGGAGCTCTGATGAATTAAATACTTCTTGTAGGGTCTGCCATATAGGGACCCAGAAGGTATGATGGATTGAATACTACTGTACTTGTAGGGTCTGCCATACAGGGACTAGGGAGCTGTGATGGATTGAATACTACTTGTAGGGTCTGCCATATAGGGACCAAGAAGCTGTGATGGATTGAATACTACTGTACTTGTAGGGTCTGCCATACAGGGACCCAGGAGGTATGATGGATTGAATACTACTGTACTTGTAGGGTCTGCCATACAGGGACTAGGGAGCTGTGATGGATTGAATACTACTTGTAGGGTCTGCCATATAGGGACCAAGAAGCTGTGATGGATTGAATACTACTGTACTTGTAGGGTCTGCCATACAGGGACCCAGGAGGTATGATGGATTGAATACTACTGTACTTGTAGGGTCTGCCATACAGGGACTAGGGAGCTGTGATGGATTGAATACTACTTGTAGGGTCTGCCATATAGGGACCAAGAAGCTGTGATGGATTGAATACTACTGTACTTGTAAGGTCTGCCTTACAGGGACCCAGGAGGTATGATGGATTGAATACTACTGTACTTGTAAGGTCTGCCTTAAAGGGACCCAGGAGGTATGATGGATTGAATACTACTGTACTTGTAGGGTCTGCCATACAGGGACTAGGGAGCTGTGATGGATTGAATACTACTGTACTTGTAGGGTCTGCCATACAGGGACCCAGGAGGTATGATGGATTGAATACTACTGTACTTGTAGGGTCTGCCATACAGGGACTAGGGAGCTGTGATGGATTGAATACTACTTGTAGGGTCTGCCATATAGGGACCAAGAAGCTGTGATGGATTGAATACTACTGTACTTGTAAGGTCTGCCTTACAGGGACCCAGGAGGTATGATGGATTGAATACTACTGTACTTGTAAGGTCTGCCTTAAAGGGACCCAGGAGGTATGATGGATTGAATACTACTGTACTTGTAAGGTCTGCCTTACAGGGACCCAGGAGGTATGATGGATCTAATACTACTGTACTTGTAAGGTGTGCCTTACAGGGACCCAGGAGGTATGATGGATTGAATACTACTGTACTTGTAAGGTCTGCCTTACAGGGACCCAGGAGGTATGATGGATTGAATACTACTGTACTTGTAAGGTCTGCCTTACAGGGACCCAGGAGGTATGATGGATTGAATACTACTGTACTTGTAAGGTCTGCCTTACAGGGACCCAGGAGGTATGATGGATCTAATACTACTGTACTTGTAAGGTGTGCCTTACAGGGACCCAGGAGGTATGATGGATTGAATACTACTGTACTTGTAGGGTCTGTCTGCTGTCAGTGACTCAGGAGCTGTGATGCCTTGAATACTACTTGTACCGACCACTTCTAACAGCTAGAGGCCACAATAGCCAGGAAAAGGGTGGACTGAATCTAAAGAATTTATTATAGCAAAAAATTGGAAAATTTTCAAGTTTAAGAAAAATTTGAATTATTTATTCAAGGTAAAACAACAGAGGTGAACAAAAAAAATACATGGCTTCACAAGGCTAACTGAAGAGTGTTGAAAAACATATGACAGAGACTGCACTTATGCAGTACATTTGAGAATATATTTCACAATTTCAAAGTAAATTATTCATTTATATGAATTAGTCTAGAAGAGACCCAATAACAATCAAAAATCGTTAATATAATAATAATGAACTTAACGAGCCTCTTTTAAATGGCTAACAATGCACCTGAATCACCATTGTGAATTCAGACTAAACAAATTTAAATTTTAAGATTAAATTTATATTTAAATATCAATTCAGATATTTATAAAATAGTTTGAACTTTTAAACATTTGAAACCTTACTATAGTAATAAAGAGCTTAAAGAGGCTCTTTTAAACGGTTACCAACGCACCTGAATCACCATTGTGAATTCAGACTAAACAAATTTAAATTTTAAGATTAAACTTAAATTTAAATATCAATTCTGATATTTATAAATTACACAAATGTCTGACTTCATGACATACCTCAAACTTCTGTGGGACTATTACTTCCACCACCTTTGAAGTCATCGAGAAGATGCCGACATATTAATATTTAACATGTTAATAGAAAACAAAGCAATATTACAAAAGTTCAAACAATTATTGGCAACCACAAGTGCAATAACAATTTATATTTAAACTAAATATTCCAAAAATTAATAGCCAGAGCTATTATTTATGCTTTGTGGGAAATTACTCCATCTAGATATCATATTCTGAAAATTGAAAAATGACACCTGGACACGGGTACCGGGTTCGATTCCCGTGTCCAGGTGTCATTTTTCAATTTTCAGAATATGATAAATATTCCAAGCTAGGAAAAGAATCAAAAAGTGGCTACCTATTAATATCTCTAAAAATTACAAAGAAACTAGCACCCAAGCGGCAAAAGGATACATTAAGTGTTCCATAAAACAAATTTACTTTCAAAAATAAATCTTCCGGTGAGAAATTACAGACACCTACACTGAACGATTTCGATCACATAATTAATATAAGTGTTCAAACACTCAAACCCATTAAAGCTCGTGTAAATTTTAAATAATCAAAAATATATATAAAGTTTATATATTGCCATCCTGGAGCAATTATGTCCAAGTCCAGACCTGGACCTCTCGTGGTTGTGTTGGATATAATAGTCAACTGAGCTGCGCGCTATCATTATATAGGTCTAGTTGATGGATAAAGAGGTGGGAGATTTTCATATTAAAATTACAGCGCCACATTACGAACACGTGCTAACAGCATGACTCTTTTGCTAGCAGCTGCCAAACTTGGCACGAGCCCAAGTCACATACACCAGACATCTTGTTATTTGCAGTTAAAACTTGGCATGTGTTCAAGCCTTGTAGGCCAGAAACCTAGTGAGTTGGCCAATGAATGGTGGTACATCCAACAAGTCGCGTACACCGGACATCTGAAGAATCGGCAGTTAACTAATGGCACAACATCAAATCACGTAGGCCGGACACCTTGTGAGTTGACTGTTAAGATTATGAGTGGCCCGTTTCTCGTTTGGCAGGGCCAATCAGCACATTTCTGGATCCCAATATTGAAATATCTTGTTGAACAATTGTTCATCGCTTGACAGGTTAACAGGTTGGTCATAGAACTCGTGCTAGGCCAGAAGATACAATGAGTGAGTAAAGCACATATATTAGACATAGTAAGTTTTGTAATCTTTGATAGTGCAGGATGTCTATATGCATTAGTTTATTTGAGGCGGGTAGTAACCTTGTAGCATTAACTATTATTGCTAATGTTACATACTGTAATTTTAGGGTCTGCCATACAGGGGCCAGGGAGCTGTAATGGATTGAATACTACTGTACTTGTAGGGGGTCAGGCCCAATGGTTTCAATTTTATACCAAAAATATTAAATTTTCCACGTCAAGAGGTATAAATACACTTTATCTATATTTTAAAGTTTTTTATTGCATTTAAAATAAAATAAGCTAAAATAATAATGTCACATAACATTCTTCAGTAACATACATTTTAATACACAAACATATTCATAGCAAATAGAAAAAAAAGATAAATATATAATTTGAACTCATCTTTTCTTATGAAAATGTTTCGCAGAATAAAATTTGTCACTGCGGGATCTTAGGAAAGGATCATACAGGATCATCTCCCTCGAGGGTTAATGGAAAATCCATTAATATAGTTTGCACATTAACATACTTTTTTTTTAATTCATAACGCTACAATCTTGACTTACTAAACTTTATTACAATAAAAATGTTTGATAGTGAGTAAAATATAGTAATTATTATTTCCTAAAATAATAATACTGAACAATATTTTTAATAAAAGATGGTAACTTCTTTATTGTGATTGACTAGTCTACTACAATGTTAAACGAAGACTTTTCACGGTAGAAAGAGGTTTCTGTGAAAAATGCTTTGAAGAAATTCTCAGAAACTAAGTATTCAATTAGGTTTAAACTTTAAATCTTTACAATCACAAGGAAAATCATGTTTAATTCACGTATTGGAATAAAATTGTAGTAAAATATAATCCTAGTAAGTAGTAACCTAACCTGTGCAGTAACAAGAAGACCACATTAGAAAACCCTTCCTACTATAATACCTCGGACTATAATAATTTCTACCCTTCCAAGCATCACATGGCTTTATTCATATCACCTGTAAGGAAAATATCTTCTTTAAATGATGGCTTCATATCTTAGTAGATATAAATTAATCATGTAAAGCCAGAAAAAATTTATAAAAATTTAACTATTCAATTTGTAGGGGGGCCCAGCCCCCTCGTGATCATTAGTGGGAGACCAAAACACTCGGGGCCCTAGAGTCAGCACCTAGGATCTGCCATACAGGGACCAAGGAGCTGTGATGGATTGAATACTACTTTTAGGGTCTGACATACAGGGACCCAGGAGCTGTGATGGATTGAATACTACTTTAGGGTCTGCCATACAGGGACCCAGGAGCTGTGATGGATTGAATACTACTTGAAAGATCTGCCATAAAGGGACCAAGGGGCTGTGATGGATTGAATACTACTGTGCATGTAGGGTCTGCCATACAGGGACCAAGGACAGTGGCGGATTTAAAAATTTCGCGCCCCTAGGCACAATTATAATCTACGCCCCCCTCCACCAAAAAGATTAAATAAATTGTTTTAAAATAACTTTGGATAGGCTATATAAGTTGATAATAGAATTTTTTTTTAAAAGAGCGGATCCGAACCTGAAAAAATTAAAATAAAGACGAAGAAAAAACTCACCACTCATCGAAGTTTGCGTCTCACTTTGGTGGTTGCAAACGCGTTGATAAAATCTTCATAGTTGAGACGATCATCAATCAAGAGATCAGCTTCGATGTGAAGAATGGACAAGGTGTTCAATCTCTTCTATGGTACAATAGAACGAAGGTAAGATTTCAGCCTTTTAAGAGCCGAAAATGAGTGTTCTCCTGAACAGTTTTTAAGTGCAGTACACAGAAATATTCTAAGTGCAATGTCAACATTTGGAAACATGGACTGTAACTGCTCTTTTCATAGAAATTTACTCATTTCGATTGGTATGTCACTAATCCCATAAGCCTTTAAAAGTCCTGCAAAATGTACACATTCACTTAAGAAGGATTGTTCTAATTCATTTTCATATAACGCCTGGAGTTTCACTGCGCATTTAGAAATAACATCTGGAGAACTTTCCTGAAATTCGCTGAACACTCTGAAGGTGTCTGACATTAATGTATAACATTCCTTCCTCCTCCTAATTCAGTGTGTAATTGATCAAGTATAGGGAAAAACACTTCAACTTCAAATTTCTCTCTACCAGTCAGAAGAACTTCAGTGTCCTTTTCTTCATCAACATGAAGTTTGCTCTTCCTTGATCGTTTATAAGGGCATTCATAATCCGTAACAGTTTTCTCCATGGATTTTTGATCAACATTTTGTCAAAACCCTAAACAACTAAAACCAACTTTTCTTCTTGGTTTTTTTTTATCAGAGAAATAGTTAAAATTCATTAATGACAGTACTTTCAATGTGGCTTATAGTAGAACTATTCTTATAAAAATATACTAAAAATAGATCACTTTTATTCAAATATCACTGACATTTCATTCAGTTGTCACTTGTGAAATTACTATATACAACTTTAAGAGAGGTTTTCTAAGAAAGGAAAGGTTTATTTGTCATCAGTTGTCAAATTGTTTAGCTTGTAGGCTGGAAAGTACAACTTTAAAAGGTAATTTAAATACATTATAATAGTAAAAAAATCTTGTATTCTATAGGTATAATACATCACAACTCATAGCACCCTATGCACCAGATAGACACTGTAACATTATTTGCCACCCTACCATGGATTTCCTTATATTTTTCTAATTTTGTAAATAATTTCAAATTTATTTTCGTTTTAAATGATGCACTTCAAAGTTTGGCCACAGCTTAACACGTTGTGTTGCCGGCATGACAAAATAATATTTACATCCATTCAAAATAAAACAGAAGGAAGAATGTCAAACAGTTTAACCCTCGAGCGGGCGCGCTGGGGTATAAAGTACCCCAATTTTATCTTTTAGTGTGTGGTAGCACTGTCAGGCGCCTGGCGGACGTGTTGTTCTATCTATTCCTTCAGTGTGACCTTGACTATCGTTCGGTATGGTTGGTGTCCAGTGAAATCAATTAGTGCGTATGAAAATTGAATTTATTTGAAAGAGTGTACTACTGGGGTATATCATACCCCACGCGCCCGCTCAAGTCACGTAAGTTTATATATTTATCTAATTGATTTTTCATAAATGAATAAATTTCTATGCAAATTTCATTATCACTATTTGTTGGGTATTTTTGTTTTGTATTTTTACTAGAGCTATGAAGCTTGTGTTCGATTCCTTTCAAGGTTATATACTATATAGTTATTGAATTTACATCTTGTTTTGTCCTAAAAATAATTCAATTATTATTTGCTACTCTGTTATAACCAATTGGGTTTAAAAATTGCCAAATCTATAAAAGACAAGAATTCAAATAAATTCCTGTTTATTTAGAATGATGTCTCCCGAAGATATCGGCAAAATATTGCAGGAGCTGTCAGATGACGAAGAATATATTGATAGCGCTGATTCTGATGAAGATGAGGAAATTTTAATTCAAAGTGACCATAATAGTGAGTCTGAACAAGATTGTGTTTCTTCAGATGAAGATAGTAAAACTACAACTGATGAAGATTATTTTATCGGAAAAGATAGAGAATGTATTTGGAGAAAAACTGACTTTTCAAAGAAAGGAAAAATTCACAGGAAAAACATAGTCAAAGTATCTCCTGGTCCCAAACTTATTGCAAGAGATATAAAAGATGAAATATCGGCATATCATAAAATTATTGATATTATTATGATAGATGACATTGTAAAATTTACAAATATGCATATTGCAAAAAGACAATTGACGGCACCGTATTCTAGGGACAGGGACGGAAAAGATACGTCAAGAGCTGAGATTATGGCGTTATTGGGGTGTCTTTACCTTATTGGTATCAAAAAGGGACATCACACTAATGTCAAAGAACTATGGGCTTCAGATGGGACTGGAATTCTGATTCTAAGAGCTTGTATGAGCTACAAGCGATTTTTATTCTTGCTTCGTTCTCTACGATTTGACAACAAGGATACAAGAAATGACCGAAGAAAAATAGATAAGCTAGCTGCTGTGAGATCATTTTTGGATGCATTTGTACTGAATTGTAAGAACACGTATAATATGGGTACTCATGTCACAATTGATGAGAAGCTGGAAGCATTTCGGGGGCGCTGCAGTTTTGTTCAATATATTCCGAATAAACCTGCAAAATATGGGATCAAAATTTTTGCAATTTGTGACTCAAATACATTTTTTGTTCATAATTTAGAAGTGTATTGTGGTAAGCAAGAAGAAGGCCCGTATCTAGTGTCAAATAAGCCAATTGACATTGTGAATAGATTGGTTTCAGATATTGAAGGATCAAATCGAAATCTTACAGTGGATAACTGGTATACTAGCTATCCCTTGGCAAAATCTCTTTTGGCAAAGAAAATAACTTGTGTTGGTACTCTCAGAAAAGACAAAAGAGAGATTCCCTACGAATTTCAGGCAAATAAAAATCGAGAAGTGGGTTCGTCCATATTTGGATTTCAGAAAAACATGACGATCACATCCTTTGTGCCCAAGAAAAACAAGGCTGTCATTTTATTATCTACAATGCATGATTCACCAACTATCGATGATGACACTAAAAAACCAAATATAATAATGGATTACAACAAGTCAAAGGGAGGAATAGATACAGTGGATCAAATGTGTAGTGTATATGATGTTGCGCGTATTACACGACGATGGCCTATGAGAGTATTTTATTCATTGATAAATATAGCTGGCATCAATGCACAAATTTTATACTCTTCAACATCTCAACATTTTACAGCCAGAAGAATATTTTTGAAAAAGCTAGCTTTGACTATGATGAAGCCTCAGCTTGAAGAAAGAGCTAAAATCAAGTCACTCCCAATTGAATTATCAGCCTTTCTCAGAAAGTATGTAAGTACTATGAAGCATGAAGATGATGCCGAAAAGTTAGCCAGAAAGAAACGAGGAAGGTGTGTGTTATGTGGTCGATCAAAAGATGTTGGCACCACAATAAAATGTGGAACATGCAAACAATTTACATGTAAGAATCATGTTAATATAATGTACACATGTGATGAGTGTAACAAGATAAATGAGGTTGATTTTTAAAAAGTTTGGTTTTTTAAAATACCATATTTTTTAATTTGGTAATTATTTTAGATTATCATTATTATTATATTTGTATTGTACTTTTAATCACATTGTATCTGTAAGAATATTAATTAGCAAAATATTAACCAGTACTTAACAAAAATAGTAAAGTCTAAGTATGTAACTTTCGTAAAAATATTTTGATGAATATAAAGCCTTTTTCTATTTTCTATTATATATGTATTTTATATATATATATATATGTTTGGCTATTAATACATTATTTGTGTAATAGGCTCTAATTAAAATAAAACATACCAGAAAACAAATTATTTCGTTCATACATATATCAATAACACCATGAAAATAAAGTGGGGTATAAAGTACCCCACGCGCCCGCTTGTGTTAAATAATACAGCGCGCCCGCTCGAGGGTTAAAATAATGAATTTTGAGCTAAGGAAGAACAGTTTCCTTTTTATTAAACATATTTATCCTTTTAAGAAGTTTGTCGACTCTTCTTTATTTATTATTGTCGGCAATTATTTTATTTCAAGGCACCCGCAGATCTGCTAAACAAGTGAGTGGCGTATCTCGTGATTATAAAAGAAAAAAAGATGTGATATAAATACCTCCAAACTAGCACACATTTAAATTTTGACAGATGGAAATAAACATTTTAATTATTTTAAGAAACATTGTTCATATTTATTGACATATATTTCAATCTTTATATTAAATTTGCATTTTATTTTATATTCATCCCTAGTCCATAGCCAACCTTTTATCTTTTTTTTTACTGTATTAGTTTTTTTATCTTTGGACTTGGAAGAAAATATAACTTTTTAAATTTGATTCCTGGAACACTTTTTGAAGAAGATTGGGGTCTTCTTTTTCGGTGTCTTTAAAGTATGGAACCAAATATGTGTGATTCCTTAATAAATTTATTTTAAAAGTGGGATATTAATATTGATACATCAATAGAAAGCCGAGTGTCTAGGGAAGAACTAGAGCCTAATGATATCCTAAAACCGTGAATTGTTTGCAATTAATAAGAGGAAACAAATTTCCAGCATTTTTGCTGTTTCAACACAACATATTCTCCAGCCAAATTTTCATATATAAATATTTTCTCTCTCATTTTTTATAATCAAGAATACAGGATTAATATAAAACCTTAAGAAAAGACTAAATATATTCAGACGCTTTATTAAATCCAGAGCATTAATTTTCAATTTTATGTCAAAATATTAATGCCATTGACTTTTTTTTTTAACAATACTCTTTTCTTTTCCTCAAAACTCCAATATCATATATGCTTAGCCTATATTATTTTTGACGTGAATACGTCTTTAAATTTGCTACCATATGGGGGCAATTCAAAAAACCTAATGATAACAAAATCGGGGGATACAGTTTGGTGTTGTAGTTTCGAATCTTTCCTCTACATCCAAAATTAAATTATACCACTGGATAGCTAAAGGATCAAAGAATTCATTACGATAAGCGAGAACAGTGACGCATTGCGCGCGGTGGAGGGGGAAGCACCGCCATTTTGAGGTTATTTTGCTGAGTATCGAGATTTGCAATTAGTATAACTATTTACTCGGAGAAGCTACGATGTTCGTTTAAGTTTAAATGTATTCACATACAACACACGGCCGTGTCCATGACACAGCTACACCCCATTTTTTTTTCTTTTACTTTGGTGTTATAAACTTCTAAATTTAACCATATTCAGAGATTATTATTTTAATTGATTAATTTTGTTTAAGAATATATGTAACACAATATATATTATTTTTATTTTGTCAGATTAGAATTGTATTTACTCAGAATTCCATAGGTAGGATTGGGATGTGGTAACAAGGAAACAATAATAATAATAACAACAACACCACATACAAATTTTAATAATTGGTTTTTTTAATTGTAATTTAAAATTGGTACATTTCATTCATTGATCCATTTTTATTTTAAGTGTTTTTTCCTTCAACTCTTGTAGAGATTTACAGCACACCATTGTTGCAGGTATGGTAGTGTAATTATTACTAACATTGCATCATCCAAAAAATGTTCTCAAGCACACCCAGTGGTCTCGAGTGTTAAGGGTAATCATGCCTCTGTCAGAAATAGCCGAGCTAAAGGTAATTTTTTATTATTATTTTCTCCTAGACCCCAGGTGTGGCACCCAATATACATATATAATTTTAATCATCTCGAGGGAACTTTGTTGTGTAACCTATTTGGAGACAAACTTTTATTTTTATTAAAACAGGCTATTGGTCTTTTTGTATGGCTAACCCTGATAGTAGTGTGAACGTCATAAATATGGTGAACTTTGCTGATAGAACGAAATACTCATTATCTCGACCCGCGAGAGTGGCCAACATTGCTGAAAACATGAGATCGCCCTTTGACCTCTAAGTTGCTGGTAACATGAAATACTCCAGATATTGACCTCCCAGTATGGCCAAAATTAATGCCTTCATAAATTCACCATGTATCCTTTTTTTATGGTACATCATTATTGTCAACAACTCACCAGACCTAGTTCATCTGTCCATCTGAACTACTTAGTCCTTGTGTACTCCTTGAAGTAGTATTCAATCCATCACAGTTTCTTGGTCCCTGTATGGCAGATCTTACATGTAATATTCAATCCATCACAGCTCCTTGGTCAGAAGCGGATTTACACTATAGGCCCCACTAGGCATGGGCCTAGGGGTGAAGGCTTTAGGGGGAGGCAAATTTTGGAAAACATTATTTTTATTATATTTTTTTGTTTTAAATAATGTTTGAAAATCATTGACTAACATTATCAAAATAGTTCAAGTTTAAGTCAGAACGACAATATTTCTTTTTAAATAACTACTTTGCAATCACTTTGTAATTGACTTCAACCATCAACAATGAACATACTTTATTATCTTTCGTAGACATCTTTTCTATAATGCTAAATCACCCCCCTTTCCCCCACCATCACCACTTACCACCGTAACTTCCTAAAGCCCTTGACAAAACCTACAACACGCTGTAGTTCGAAGAAGTCTTTATCAAATATTTTGTTTCGTCGGTCTCTTAACGACTCTATTCAACAGTACGGAATTACTATTACTGGTAGGCTAGTTGGTCAGTGGTTTTGTGTTTGTGGTGCGACATTTGAATTACATAGGCATACTGACTATTTAGTAACAATTTATCTGGTTTATTATTATTATTATTATTATTATTATTATTATTATTATTATTATTATTATTATTATTATTGTGATCTATGTTAATTTATTTTGCTGCTAGTCACATGAGTAATAAAAACAAACTCCCAAAATTAAGTGGGGCGGCATTTCGTAAACTGGCAAAAGAAAAGCGAGAAAGGGAAGCTAAAATTCTGAAAACTCTTGGTAGAGTGGACACATTTTTTACAAGAAATGTGGCTAGTTCAAGTAAATGTACTAATATACGTAATGATAATATTACAGTCATTGTGAAAGAATTAAGTCCGAACCAAGGAGTGGTCGAGAATGAAGAAAAAAAGGTGTTTTTGAATTTGAGTTACATTTAGGCCTGTGTGTTGAATCAGCTGATAAAATCAGTAATAACCTTGTTAGTGATGATCCAGCGGAGTGGTGTGTTAATGAGTCAACAAATGACATTCTTTTATGTCGTGAAATTAATCAAAATGATAACAATGATTTTTCTAATTCACAAAGATTCCTAGCAGGTAAAACCAAACATTTGAACAAAAGTGTTTTTTATCACAAACTTTTAAATAGTAAATCAACTTTGCGTGATTACTTAGTATATTCCTGTAGTAATGGTGCCCTTTGTTGTGCTTCATGTAAATTGTTTGGAGGAAAGAACACGATCACTACTCACGGTATTTCAGATTAGAAAAACATTTATAATATTTTATCTAAACATGAAAATTTGCAGGAACAAAAAAAATTGTGAGATGACGCTTTTAACAAGGAAAAAATCTCTTAGAACCGTAGAAAATCATTTTGAGTCTTATGTTCAGGCAGAACAAATGTACTGGCTCAATGTATTGAAAAGAGTATTTGCAGTAATGAAAAAAGCTGATAAGTCGTGGACTTCCCCTACATGGGCATGAAGAAAAATTTAATTCATTACATAACAATCGGTTAATGATGTCTCTTGAACTTATAGCCGAGTTCGATCCTTTTCTCACGGAACACATTGAACGATATGGAAATCCGGGACAGGGCCATAAAAACTATCTGTCTTAAACAATCTGTGGTGAAATAATTGAATTGCTTTCTGAGCAAGTGGAAAAAATTGTTATCAGTGATATCAAACAGGCCAAATATTTCTCTATCATAGTTGATTCTACTGCAGATATTTTGCATATATACCAATTATCATTCATATTAATGTATGTGGATAAAAATGGTGAGCCTGTTAAACGTTTCTCTTTGTTTTAGCCAAACCCAGGACATAAGTCTGAAAATCTATCTGAAACAGTAATGGACGTTTTGGATACAAATTATATCGAGATTACTGACTGTAGAGGCCAATCTTACGACAATGCAAGCAATATGTTGGGAGCATACACAGGTTTACAGGCCCACATCCAAGAAAAAAATCTGAAAGTGCATTATGTGCCCTGCGCAGCACATTCATTGAATTTAGTCGGTACTAGTGCCGCAAGCTTTTGTCAGGAAGCTTGCTCATTTTTCAATCTAGTGCAAAACATTTACAAATCTTCTATAGTTTTACACAATTCTAGGAACTACTCTTTTCTTTCATGGAACCAGGAAGCAAAACAGTAAAAAGTTGATCAAAACCACGTTGGTCAGCAAGAAAGGAGGCATGTATATCTCTAAATGAAGATTGGGAGAGAGTAATCAAGGCTCGGCTCTCACACATATCACCTGTGAGAAACCACTGGTGCGAAATGAGGCCTCGGGTCTAATGACTCAACTTCATAAACTAGAGACAGCATTCACGATGACAGTTTGGAAGGACATACTCGAGAGATTTAATAGTGTAAGTGTGAAATTATAAAGTGTCAACTTACACATTGAGATAGTGCATGGATTATTTGAATCAATTGTGCGGTTTATAAGCTCTGTTCGTGAATATGTTATGAATATTTACCTCGACCCCTGAACGAGCAGGCCTGCAGGGGTCTGTTCTCCGCCACAGAACTTTGATCGACCCCCTAGAGCTGGTAAACATGTTCTACCATACTGCATGACACTCATAAATTGACTAGTGATGAACTTGAGTTTGACAGATGCTAGAGAGGTGTGTATGTTGCGTCAAGCAAACTGGTATATTTTTATGGATCCAATTTACTACTGCAAAACATTAAACACACAACCCTGAACATGACGTCTAAACAAGCCTTAAGAGCAACATCTGTCATCATCTTATTTAATGCTTTGGTTAGTAAGAAATATTTGGATGGACATAAGATCCATGACTTGAATCATAGACTGCTAGCACATGGTAGAGAAAATCATGTATGAAAATTTGACAAAATGACCAAATAGAAGACTATTATTCAAAACTAAGGGGGGAATCATCATAATAGTACTATTGTTACTATTTTATATACATTACCAAGCACAAAAAACACTTAAAAATGGAACAAAAACTTTATGAGAGGTTGGCTAGACTGAAGCAATTAGTAAGTTGCTGCCTAATATTTTAAACATATGCATTTTATAACTTTTCTTTTATGCCAAATGTTTTGTGATGTAATGAAGGTAAGTAAATTTTTTTTAAATTCAAAATTATTAACAAAATGATTTCTCTTGTTGAATGACCCTACAGATAGGGAAAAGTTATAGTATATATTAAACAAATCCTAGGACAAAACATCAATTAAATTGACTATCTTGTTGTTGCTTCATCCAATCAACCAATATTTTCCTTTTATCTAATGATGTAGGTAGGTGGCGAGTCTTTTCATGTATTGTTCATGTATTGTTTTAGCTCCTCTCATTTATTGTGAATAAGAAACTCCACATATAGTCACAATGCAGCAGAACCAACTGAACTTTAAAAAAAAACTGTTTTAGACAAACAATAGAAACCACAATGTCATGATCCTGCAATATATTGTCATCCACTTACAACTTGTTGGTAAATGGCCACGTATTGTGTAGTATCTTGACTTAGTCCACTATGGTTCTCTTTTGTAAGCTATACCATAGTGGAACCAAGCAGGATAAGCATGACACCTTCCAGGGTAGACAGAGTGTACATTAAGAATTAAATTAATTGAACCGTATGAAATCAATTATCAAAACTTATATTATACTTGTACCTATAAATATTGTTGATAAAATTAATCTTTGTGGCAGAAAAAAAATGTTTATAGGCAATTAAATTGTGTGCCTAATTCTGTGTCAATTTATTAAACGTTTCTCAGTATTGTATATTAATTTAACAATTCATAAGTGTCGGATAATCAGCATTCAGCTTAGAAGAAAGGTATTGTAACGCAGGGTGCACATGACCTGGGCAGGTTGTGGGCCGTTTAACCGCGAGTTCTTTTCAAAATACTGGAATGGGTTGTTGATCAAACACAATGAAAATGCACAAGGAATATTCAGGGATTTGATTATATAAAATAAAACAATATATACACTGATTAAAATACAATTAAATTAATAACTAAACAAGAAACAAAATAAAAAAGATTTGCAATCAAGTCTGTAAATTAATAAACTAATAAGAATATGTAAAATAAAATTAAATTAAATAAGCAAATTAACATCTATAGAAGAGATGATGACCATTAAAATATTCACAACAGTCATAAAAATGTACAATATTAAACAGTTCACAACTATAACAATCAATGTACATGTCAGCCGTCCAAAATAACTCGCCGCTGGTCCTCGTACACAACACACGCGATACACGAACACCAGACACGACAACCCACTCCCAGACATGCCAACCTGCTCAGGCACGTTAGCCCACTACTGGACACGCTGGTCCACTCACTTCACTGTCCACAACTCGGACTGGGGCCCCGTGGCCCCGTGGCCATCACCAATCGTGTATATATAGAGGCACAGTTAAGAGTCTGGAGTCCTCCATTTCTAGAATAAAATGAACGAACCCAGACTCATCCAGACTTGTGCCTTCTCCTCCCCTAGCCAAGCAGGACTGTTGCTGCATACCTGCTAAACAAGGGGGGAGATAGAGAGAACAAGGGGCGCAATTAGGGTACACAACGAGAAGTGCACTGGTACCACTGTCAAACCCTAATCTTGTTACAATACCTTTAAATAATAAGATAGCAAAATAATCCAGTATTCTTAATTTACTATAATGACTATAGAAATTTATTATGTGTGTTTATTTTTAATACCAGTCAATTAGAGAAAAGAACTTTCCGAGGAATATGAGTTGAAGTGTATGCTGAACCTCTCATACAAATGAGTATACCATTGACGCCTTTAAAAATGTACTAAAATCACCTTACTCTATGGAATATTAATAGCCTGGGAAATGTGTAACTTGGGTAGATAATAGAACGCCAAACAGATGTTACATCATAGTGCAGTTTTCTGTAGACTTCATTTGAAGAAAGGGAAATTTAGACCAGTAAAATAATGTTATCATGTTTCAATAAAATACAGTACAATGTTACTAGCATAGAAGGATAGGTAAACAATAAAGAGTTTGACGAAAGCAAATTGCACATACCAATAAAATATATATTAGTTAAAATGTAAGACTGTATACCATTATGATTTATAAAATGCCGCTGCTTTATGTATTCAAATAAAGTTTCCAGATCTTTCATATTATAGAACATAATGGCGCTAATCAATACTTTTCCACTATGCCAAGTCATGAATGAAAAGTATCAAACATGTACTGCACCAAGAGTAGAGACAAGGGGAATGGGGAGGTGTATTACTAACAGAGAGAGAGAGAGAAACTAAAGAATGGAATTCCCCTTGTTGTGTGGCAGTTCAAGAAATGTTACAAAAAGACCAAAGTTGTAACTAAAAGCCAGTTCTTTCATGTCATTTCAATGATTCATTGATAATGAATGTCAGAATACTCATTTCATTAGAGTGAATCATTTTTAAAGCGTTCATTAAAAGTGAAAAGTAGTTCTACATTTCTTTATTTTTAATGATCATTGAAAAATAAAAAAATAACAGTGAGAACATGGACAAGAAAAGGTGAATTCATTTTTATTTTAATATAAATATTTAGTGAGTTCATTATTCTTTGAATGTAAAGATTTATTTAAATTCAACGTTAAACTGAGACCACTTGCAAGCTTGTATTGGATTTAATACTCAATTATTTTCTAGTTTCGTCTCATGTTGATGTCTGGACACGCCAGACAGCCTTTAGTGAAATTTGTCTGTTAACATGCTTATCTACACTTCTTTTTATTTAATATATTTTTAAGCTTGTGCGATAACTGCATACATATTCCCCAAACCACAGCTTGCATTTATTTTAAACCGCACCATTTCTATTAATGAAATGGTTGTTGATCAGTCCCATCATGACCATCATGATCAATGATGCATATGAAAAATTCCTTTCATTTTCATTTTCATGAAAAATGAATCATCGGAAATGATTAATTGAAAATGGCATGTGAGAACTGGCCTTAAGGTGCGGCAGAAGGGAGCGCGAGTAATTTTACTGTTTTTAATAAAATTTCATTTTTTGGCCAAAATAAATCAAATATTTCCCCAGTAGTAACATAGAGTTTATTTTTCTGCACGTGCTAATATCAACAGATCTTGAATATCTTTCAAGGGTGTCCTGGAATCTTGTCAAAACTTTTTAAGTAAAGAGAAAAAGTTTTGACAAAATTCCAGGACACCCTTGACCGATATTCAAGATCTGTTGATATTAGCACGTGCAGAAAAATAAACTTTATGTTGCTACTGGGGAAATATTTGATTTATTTTTGCTGAAATGTTCAATTCTATAACAACTGTAAACATACTTTAGCTCCCTTCGGCCGCAGCTTAAAAAACAAAAGTATCCTAAATTAAAGTGGAATTAGATGGAATTAATATCAATTTGAAATAAAATTAATGGAACCAGCCTGGTGGGTGCTGCTTTTTATTAGTGGTATTAATTAGGGTCAGTCATAGAATACATGTGTCAATATTTACACTGGAAATATTTGCTATTCTGCAGGTGTTAATATATGCCTTACATTTATGTCCTCACTGCTTTATGCAACTCCTGTAGTACTATGAGGTCTTTAAGACAAGTGGCTTGTCAGGGACTCTTATCAAGCCCATTAATAGTTCAAATACTTGACATGTGCATACCTTTCCTAGCTAGGGGTTGTGTGTTGGTGTTCCAGTGAGTTCCTAGTGATGTCGGTATCATGGAAAATGAGAGAGCAGATAGATTGGCATCCAGTTTAAATTTACTTTCTGTTGAGCATGAGATTCCACCACCCTATAGGTATTTTATACTGGGAGTAGAACCTCGAATTCAGGATGTGTGGTGTGAATGATGGAAGACCACATCCCATCATTAGGTAAAATGGTACCACAATGTTAGTGGAACAAAATTAGCTACACCATGGTTTTCAGTAGTTAAGGGCTCTTGTAAGTTTTGCAATACCACGTAGTAACATGACGTTAGATGGTTCCTGTGTGGACCTAGAGAAATAAGGAACTTAGTATGGTCTTGCAGGCAACACCTCCACCAGACTGTGCCGAGTCAAATAGGGAGAATGGGCGTGCTTACCTAGCCATCCCCTACATGAGAGCGTGTGCACGCATCTTTCCACCCCTCCCTACTAAGGTGACGTGCGAACTTGCAGGGTCTGAGAGGGGTATAAAACCTGGTGGCTCACAGCACCCATCATCAGACCTGTGGCAGCTCTCACTGCTTGTGTTCAACAATAAAGACACAGTGAACAGTTCTTTATCTACCACTCTCCTACTTATCTCCCTCCCTCTCTTTCCCCCTCTCCGCGCCTTTGTGTGCCGAGGGCTTGCCACTTCCTTCCCCCTCACTGCGCCTCCGTGTGCCAAGGTCTTCTCCCTTTCCCCCCTCACCTCACCCTAACAGTGTAACCAAGTGCTCATCTCACTCTAGTCACAGACGTTTTTCTTTTTCCCCAGCCTACTTCCCTCTCATCCCTTTTCTTCCTTCCCGAGAGTTCGCCTCAGTTCTACCGGATACCTCTCTAAAAGATGCATGGAGTATGACCAGTAAACTCCACTCAAGAACCTACGGACTATCCTAGTGGATCTCTCCATTGGATGCCCAAACGACCCCGAGGACTCACGGGCTCGTACACCCCCTCCCCCATCTATTTCTCCCCGGAATCTACTCCCAGAAATCCCCGACCATCCGAGTCCCTTCCACACCTATTTCCCCCATCAGTCCCATCGGATACCACTTACAACCCACTGTACACACACCTTAAACCCTATACCTTTTCCCTGATCTCCCTACTGTACACAAGCTAGAAGGACCCACGAGTTGGCCGACTAAGGAACGCCAATTTAGCCCCTCATACTCGACTACCAAAGGTCATTCGGAGTCTCGAAGCCACCTTTGGGAACAACATCACTCAAGACAATCATAATCAGCTACCTTCGACCCCAGCCAGATCAATCAACCACCTAGATAGTCCTCATCTCATACAAACTAGGACCTTGTCCCCAGACTGAACACGAGCAAGTAAGAACTTACGAGAATCAGTTTCTATGTACTTTGATCCACCTTTGGCTCAGTCATGCCTACAAAAAAAGATTGACTTTATTTGATGTTCAAGGTTTCATCTTCACATTGTGTGGGTTGCCATGTTTCTGAGACTTTAGAACAATTATTCATAAATAATTGTTCTATTTGCCCTGTCCATCAAGTGGCATGTGTAAATTACATTCTTATTAATTATAGTCCAAACTTTTATTCAATTAATGTGTTAAAGTCATACAGCATTCCTTTGTACAAACGACTGTTTAATTTCCTTTTAAATATATATCGATAAAGGTTCAGACAAATGTCTTCTTGGTTATTCCGTAAACTAAATTCTCAATTATTGAAGGCTATGTTAAGTGGTTTATAAACACTAAATCTTATAATAAAAAGGCTGGAAAAACCGTGAAGTAAATTTATTTCCATTCTTTGTTTTAAAATGTAATAACTACATTGGCAGCTTTCTGCGCAGTGACATAAGCTGTGATTATTTGTTTGGATGTTTAGTAATAGTTGATTTCTAACATGAAAAGCAATGCATTTCTACATCCTAGATGTACACAGTATTTAATTTAACATATATATATATATAAGATTTGTAATTGTAGTGTAAATTTTATTTTATATATATATATATATATATATATATATATATATATATATATATATAATTGTAGTGTAAATTTTATGATATATATATATATATATATATATATCATAAAATTTACACTACAATTACAAATCTTATTTAAATCTAAATAGGCCTCTGTAATAAACTATTTTGTTTAAGAGGACACCTTTTAGCTGGTCTTTCAGGATGATCAAAATAATGTAGTGTACATCTAAAATGGCAATAACAAAAACGTTTACATATATGTACACTCTGTTTACCTTGAAAAGTAGCAGTCATACCTTGACGTATTAAGCTATGAACCTATTATATATGCTACACCATATAGTAATGATGTTAGGTAAGCTTACTAACTTTCAGGGTAGCAAAAGGATGAAATCCTTTTAGCCTGAAAATAAGCAAGCTAATTTGGATAGGTTACACTAAGGTACAGCGCAGCCTATAATCTAAGGTAGGAGTGCTACCTTTCAGGATAAACAGAGTGTACTTATTTAGGTGACATGTCAGTTTTTACATTTTTGTTTTATAATTTTGTGATAATTTTATGAACCCAACCTAGGATAATTGAATAGTTTGAAAAAAATAATTCCTTTATAGTGTAGTCCATAAGGAGTATAAACTATACATAATTAGTGAATAAATAAAGTAATAGTGTAGAAGCTATTGATGATAAAATTGTTTCTTGTAATAAACAATTTACGTTTAAAAGAGGTCTTGAAAATGATCTAAAGGTTGCCAATGAGAAAAAGCTCATTAAAGGACACCTAATCCAAGGCACTAAAACAAACTAGGATATTTTGACAAGACATTTGTCAATTTTTCAAACAAATATGAGTCATCTGTTGACTTTCAAGAAGAGGTTAAGATAAATAAATCAATTATCAGAAACCATCAAAGAGTGGCGTGAAAATGATATCGGTAGGATTTTTTTTTTACTCATTAAGTTAAAATTGTAAAATATATTTACCAGACTTAAGTTAATACTTTGGAAAAGAAAAGACTATCACAATGGGTATATTTTTGATATACAAATTCTTAAATAAAAGTAATGCAAATAAATTTCCAATTTTTTTTTTTTTTTTGCCGAGATTCAAATCTTGATCACGCTGTCATCGGAAGTATACAATCAAACAATGCCTTTCTACGGTAGAATACTATCTTGAAGGATCTGGTCCAAGGCTGCTGTGTTAAAGTGGGAGGTGGACGCAGGCTCTGGTCCAAGGCCTCATTTTAGAGAGGAAAAATAAAATAAAATCTCAAAGGTTAGAAATATTTATTAACTATTAAACCCTTAAGAGAATATGTTATAAGTTAGGATATAGATCAAATTTTAATGGACTTGAATAAGCAGAAATATTATGTAACAAAAAGGATTGCAAAAGGTGGATGTAAATATGAGAATGTATCTTTTAGACACTTCACTACATTTATGCATATTGCCAGGTCTCAAATAATAGGGTGGACTGAGAGATATGGCCACCACACACAGATAAATAGATCAGTATCTTTTAACCCCTTCTTTTTGTCTGAGCTGATGTGTTGTTTACATAGCCATACTCGCTCAGTGAGCTGAATTTGTCCAAAATATTTATGCAAGGTTCAGTGTACCTTGAGAACTCAAGCAAGGTTCATTGATGCACTTAGAAAAGTTTGCCATCTCTACCTCTCTCTTTCAGGTCCATTCTAATATTATCCTCCCATCAGGTCTCGTTGGGTTTAGCAGCCAATACCCTGAACACGGTTCTAGACTCTCACATTCGCAGTGCATGTCCTCCTCACCATAATCTGCGAGACTTGATTTAAGGGACTGCATTTTACACCCAAAGAGAACATCCAGTGAAATTGTTTTGTATATTCTGAGTTTTATATTCTTTAAAATCAGCAAGTTGTCAACAACTTATTGACCAAGTAATAGCATGTATTTACAGACTGTATTCAATGTACCAGCTATGAAAATTTAGCTGCACTATTGCCATTCTTTCTGTTGACTAATTAATTTTATGGTGAAGTTATTGTGTAATTGTGGCTATTGTCAAAAATATAGTAACTAATATCGTTTTTAAGTTCTTATTTTGTACTGGTAGATTGAATTTAGTAATGAATTGTAGATATGAAAGTAGTGCAAGTAAGGAAAAGAAAAAAAGTATGGCAAAATTGAATTTACTTCATCATAAAATAGGAACAAAATCTTCAAAAATTGATTATCGGTAAACTATCTTTAAATATTTTTTCCTAAGAAAAGCAAACACACATTATAAGTACTTTTCAAGTTTTGAACAACTCTGTTGTAGCCATTTAAAAAAATCCCTTTTTATAAATAAATCATCAGTACACAACCCTAAACACAATTTTTCTCCGAAAAACAAGTATACAATGTTTTCATGTAAAACACTCCCCAGACATCCATGTTCAAAGATCAGTCATAAGTAAGCTACCCTCAATTTTAGAGCTAAATCAAAATGACAATGTGCTTAGAGGTATAACCATAACATTTGAAATATAAAAAATACTGGGTTGAATCACAAAATGATAAGGAAAAGATCCCGGATAACTCGGTAGGAAGAGCTCTCTGCAAGACACGTAAAGCCAGATGGCTATAGTTCAAATCCCTGTCCGGGTGTCCTTTTTCCAGATTCCCCCAAATACTCCCATCAGATAGTCATCTGAAAAGGTGTGTTTGTCTTAATATAAATATCAAGTTAAAACAAAATCCATCAAACTGTTCTGGGTGTATCCCCAGCCACAGATGAGGACAGAATTGGAAGAAATTCTCTTTTGAATTTGGGCTAAATAAAATGTCAAGATTCTTCATAATCTCGAAGTCAAGAATTTTCAAGATTACAATAATTTTTATGGGAAAGTAAAATGGATTTTCTATAGGCAATAATTTTGTAACTTAACAGCTAATGATTAAGTTCCTTTGGATTTGTCACTTTCCTTCTACAAAATAATATGAAAAGTTTCCAAAGAATCATCCAACCAATCACCGACCCAGGTCATTAAGGAACAATAAATGGCCAGGCTTGAGAATACTGGATGATTTAAGTATCTTAACTAGTCAGAACATTGATCCGTACATTATATAAAACAAAAGGAACAAATTAGTTGTCACATTGAAGCTGTTTCTTTCAAAGATTTTTATCAGGATAACTTATGAATTGAAAATCACTTCTATTAATCAATCCATTATATAACCCACTTGAAAGCATCACTTAGTAATTCCTCTTAAGACCATAATATCTGTAATAGACCATTTTTGTTCTCGTCTCATTATATTCGTTTATAATGAGACGAGAACAAAAACTGTTCCAGTAGTATATTCCAGCAAGAAGTGATTTGTGAGCCTTCACATAATAATTTCTTCCCTGAAGTTTAATCTACATCTTGGTCAAGCTGGGACAAGCTGTTGGTATCGATGTGTCATGAATGGTTGAGTGCTACGAGCGAGAATTTCTAACCTGTTCCTACAGTCCTACACCTTTCACAAAGAATTCCTTTCCAAAAACTGCATCTGCAGCATTTCAAAACATCTGAGTTTCAAAAATAGCTTGCAAAGTTGTGCTTTCTCACTATATAGTTTTGCCACTGAGTAGGATTCTACAAACTAAGGATTTGAATCTAGCAGAGGTTGTATCTTTAGCCAAAAAAACGAAAAAATGACTGTGTCATGAGGGACAATGCTGAAAATCAATAAACTCAACGTGAGAATGTACAAGTGACTCAGCCACTGACCACTGTAGGATTTTAATGTTCATCCCATTCATTGAGTTATCCAGTACACACAATGAAAATCAAGCATAAATTGAGTGTCAACTATCAGAATTATTTTTCCAGAAAAAAGATGAAATGGTATATTAAAAAGCATGTGAGTGTCTAAGACAAACATGGTCGCATTTTACAAATTAGTAAAGAAGCGTGGAGGGGAGAAGTATTGATGTGGAGGAGGAATAGACTGGTGGATGCAAATGCTTCCACATCAATGAATGAGGAAAATTTAACAATGCGGAGGAAGAAATTGGCAGTTGAAGACAAAAACATATATGATGCGCTGAACACAACACAATACTCACCTTCAGAGTAGCATGTCTAAAAATGTATTGAATGAAGTCTCAGCATTCATCGAGACCTCAGCATAAGTGCAAATGAAATTAGAGATCATTTTGTGAGATGTAATCGACGTTTACAATTGTGATCTTAAAATATAATTCAAAACCATTATTTTCCTGAAAATCTTTAGTTAAAATTGTCAGAAAATTTCTGATGTACTTTAAATGTGATTGTGTGATTTTTTTTGTGCTTAAATTTTTTATCGTCCCAATAAAATACAAATATTTAAATTACTTTTTATTACTTATTATGAAACATCTCAATATTACTTTGTCACCATAACTATATCACATATTAGGTTATTGTATTGTTAACCAATAAATTATATACCTAATCATAAAAATTTTTATTATTGACAATCACCCCCACCCCCTTTACACACACAAAAATCCTCCATATGGCCCTGTCTGTGTAGCTGTCATCACCTTCCATCTAAATAAAGCGTGCGGGCGAATAAGGGTCTATGTTACATTTAAACACATGTTGAGTTTTTGGTGGGAAAGGGGTCTACATGAAAGTCCTCATCCTGCACAATAGGGTAGTTGTATTATTTTCCTTGAGTTGGTAGCACAAACCAGTGTTTGTCTTCACAGTGAAGCTTGTATTAGCTCTGGAATAAAGGTCTATGTGCAGTAGACACGTTGTGTGCCCCGGGCATGCTATGTCATATTTTAAAGCGCGTTTTCTTTATTTGTACGCAAAAAGTTCAGTACTTTGTGGAATTGTATTGCTTCCATTAAATCGCGAGTGCGTGGATATCCCTATTTGTTGCTGCCCAGTGATTAAACCAATTGAGAAAATATTAGATGTTTCAGACACAGAAAATTAATATTTTGGTATTATCTAATTTTATTTGAATTTATGTACATTTAAAAAACTTACAAATTTATTATCATTATTATTATTATGATTTATTCTTTCAGTTGAAATATTTAGTTTTGTGACAAAAGAATATAAAGTAAAACCTCTTATAACATTGTGTTATGTTCCTGAGAAACGCAACTTTATAGAAAACAACTTTATAAAAGTTATGTTTTCCCATAAGAATCAATGTTAAGTGTAAGAGTTAGGTTCCAAGGCACCCCAAAATACTTACAAATACATGTAGTATTATATCGAGGAAACAGCTCAGGACAGGAATACATTTAAATTTGGGACGTGGATGGGACTGACTCATCTCTCATAATCTTCTCCCCATCATGTGTCACCATGGCGGCCATTGGTTGAAAGAATGCGTGGATAGTTGGTTGCTTGGCGGCATGTTTCTTTTCTTTGTAAATTTCCTGGTAACATGTAGGACCCATCATGACATCAGATGTTCGACCAAGTCAGGAATGTCATGAGGATGTGAGGGAGAATTATCTATGAGGAGAATTCTGAAATCTAAATTCTCCTTCACACAGTAACTCTTCCACGAGGGTATTGCGTAGATTTTCAACCATTCACAGAACATGGCACCAGTTAGTTATCCACGCCAACTTTGTAAATAACGGAAGGTGCTCCTTAGTCTTTCCTTTCGAAGCCTGTGGAGTCTCTGATCTGGCAATCAGGAATGGCTTCGTCTTGCAGATGCATTCCCACATAGCAACAGCATGACAATCTTTCGCAGTTTTAAAACCGGGGTGCTGTCTTTTCTTCCTGTGAAATTAAGTTCTGGCAGGCATACGTTTCCAAAACAGTCCAGTCTCGTCAACATTAAAAACTTGATTTGGTGAATATCCGCCGTCTTCAATGATTTTTGAAGTTCGACAACAAAGGCTTGTGCCAAAATGTTGTCAGAACTTGCAGCTTCACCAGTCACTTTTGTATTATGAAAATTGTACCGGTGCTTAAAACCATCGAACCTGCATCGGCTGGCACTGAAATATTCTTTTTTAGAGCCTTCGCCATCCTTAGGCTTTAACACACCATGATATAAAGATTTAGCTTTACTTTGAACAATGGCTAAAGTAACTGGGGCACTACGTTGGTTTTGAGATTCAATCAACAACAAAGCATTTTCTCCATCCTTTCAATGCATTCGTTTCTTGTACACCTGACCTTTGTCACACTAGGCCCTGAAAAGTTTACCACACTGCACTTAAATTTTTACAGCATTTTTCCCTATAGTGTGAATATTAGTTGCAGATAGGCCAAAAGCTGCAGCAATGTCTATACTACGGTGACCAGATTCAAGTCACTGTATTACATCCATTTTAACAGCCAGACTAATTGATCATCTGTTTTTGTTGTTTTTTTGCAATTAAAGTGTTAGATAAATTACATGGACGTTTAGATGCCATTGCAAACAGATAAAAACCACCCCTAACTAAAATAAAAAACAAAACAAATAACACAAGATTCTCGCGAATTAAAAATTTATTAGATATAAAAACAAAGAATGGTAAACACAAGTCACACGTGAACTTAAAATGTATTAAATATAAAAAAAAACATAAGAAAATAAAGATAAACACAAGTTCGTATGCTTGAACAAAACTGCTTAGCATGCACCATCTTAAGTGTTGCCAACTCAGTAATGCTGAAAGTCTCTAAATTCTGCGCAAAAGTCTCAATTTTTCAAGTAAAATATTCCAATTTAAAATAATGTAAACAAACAAAATATATTTTTCAGCGTAAAAATACCCATTTATATTATTATTATTAACGGGGGGCTTTATGTTTGGGAGGTGAGAGAAATCTCTGAGGTGACCTGCGTGACTCGTTGGCCTATGAGGCCCACACAAACGGGAACCAGGCAGTTGACATTTGGTGCGTGTTCGCTGAAAAACGTTGTACCCAATAGCGGAGTTATGTAAAAAAAGGGTCACAGATTATTGAACAAAGTTCTAATAGGCAACGTTATAGCTGGACTTACTGTATTGCATTAGTGTAACATAATATATTTCATTATTTAATGTTAAAATAAAACCATGTTATAGTATTGTGTTAAAGTATATTTAGATGTGAAGAAAGGCATGACATTGTCTTCATCCTGGCCTCATTAATTAATTCATTCATTATTTCATGCAAACAAACTGAAAGTGCCTATTTTATGTTAATTATCAGAGGACAATATTTTCAGGTGAAATAATATTGCACTAAAGGGTTTTCATAGTACTGTGGAAAAAGGGTCATTGAAACCTGCTTGGATGCCAGACACAGATATTACTCTCAAAGGTTTGAAAATTTATTTTCTCAAAACTTAACAATTGTAACATTGACCTTATTTGGCCGCACACTTCTTATGTCTAATATCCACTCTGTGGTCTTTAGTTTTTCTTCATAGTATGGAGAAAGTTCAAAGGTTTGAGACGAATGCTGCTGCAAAAGAACCACATCTTTTGCTACTATAGGGAATAATATTGATCTGCGGCATATTCTCTGGGTGTTCTAGTCCTGTGCCATACACCCATGATCTTGTGGATAATTTATTTTAGTCAAACGTCTGTGAAAACATGTATATATTTATGTTAATATTTTTAATACCTTTACATTATATATATATAACTAAAATAAAAATTAGTATCCATCTTGAATATTTTTCAATAGTTGTCAAATCGCTCTCTTGGTGTTAGGAAATAACAAGCCTTGCATAGCAGAAAAAACTATTAATTACCTGATGAGTTTAGCGGGAATAATTTTCTCTGACAAAGACCAGTCAGATTTGCTTAAAGCTTGCTTACATTACTCAAACAGCAGTTATTGGAGCTCAAACATAGATAATAGTCGGAAAAATTACTCTAAGCAAATTATTGATAAGAAAATTAATAAAACATGAATCAATCGAGGGATAAATATAGATACATGCCACACGTCTTATACACCCAGAAAATACAGCAATAATGCTCCAAAATTAAATTCCACAGAGATGGGAATAAAGAGATAATTTTTGGCTTTCTTACTGGTCCAACCATTGTTCGTCTATTTACAAATATTTTGCTGGTTTGTTGGCTCTTTTTCTAAATTGTTTGACGTGACTCAGCCACTCAACTGTCCCAATAGAGGCCTTTCGTGTGGGTTGCTGTGCTAGTGGAAAGAAATAGGAGATAAGAGGTTTATTCAGCAGCCCCTTTAAAACTCTTACAGTTTCTTGCTAAAAGAGGTTACTTCAGGGCAAGTAACAATGCAGAAAGCATGTAGCACTTGGTGTAACATTGTGACAGACACCCTAAATGAACTTGACTCAATGAAAGCCTGTACCCCGTAATATATAAAAAACATAATCTTACCCTCCTTTCCTCTTCCAAACTCCAAAACTAAGGAAACCCTCAAAAACTGCTGGAATATCATCCAAGAACAAATAGAGCTAGCATAAAAAAGAACTATATAAAATGAACATAAGCTTAACAAAATATTACATAGTGATTTTACCATGATTAAATATATTTAAAGTTTAGTGACTGAATGGTGGTCAGATGCCACTGCTAGCATAACATCCAAGAATCTTCCCACAGGGTTTTTAGATTCTTTTTCTAAGAAATATTATAATTAGTGTTTATGTAATAATCATATAAGCAATTTATTATTATTATTATTATTATTATTTTACTATTACATAAAACAAGCATGGCGGGCACGCGGGATTAACGTCATTCTATTTTGGTTTGGTTTGTCAGTGACAGGAAAGTTAATCGTGAGTCCTGATTCCCCCCCCTCCCCCAGGCTGTTTTCCCCTCTCCCTCCATGCAATTCTAACCACCCCACTTGTGTAATTAATGTTCCGAAGAGTCTGAATGAGTTAGTAAGACTAAGTATTTTTTTAAACTAGGATTTGAAAGCTTGCGCGTTATTAAGGAGTTGTATAGCCTCGAAGATAAAAATTGATGTCACACATCACAAAAGGTTGGAAACCACTGGCCAAACCTAATTATCCTTTTAGAGTGGCTTCCTTTCCTATCACTTACATTACGCTACATTATTTTATTGTTTTTACTATCACTAGAGGTATAGTTGGAAAAATTAAACACAACAAAGTAACAAAATGAAAATTTACTGACAACACTGGTTCAATACATGCATGTATACAATATTGAATGCTTTGTGGAGGGATCAAAACATGTGACACAATGGAAAAAGTTGTTTCTCTAAATTGATTAATTATTGGATAATTTGTCAGCCTCGATGAGTAAAGAAGTATACATTAATCTGTTTAAATTTAATATTTTTCATAGCTTTTAAACATAAAATAATGTTTTGTACATTAAAAAATGATAATAAACAATAAGTTTAAAACTTAAGAATCATGAAATTAATCTTAACCTAACACCACCAAAAGTAACAATGGAATCCGAGAAGACAAAGATATTTGTTTAAACCGTGCATTGAAAACTTACAAGAATAATGCTTGTACTGATTCAAATATCAAAGTACTTTTACATCAACACACTTTTTTTCACTCCTTAATTTATCCCAATTAAAAAATATACAGTTTTGATCAATAACACAAATTGAACTTCTCAAATACATCCATTTTATTTTACAAAAAACAGAAACCAACTTTTAAATGAAAACTTTTGCAAATATAATTTATAAAGTCATTGTATTAAAATTAATTTGGTATTTTACTTGATGTTTTATGAAGTAGCTTATTAAAACGTGTACAACATGAAACCCCACAAATGCGATAGTCTTGTCTAAATACAAGGTGTATTTAACAGTACTATTTGTACTTAGTACTTTAATCAATAAACATTTTATCTATAGTGTAAGTGAAAATCACTTTCAGTTTGGTAATAGTTCTAGTAATTCCACTATTCAGATGGGTCAATAAAATTGTATTTAGTTTGTTTTGCTATTAAATTTAAACAGATCCAAATTGTCAGAATAGAGAAATACTGATGATTTGGCTGTCAATTATAAGACATTTAATATAAATATTCAACATTTAAAAATTTAAGATGTACAAATTTGGATACAATGGATGACTTGCTGCTGAAAGGTGAAGAGATAACCCAAGCTAACCCCTCCAAAAACCTAGCTCACCTAATATCACATACACCAATATTGTTGTTACATTGAAACTTCACATAATGCACTTCCCAAAAATATTTAACTGAATTTTAAGGGGATTAAGTAATATTTTTAAATAAAAGTGTATATAAAAATATAGATTTATTTTACGCACTGTATTTTACACACTGACCAGATGGACTCTTAATAAGACGAGCAAGAAAAATGACTATACAATTACATGATACAACATTATTATTATATTTTCCAATAAGATCAATTTTGTTTTGTTCAATATAGAATTTCAATATATTCTTTTTTTTTTAATGAGCACATAGAACCAAGGTTGTTAGTTCTTAACTTTCTAGTTTCATGTTTTAATCCAAAGTCAACAATTGATGACAAAGTATTAACCTAAAGTCTAAGGGAGTGGTCAGTGTGTACAAGTACTGCAGCATTAACTAACTAATTGTTTGGGTTTTTTCAGGATAAATGTTACTATTCCACAAATACAAATAATTTTACTGACACTGTAATAAAAAAGATGTACACTCCATTTTCAAGAGATGGGGTTTGTATGTATATCTATCTTACAAAGTGTGTATATCATTAGATCTATAAGAAAACGCTGAAATAGTGTTAATTTATTTAAGAGGTTCCAACCAAATTGTTATCTAGCATAATTATATTGATTTTTTCACTGACATCAAATTAAATTTATACAAAAGATTACTAAGTGTAAGAAAACACATTATCTTGTACTAATCTTTACACACAAAGATTTCTAGGCATACAATAATCCTGAAATTTTGCCTACTAGAAAAATGCACTATACTTTATTCAGTTTTACATAAGAGTTTAATTGATTAAAAAAAAAAGACCCCACTTGATGGATGTTATAACAAATCATTTTTAGACTTTAATTAACTATGTCCAAATAAAGCAGTTTATTAATTTTGAAAATAAAAAGTGAAGAGATAAAAATTTATTCAGGGGGTTGCAGTAACTAAACAATTAATTTACCAATTATTGATAATGCATTCACAGTATTATAAAATATATTCAGTTGGACCCAACTTACTATTTTGGAAAAATATATTACCCAGAAAAATGATCTGGTAAAAATTTTAGGCCGGTATGCAAGAACAAAGCTGAGTGGGCCAGTAGTGCCACGTATGTACTGTTCTACTTACATTACTGGCACAATAAGCTTTGTTCTTGTATAAGACACTTAGAATAAAGAAATAATTTTTATCATTTCACCAATAGGCATTGACCTTCCAAGTATTGGGATTTGAGTAAGGTTTAATTTACACATTTGTATAAAATTTATATATTATTTATGGCATAACACATGCATGGAATATGTAAATAGAAAATAGCCAATATTATATGCAAAACAATATTTTCAAGTTATACAAATAGACTAGTTACAAAACATTTGGTATTTTAACTTTTATTTAGTTATAAATCTTCCTTTCAAAACCATGTTATTATTAGTAAAGAGTTTAAAAAATATATAAAATGAGATGTATTTGGATAAGTTTGCTTCAATCAAACTGGGAGAGAAAGGAATGTCATTGATCACCATGAAAGCTAGTCATTTCTTTTAAGGAGGGGGGTAAGCCTCAAGTCTAAAAATTATTTGCTATAAAGTAATAACTACTGCCTTCCTTTTAAAGAATTGTGCTTGTTTTTAGTATCAATTTTTTTAAACTTATGAGCTCAAATATTTTGACATTTAAATTTATAAACCTTATATGCATGGCTGAAAATATATGACATGTTTGACAACTTATAAATATCACAAGATAGACAATGTGTTTGCCAATACTGATAAAAATTTGAAATGAGGGGCATCTCCGTATTATTGTATTTAAAGAAAAAAAAAAATCATGTCTTCAAATTGCTTTTAGGATAACTTTTGCTTTCTTTTCGAACTTGGAGAAGGCAAAAATACATCAAAAGCATTCACTCAGCTGTTTTGCTCAAACTCCCCAATCAATTCACGATACAGTAAAACTATATCCGGAAGAGAGCACAATCAACACCAGTTAAAACAATTATATCAAATAACAAGCATGAAAAGAGTGCATGATAGTCTTGGATGTAATTTATAGTGCCACAGTTCAAATTATTTACAAGTCAAATTATTAAACTAAATGTCCAACATTTTAGCACACAAATTGTTGACAGCAACCAAATATAACTAAACTACACAAGACATGTGACAGTTGGTCAAATAACAAAAGAAAGACTTTTCATTCAAGAGATATGACTTGCAATTTCAAGATAGACATTATTCTATTTTTAAAAAAACTTTTATTGTAAACCCTCGTTTCTGGCGAGAGTATTCGAGGTGGTTGCGTCTTTACCTGTGGTTGAACTAATTCACATGCGGCGGTACGGATGGAAGCTAGGCGTGGCAGTGGGTTGGCTGTAGTTTCCACCTCTTTGAGGTCCTGGGCCTGCTGTGTAAGTCGCAGCGCCTGCTCCGTCACCTTGGCCTGCGTCAGAGGGAGGCACATTCACCAGCTTCTTTCGACGGGAAGAGGGAAGGACAGAGGAACCTGTCAGGACATAGGACGGGACACACAGGGTACCTACAAACTCCTCACAAATATTTATTGCATTAAAATTATGTTCCTAAATATTTCATGGGTGTTTTTGCACTATCTACTTGAATTCTGGTAATGATCTAAGCAATACTAGATTGATGAAATAGCTGTATAAGATGCAACACAACACAAGCCTAATTTACCATTTAGTGTTAATGTTAAACAGCTGTCAAATGTTATAAATTAATCATTTTAATTTAGTAAAGTAAACATTTAAAAAAAATTACACAAGGTATATTATTGTTAAACTAAAATATAGATTCCTTATAGGCTACCTTGATTGTACCGCAGTTTGATAATTTGTCTAAATATTGGCAAAAACAGGCCATGTACTCTTTTAATAAAATGTATTGCAATGATAGATGTTTCATTAAAAAATGTGTTTGAAATTAACGAGCAAGAATAATACCAATTATACATGTACATATTTCAGAATATGTCAAACCACCACCAATCTAAATAAAGTAATCACAAAAAACAAGTAGATATTAAAGAACACGAAGGCCCACACACATTGAAAAAAATGTGATTAAAATACTGGCTCTCCCATTTGATAAATCAATGCAATCAATGATCAATAACCTTTATCAATTTACTAGGCTTCTTATTAAGATGCCAGTCTAATTGAACTATGAAACAATCTGAAAAATTTTAGAACAATTTTCATTCATTCAAAGAAATGCCTATTGGGTAGTTTGATAAAATATCTTATTTAGAATGTTAAAAAATCTGGAAAAATAATATATATATTCAAACTTATACTATTATTAGAGACATATGCAAAAGGTGGAGGCAGTTTCCTAAACTGACCAGCCAGGCTATTGTGAGCATTCGACACAAAGCTAGTTAGCTTCACTTTCGAGGAAAAGATAGTGTTTGGGTTATTATGACCACACTTTGTATCGTCTGCTGGTTTTAGCTTCAACGCAGAGAATAAAATCAGTTTGCATCAACAGTTGGCAACACTTTTCCAAAGAATATTACCTTTAAAGAAGTTAGAGGCTAGATATTAGGTAAATTTATTTCAAGAATACTGGTATTAATGACTGAACATTATTAATATATTTTTATTTTCCTAAACAGCTGATCATAAGTCACATTATTTGCAAGAAAAATTTAACCTAGCCTAATTTAATAAATCTCTTGCATAATTTTGTTTGCCTATGCTTTGAAATGGAAAAATACTAAGCCTATATTATTCAACACACATAATTTAGTCAAAAAATCATAATGTGAACTGTGCATTCAAATAGCAATGTCACACCGGGAAATGATATTAGTATGAGACGTTGGCCAATAAAGAAACCTTTTTTTTTTGGGTTACTATGTATGCTTTACGACCCAATGCTTTATTCTTTATATATTTGTGTTGATACATGAACAAGTTTGTTTTATTCTACTAACTAAAAATAATTTCAACCGTTTATAATCTTATCCATATATTTAGGCGTATTTTAATTTAAAATAGCTTTATTTTATAACTAAAAAAATATATGCCTTATAAAACCTTGTCTCAAAAACAACACTTTTTAAACAGTAAATTAGTATTTTGTATATTTGCTTTCTTAGCAGGGCTATTTTAAAACCGGTCTCAATTTTGTCAAGTCAAAAAGTGAACGTTTAAAGATATAGGCCTACAGTAAGGTGTTTTAAATTTTATTTTGTTTGATTGAGTTGAAGTGAGATAAATAAAATCTCTTATTTATGCGGTACTCAACTTGAACATACACAGGCCTACTATGTGCTAATTTTATTAATTTACAGTGTCGAAAAGGTTCTCACGTTCAAGATTGATATGTTGTGTGAATATCTTAGTGAATAAAACTAGTTATTTAAAGTTGATGAAAGCGTTCAAGAACTCCTAAAAATAGTGTTTACACTGAATATTTTCGACAACATACTGTCAAGACAATGGGCATTTATATCCACTATAGGCCTACAACTCACATTAATGTGAATAGTAATTAGTATGCGTATAACCCGAACGGGTAGTAAGACGCGGTGCTAATAATAATAATAATAATAATAATTAGTACTGTATGTACCATTCAGTTTAAATAAGATTACATTATTAAAGTTTTGTTGAGGCATCTTAAACAGATTAGGCCTACCTTTTTATTGTCTTGTCAACTTATCTATCCATGTGTTTTACCCTAATAGGGTGTAGATGATAAAAGTGAGTTATAGAATAAAAGTATTCGGATTTGTGTAGAGGGAGACAAATTAAACCACTCACCACACCCAGCTAGGATTCAAATCCTAACCTCCCCACCAGTGGAAAATTAAACCAAAAAGACTAACGTATTGATCGATGTTGCTCCAGGTGGTGGGTAAACATACTACTAACACCCCAAATATGTTGAAGCCCAACTAACCTCCATCTACTATAAAACCTACAAACAATTAATCTGAACCCTATTGCATTCAGCAAATTTTTATGATTCTGGTGTAAGACACTTAGGCAAATTCTTACATATTTACCTGTGTATTTTTGAATTTCTACCATAAAAAACTATTCAACATATACACAAGAAAAAAATCACACTTATGCTCTAAACATATTAGAATTAAAAAAAAAGTATGTCACCTATCATTATACAATAGAAGAATTGTAAAAAATATAGATTTTGAAAATTTGGAAATTTTAATTAAAATTTAGGGGCGAAAGAATCAATTGAATTTTTGACTTTTTTGTTATCACTTTTCCTGAAAGAAAGATCATTTATTTCTGTAAAATCTGATAAAAGTTTTGTGTCTGTAGTCTTGTTAGTTTCTAAACTACATCAATTTTTGTAAAATTGTGTATAGGCACAAATACTTTTAGAGTCATCACCTTTGTTTTGGAAAACACTTTCCTACAGCAAATAAATAAATAATAAATAAATCAGAGTTGTTTTCATGTGTAAATTCACTAACATTATTTATAGTATTTTAATAATCTATAATGTCAGTCATCTAACCTAAAACTTGGACCCGCCATTCTCTAGTTATAAAAAAATTATATTGTACTAACACCTAGGCTTATATAACTTATAATATAAACTATTATGAAGAAAACAAGATTAAAACCAAAAACCAAATAGCAACTACAAACCCTCCAATAAAAATAAAATAAATAAAATTAGGGAGTCAAAAACATACTCACACTAGGGTGTAAACAACTGGAAATAATTTGTTTGTGAAAAAAAAACTTTTTGATGACATTACAGTGTTTTCTGTTGAGGAAAATATGAACTAAAGCTTAATATTTAGGATAAAGGCATATGGTGCCATCTAGTAACATTTATTATACTAACAGACAAGACTAGCTGGTGCCGATGGATAGGCCGCGAGAGTATTTTAGCTATTACTTGGTGCGCCGATGGATCTGTGCGCTGGGCATTTAAGGGTTAGTATTGGAATTATCAGTGTGTTGATGGTGAATAATAATGCATTTGATAGTGTTTTGTTTCAAAGAAAATATTCTTTTAATATTCAGTGTAGTCGTACTATCCCCACTCTTGACCTACATTATGATGTAGACCTATTTAAAGTTAGATTATGTGAAACACACAAAAAAAGTTTTGAGATTATTATATTGGGCTAATGAGATGGCAAGTTTAATTAAGCTAACACAATACCCCTAATAAATTACAAAATCTAGCAAACATAACCTCGTAACGCAAACCAAAGGACAAGTAAAATGTCTAAGCAACTAAGCGTCACTATACTAGGAAAATACCTGTGCTCGCAAGGAATTTGCTTTCGCAAAGTCATCGGCCATAATAACCTTTTGACCCACCAAAGTCTGCTAATGGTCATAAATTCATTTTGTGTCGTGGTCATAATAGCCCTGCAGGCCACAGGCTGGAAACAAGCTGATGATCTGATGAGAAAAGGTGAGGTTATCTTTAGGGGAAAAGTGGTGTTATTTTTCTCAAAAAGCGATTTTACGCAGAAGGTGATATTATTTATAAGAATACAAGTTGAATTAGTGTTAATTTAAAAAAGTATGGTTTATGTCCAGAATATGGCAGCATCGCTTCTAGATACACGACTATGTATACACCAACGTAAGGCTACTAGCATATGGTAAACACACAGTGATGTTTAATTTTATTTTCATACAGATTATAAATGGCTCCATAATGATTCAAAGCAGTGCTACCTTATTCTGAACTTGTTTCAAATTGACTATTTATTCTTTATTTTTTCATGCCATCAAATATTCCCACATACTAGCTTTCAAATGAAGACATTGCCATTGTGGGCAAATTATTTCCCTAATGTTTGTTCTTTTGTTTGTCAGAACATTGTTTGAGTCAACTTTAGCACATGATACCCAAATTGCCTCCTCAATTGTCTTTTGCCAATTCATGAGGAATCCTCCTCCTTCATGTCCGTATTCAACCGAGAGATTACTTATGTCTGGTGTTTGGGGACACCTGACGTTTAGTGGCTCCCCGAATTTCACACACTCTCCTCTTTATATTTTATAATTCAATGTGTTCCATGTAGGAATCCCTGCAGACCCATGATACAGTAATGTTACAAAACTTGTTTAGCACTGTATACGTTTTTCATTCTTATTGGGTGTGTAATTTTGTAAATTAACAAACCATAAACGAAGAAAAAACATATAAATACACGCAAAACATTTTACATGTAAGAATGTCAAACTCAATTCTCAATATCATTACCTTCGATTTTTATGAACACAAATACAAAAATAATTTATTCTCAAACGAAGTTTAGACAAAACATTGCTACCAAATGCAAGGTCCATATATATTAATGTCTGTGCTTAGACATAGCATGCCAACCTTTAAAGGCTGAAAACAAAGAATTGATTTATTAAAATTGAAGTTTAAGTATTGTAATGGGTAAAAGTATGAATCGTGATTTTTAATGTTAACCTAAACAAAGCCGCACAAAGGGCAGCCCTGGGATAGCACATACTCGCCATCATTTCCATGTTGAAAATTATAATACATGAGTGACCGCTGCCAAATTAAAAAACAAATGGTGGGTAAAAAGTGGTTAGTTGGAAAGACCTGAATTTGTATTACGTGTAAAAACAGTAAAATTTGTGCTATCACAAATGTGAGTTTTGTATGTCCCCAACTATTATTATTTCATCACATAAAAACTCAACAAACAATGTTTAATTGTTAGCCCCAGATTGGTTTGATTTTACACTTTGTTGGTTAGTAATTAGTAAAAAGAATGTTAAATGGTTTACACAATATATATTTCTTTTAATTAGTGAGAACTCCGGGGTTCAATCCTCGGTCCCGGCACAGATTTATCTGATTGACAAACCCTTCCTTCATCTCTGTCAAGACGTGTATTAATCACAACTTGTGAATGTGAGGAATGCCAGGCCTCTACCGTGGTTCGGATTCCACGTTAAACTGTAGGTCCTCCATATCATCTCACAATCACCCTACCATTACACATTAGCAAGTGCGTATAACCCGAACGGGTAGTAAGACGCGGTGCTAATAATAATAATTCCAAACATTGTTCTTGCATTGACTCACTTACAAGGAAGTCAGATACTAGCCACCCTTTCTAGTCCAGTTAACCATGATTGTAGTTACAATAAATTAAAACCTTTTTTGTTGCTAGCACATTCTTAAATTTCAGTTTAAATTTTAATAAAATGAATTAGTGCCTAATGTTTTGGAAATGTATAATAAGACAGTGTAGAAACAATGTACAATAATTCGAAGTAATTAAAAATAATAACTTTAAGACTAACAAAGATAATCCTTGAAATAATAATAATAATAATAATAATAATAATATAATTAAAAACAATGATATAATTCAAAAGACAATTAGATATAACAAATAAAAGTAATTAAAAAATTACTACCATTATTAATATTAATATTTTTTATAATCATTGTATATATATATATATATAGTGTGGATTTGGTTAGCCATTGATGTGTAAGTTCCCATTGTTTGAGAGTTGTTGCAAGTGGCTGTAGGGAATGCTCCGAGTACTCGGGTGGTGTAGCGGGAGTCAAAGTCCTTATTGTGGGTGTTGGCATGGGAAGGAACTGGTTTATCTAGATTTTTGTGGTTAGTATCAAAATGGTAATAGTTCATGCATATTCTCAGGGGTCCTGTTGTGAGTCTAATGTATTTAGCCTCACAAAAATTACATTGAAGTTGGTAGATTAAATTGAATTTGTTGCAGTCATAATGGCCTTGGATGGGGTATTTCTTCTTCATCCTTTGCTAATGTTCTCGAAGAGCCACTGGCAGTAATTTCTACGTTGCCTTTATCAAGTTGTTTTAATTCATGCACAATTCTCACACGATAGGGTTTCAATTACAAATATGAGCGCAATTGTGCATAGTGGCTGGTGGCAAGCATTTTGAACACTTTGAAATCGCAGTGCAATACTGAACAATTCAAAATCTAAATGTAAGAATGAATTATAAACAAGGAAACAATAGTAAGTGTTACCAATTTTTTATTTAAAAAAATGTTAAAATGTGCATTGATATTATTTAATAGGGTTTTATATCTTGGGGCCGGTTTTATTTGGCCCACCCTGTATTTAATTGTCTTTTGAAATATAATAGTTTTTAATAATAATTATTATTATTATTTTTAAGTTGTATTTCAAATTATTCTAGAAGAATGTAGTTTCATAGCAGATATATTTTTTTGTGTTTGTGTGTTTTAATTGTGTCTTCATGTGAAAAAGGAATATTTCTGAAAATTTAAAACTATGTGCAAATGTGGAATTGTAAAATATTAAAGAACAGAACAGAAGAAATGAAGAGTGAAGAGAAAAGTGTGTGTTTCTATCTAAACCTAGCTATCCCTTCAGGTTGGCTTTCTTCACTATTAAACACTTTGCATTACTGTACAGTTTATATTTTAAGGTTTAGAACTAAATTTAAATTATTATATAAATATATTAGATTCTCCAGTAAGAAAATTAAATCATACGAGATTACAACGCTGTTGTTTCCCCACCACAAGAACCCAGCAGTTGCTACCCAGTCCAATTATGTTTTACTTCATGCCCAATCAGTTTAGTGCAATGTAGTCTGTATTGTTCAAGATATGTCATTTAATGTTTACTAAAAATTTCTCATGGTTGATTTGTAATTATTTACATATAAGAGGTCTAACATAACTTGTCAGTCATAAAAACAATGTAATGTAATTTGTTAGTAGTATATATTAGTATGTGAAGACTACCAAAATTCATTGCTCTCACGGAGTCGCCACATACATTTATTTTTTTAAATTCCTTGACTTTTTCAGGTGGTTTTCCATATAACACCTGAATTGTTTTATGTTCTGAGATAAAAATTGGGTTTAAACTTTTGAGTAAAATAGCATGTGAAAAGAATGAATTGATAGAATGTAATTAATATCTTGTTTTATAAAAGCACGGTTTACTGCCAGTGAAATAAACCACAATTTTCACTCCAAAGCAAACCATATAAATAATTTTTCCCCTCATCAGAATTTAATAGAACTTGTTCATCTTGTATTTAGATAAATATGACAATACATCCCTGTATCTTAAAAGGTGAGGAGTGTATTTTAAGAAAATATGTCAAACCCATTCTCAATTCTGCTCTTTTCTATTATAGAAAACAGAAACTCCTAATAAGCCAAATAAACAACAATTTGATTAATTCGTTAGCCATGGTGTATCTAACAAAAAGCAACATTTCAAACTACCAACCAATCTTGGTACTCCTTTCCGTTAAACAGAATGAAGAGTTTTCTTTAACAACTAATCTGACAAAAAATATTGCTTGACACTATTTTACTGTTCGCTTCCTCTTGGAGAAACCCTTTGTTAGTGTTTCAATGCAGCAAATAAATACAATAGTGCTTTTGTTGACTTTTATAAATTACCTAAATTACTTGTGCACGGTTATTTTTTTTTTAATATTTGAGAAATACAAAAGAGAGAAACCAAACCCACATAGAGAATTCTGTTTCAGATTGCAAAAAAAGCAAAAAAGTTTCTTGTTTTTAGTTCCAACCGACTACTGCTTGTATAATTCACTATCACAAAATATTTAATCCACGCAACATTTTTGGGAAACCTAAGATATCTATTTATAAAAGGAATAAATGCATCAAATTTATTTAAAAATCATTAAAATACAATATAGAAATATATTTTATAAAAACAAAATAAATTTTAAATGCATCAGCTGAGTTTAAATTTTACTGAAAAATGAAAATTTCCTGTTTAATTTAATACAAACAAGATGAATGTTGACCGATATCTTAAATAATAAATATAAGATACACTAGTGCTCTGTGAGTACTCAAATTTCAAGCTTTGGACTGAGCTTGTCATTAAAGCTCTGGATCAAGGTCTAAAGTTTTTACTGTAAGCTCATCATTTGCTTCCTCTTGATGTCCGTACAAATCTATTTTTAGAAAAGCAATGGTAGGTATAGGCTATTTAATTTAGATGATATCGGCATTTTCGCTTATAAATAAATTGCTAACTTAACAAATTGGTAAAATGAATTTAGTATTTCACAGTAATAACATAAGAGAGCTCTAAAGTATTTTGGACAGATAAACTTGTTCAATATAGTCATCCATTTTTAATTATCTTTGAAGTTGCCATGACAATTGCCATGTAAATAAAAATAGCTAAATAAGATAATTTTATTAAATAATCATTTTTTTAATGCAGCTCCTTTCTAAAATTAAAATTTGAGTGAAATTAAAAATTTAACATTGAGAATATATTTTTAATGATTTCTAACTTAAGATATTTAAAACTTTTATCAAAGGGAATTATGCAACGGAACTTTTCTGAGAATGTTCATTTCCCTAACACAAATAATCCTAATTGTGCTTTAATTTGAAATATTTTTTATTTTAAATTAAAAGCTGTTATAACTGATGAAATTTTACAAACCTATTAACTGCAAGTGTTTGATGTTTTTTACATATGACTTTGTAACTTGCAATAGATGAACGTGCAAATATTTCAATATCATCGCCTGAATACTTTCTAAACTATTTCATATTTACTACTATATATAAAAATTACATTTTTAAGTAGTTTGTTTTTATTTATTTATTATATATTTTACTGTGCTAAGGTTTCAAATTATTTCAAATTAATTGTGGATTAGTTCTGAAACATTAAGATTTTTGCCTCTAGGTCTGGTTTATAAAATAACTTGTCTCATGGTGTTCATGGTTTTTAAACATCACTTCGCATAAGACATAAGACATTTTTGGGCGGATATTCTGACATGTTTGACCACAGGCAATCAAATAGGTCATTATAACTAACATGTTATCTCATTTTAAAAACCAAACGATGACCCCTAAGCTCCATCTCCAGCACTCACACATTATTGCCAAATAATAGTTTATGTTTCACTCAGGTCAGAGGCCGTGGAAAGATAAGAAAGCTCACCTAGTTTCATCTAACCAAGTTCATCTAATTTGCTTTCCTGACGAGGAGGCTGGCAAGCTGGCAATGGGCATTCGAATTCTAGCTGTACACTAAGGATTTTTTTTTTTCCTAAATGTATTCTTAATACTCCTCCACATAAATGAGGGTACGTCCAATCTAATATTCTCCTCTTTACACCATTAAAGTGTGAAAAGACCAATTAGGTAATACGATGTGGTGAAAAATAACATATGTTTTAATATAAATGTGTGTTTGTTTTCTAACATACATTTGGGCTATTCACATATTTACACAAATGAAAAAGTTTTAAACCGACCTTAATTTGACTGTTTGAGCTTCAGAATTAAGACCAACTGGATGTGTATTTATTTTACTGCTTTACGTTATAGATACGATGTATGAAAAATATTTTAATTTAGCAAGTGAAACAAAATAAAATGTACTTCTTTTAAACATATTTAGAGTAGTAAAGAAGTGTGAATAAATGTTAATACATACAAAATTGTATTTGTTTTGTAATTACCCGCTTCGGTGGCCGTCTGGTCTAACACGATTCTCTTGTGGTGGACTAGACTGATGAATACGGGGAGGAGATTGTGGCTCGATCCCGGTCGGGTGCACTGAGGGTGCTTTTTCCTAAATGGTTTTCCACTCTCCTTCCATGCAAATGCGGGGTAACACTATATTTGGCTTCCATATTGGTATTTCACGGTTAACCTTGATTATGGGTGGAGTGGTTTGTTGTGAGGCTGTTTTCCACTTTGGTTGTATGTGCAGGGTTGTTCCTTCGAGAGGATGGCAGATAAAGCCACATACCGTTACCGTATAAATCAGACGATATACAAGTAATTATTATTTGCAACTCTTAGAACTGCCAGGACTACAATTGTATAGTGTTTCTATGATATTATTATTAGCACCGTGTCTTACTACCCATTCGGGTTATACGCACTTACGCTAATGTGTAATGGTAGGGTGATTGTAAGATGAAATGGAGGACCTACAGTTAAAATGTGGAATCCGAATCACAGTGGAGGCCTGGTGTTCCACACATGATAAATGATACATTCCAGAGAACTGGTTAGCTGAGAAGGAGACATTATTTGGTGATACCAACAAATACTTTATTCGTCCTACATCAACAACTAAACAATCATAAGGTTGCCCAGAAGTCTTGGGAAAGTGCCTGATTCTATCTGAGAACAAAGCTTAGGTGACCTATTACTTCAGTATACCAAGTTTATAGTTTTGTCCTTCCTGTTGATGTGACCCGGTAAAGTAACATTGTTATATTTTTTTTGTTATAATATTGTGTGTGATATGTTATCATTGGGATGTAATCACATTTTAACCGATTGTTGTGTGTATTGGTGCACTTATACTGTCAGAATGGGTAAAGCCATTTAAATAATTAACATTATGATCTTTGAATGAAAAGGGTTATTGTATTGTTGATGATGGGTGCATGAGGGATATTGATAACACCATGTTCATTGTTGTGTGTTTTGGTATATTTGAGCCGGTCCTCTAGACCGGATTAAGCCATTTTGATTGTTACTTCTTTTGCTACATAAATGTGTGTGATCTTGATAATACAAATTTCAAGGCATAAAGTACATGTTGCATTCATTGAGCCTTTCTAAATGATATTGTTGTGTGGTGCATTACACCTGTATTTAGTCTTTCAGACAGGGTATAGCGATTCCCAAAACTGTATTTTTATTAAATATTAAGGGTTATTTGTTTTTACTTTCTCGCTATATTACAAGTAGAGAAAGTATTGTAAAGTCAAAAAAATCGAACTCGAGCATTTGATGAATCTCCACGTTTCATTTCCTCCCGAATCCTAAAAAGTAGTTTTTGAATTTCCGTCCGTTTGTACCTCCGACTAGACCCTAAACTATTTTACCGATCGGGCTAAAACTTGGTGTTTAGCTAGGGTTTTCATAGGGTTGCCCCAAGGGGTTTTTGGAATAGGATATCTAACCCTAAAATTAAGGGTAGTTTACTGAAGGGCAAAAAGAGTAAAAGTCGATTTTCTCAAAACCAGCTCAAACGATTTTGACTAAATTTCATTTCTAAATATTTATAATAATTCCAAATAAAATGGTTACTCTCAATATTTCGGCAAAATGACTTTAAGGGCTCCGGTCAGATGCGTAAATTATAATTTTTTATAAAATCTCCAGAGCTTTTTGAGATATAAAATTACTTATCAGTACAAATAAGTAGATCTATATATAATACAAATCTTTTATTCAAAGCATATTTTTATAAAACCTATAATTCAAGCTATATGCAAATATTTATATTTTTTAACTTTTCGAACACTAAAGGTAAAGTATTGAGACTGTAAAAAAAAAATCTAACTTGAAATGTTGATGGATGACAACGTCTCATGAACCCCTGAACCCTAAAAAGTCATCTTTGCAATGCCGTATGTCTGTTTAAACTTAAAATTAAGAGTAGTTTAATATAGGACGAAAAGTGAAAAAACAGATTTTCTCAAAATCGGCTATAAGGATCTTGATTAAAATTCGTTTCAATGCGTTGATTAAGATTATAAATAAAGTGGCTATTTTTATTTTATCATGAAAATCACTTTTAGGGTAGTTTACAGAGGCTGAAATTCCCGTATTCCCGCAACTATTTGAGATACTAAATAACATATCATTGCAAAATTGTAGAACTATTAAAAGTAAAAAAACATTTTTTTAAATATATTTTTATAAAACTAGCAGTTTCTGAAGTTTTGGCAAATATATTAATAGAATTTTGTAAGCTTTAGTTGTAAAGAGATACTACTTAAGTTTTAAAGCAATAATTCTCCAATGCCATAGAGTAATTAAATATAAGTAAGCCTCTCAAAAAGTTTGTTATTTATCCTTAAAACTTTTATCAGAAATGTTTGTACAACAGTGATCCATTTTAGACTCAATAGTCTATATTTACATTTTTTATTGGTCAAAATTTATAAACGAGGAATTGAATAGCAATGCAATGACATGAAGATGTGCAACACCTAATAAAATGTCGAAAATTTTAACTGGAAGTCGAAATTTTAATATGAAGTATTGACCCTTGTGGAACCAATATTGACCTTTTTTATTGGTCTGTACAGACATATGAGGACATTAATTTTTTTTAAATAAAATTATAAAATTTAAAACCGGGACTAAAAATTTTTTTACATAAATATAGTGCAATTTATGCTTGTGTTTGCTAGTGTTTAATTATTTCGTTTCACATATACTACAAGCTTTGAGTGAATGTCTCTATTTTTAAATAATAGAGCGAGAAAGTCCTTGTGGAGTTCCGTACTATTTATTTTCCTCTTTATTTCTAACAATTTAAGTATTGAGTCTGTTTTGACCTTCATCCCCTTCCTCCATACAGACCGGGCATCTGTTTCGACAGAGTGAACCAACCAGGGGTCCTGAGATAGAACTACTCCTAATGAGTCTATAAACTGTTTGCTGGAATTTGATCTTGCCAATCAAATATATTATATTTAAATTATTATGTTATTTTTATTAAGGGGAAGGGGGAGGGGGGTTGGGTATTACACCTTCCACACAAATTTGGTGCACTTCCTATTGATTAAACCTTCTCAATCCCTAACATACTATTCAAATTAGTAGAAGATATATTTATAACCCAAACAGGTAGTTAGAAGTGGTGCTAAGTATCATGATTATTATTATTATTATTATATTGTTTTGAGTTGTGGGGCCGTTTTGAGGCGTGATGGTGTTTAGTCAATTTGACTATGTATGGTACATGAACATTTATAATCCAAAGAAAAATTTTACAAAAGCAAAACCAAAATCCTAGAGTTGGTAGATTCAATACCCGACTAGCTGAAAAAACCTAGAATTTTGCTACCCTGTAATTTTATTAAATACTTATTAGTGCAGTTTTATATTTATGCATAGACAAATTAACAAATAAAAAAAGTTTGGATTGGCTGTTAGCAAAGAAAACTAGTAAAATTAAATGACCCCCATTTTAAATTGTACCAAAGGATTAGTCTCAAAACTTGCTGGGAATGGCGTAATTAAAATTATATAAAAAAAAAATTTTATTCTGAGAGTTCCCTATAAAAATATACCTTATTTTCATAAAAAATTAACCGACTTAAAATATCGTGAAAGTTTGTATTTACAATAGTGTTCAATAAATTTCATAAAATATGTGTTATGGTTAAAAGTTTCATTAACTTTTATAGAGTTCTGTAAGGAAAAACTATTTCAATTTCTAAGGTGAATTTTTTAATATATATATATATAAAAGAGGTAGAGGACAAACTCTTTCCTGTAATTTCTTATATACACAACAAAACTCAATTTCCCTTAAATTAAATAAATAAATATGACAAGGATATGTATCTACGTAGATGTGCGACTATTTTTAATAATTTTATTTGAAATAAATTAAGGCGATAAAGAAGTTCTCAACATTGGCAAAATAACATTTAAAAAAAATAAAACCTAATACCAACAAATTTAATATATTTAATTTAGATGAAGCAATCGCATGGATTCATATTGAGGTTTCGAAGAATAGTACCTAAAGAAAGAATTCAGTGGTCGGGCAGGACTTTTTTCCTAAACTTGCAATTGTTACAAATGGAAGAGTCATTTCAGACTTTAATTTAAAATGTAATTTGTAATTTCATTTTAATAAAATAAACGCTTATTTTTGTTAAGGTCTATGTGCAATCAAGGTTAGAGCTCACTATCGACATTACCATTTAGTGATTAAATGTATTATCAATTTACTGGTAGAATTTTTTTTTCTACAAAATAAATAAAAGTATTCAAATACATTATTATTTACCTTGCATTTTATTGTACTCTTGATCCGTGATGGTGGCATGCTTTAATGGTGCCAGATCATCCGGATCAAGCGTGCCATTGTGAATTTGGAGACCTCGATCAGGAACAACGTAGGAGTCCTTGGCTTTATCAAAAAAAGTGAAGACATTAGAAATTATGCGGGGTTTTATTTCTTTACTTAAAAGAATCCCCACCGAATGATTGAATCGAAAATAAAACAAGAAAACGGTAGATATTACACAATTACATACAAAATTGCAAAAGTCTGCAAATCATTCTCATTGCTAGTTTGATCGATTTTTAATGTATAGCTTCCTAAACCTAACATCAGTAAGTTCGCAAACCTATCGGTTTATTCAATGGAGGTTAAATATCATTTTACCTTGAGAGTTATGTCCTTTCTGGAACGTTTGAGAAATATAAATACATTAAAGTATCAATTAGTCCTCATATTAAAAAAAAATTATATAAGGTATTAATGTTTGAAATCCAGTAAATGTGTTAAAATCAAATAATGAAATGAAAAGGACTTTTTATGGTCAGTTTAGATTTTAACTATTAATTATTAAATCAAGTTTCAAAGACCACCAAGCAAAATTTGTAGTTTGTATTTAGTGATATGGAATAAAGGAATATTAAAAGTAGTTCAAATAAGTTATCAGAATGTCTTATGAATATCAAAATTATTTTAACTTTAGTTAAAAAAGTGAATTTATCTCTAATATAATATATTGCGTTATTTTGAACGGATTCTTTTCTACGCAATAATAGAAATAAAAGTCAAATAATTTTTTTTTTTTACCTAATTGGCCTCCACTCTTTACATAAAACACTTCAAAATGTGTTATCCGTACTTTAAACCTTGCCTATAATGGTGGTATAATAGAGGAGAATTGAGGTGGATATTTAAATATATATTGAAAAATCCATAAATGCACGGTTCTAAACAAAAAAAAAATGTAATAAGTCAACATAGTTTTTTATTTAACTTAGATCCTTCTGGGCATTTTTCATAATTCTTATGTTATTTTCAAACCATTCTAAAAATAGTTATTGAAATATTTAGGTAAAAAGTTTCCATTTCAATGGATTTTAAATAGGAAAACAAAAATTACTAATTGATTTATTTATTTTCTTTGTAAAATTAAGCTAGAGTGTTAGTTTATAACACATCATTTAATGACTAATTTATTCTTGTTTTTAAATTTGGGTTGGTTTCAATAATCACGACAATATTGAGCTCTAACGACTCCCAAGTCTTAAATACAACTTCTCCTTCTACAAATAGTTATCTTAGTTTATAATAGGTGCCATTAGTATGATCGGTACCTATTTACAAGCTGGTATCGTTTTGCAAATGTTGGCTAACCTAGTGTATTGGAATCCAGGCAGCAGTGGAGGGTGAAGCTAATCTCTGTGGCCTTCTTGAGTCAAAGACACATTAATACCATATGCATTGAGATAAAAAGGGCCAATATCCAATTATGAAAATTTTCGTAATTAAGTATTATCATCTTTATATATTAAGTAACTAAAATACTTACTAAGTGTTAACTGCTGTGTGAATAAAGATAGTTGGTCCCTACTTGTAAGTCTATATGAGTCTCATTCAAGTGATACATTATTTTCATAGAAAAAACCATATGCTTCTCGGTGTACAAAGTTTTGTGACATTAGCCCTTAATTAACTGAGGCAGTCAAACATGTAAAAATCCACACTCGTGGCCTGCATTCTTTAACGGCTATTCTTATTATTGAGCATTGCAGGTTGTAATAATCAGTGTTAAAGTTATATTCAGAGAATAAAAATCCTTATGTCTATGTGTTTTGAGTTTAGGAAACACTCAGTAGGTGACGTACTAAAAATAAAAATACTCTTTTGTAGTTAAAAAGGTATCGTAGAAAGATAAAATTATTATTAATTAAAGCAAGAATATTTTTCTAGTGCAATATTTATATAGACTCAATTATTAACTTTCCATATTTACTCACTGCACCCCATTGAGAACGTCTAGCTTAGACTATAGAGAAGTGGTTCCCAAACTGTGGTACGTGTACCTCCAAAGAAACGCGACACAACACCGAGTTTTATGAATCATAAAATATAATGTAAATACAACATACAGGACTCCTAAATTTAATTCACCACATTTAAAACAATCACCCCTGTATTTAAGTCTGATAAGACAAATTAACACAGATTTTGATATAAAGTGATGACATTTATTAGACTTTATTTCGTATATTAAGGTTTTGTTTAATTACTGTTAGAGCTTTGTTAACATTTGGATCAACCGTTTATACTTTGCAAGACAACAGGTATGTATTATTTCATAAAGAGCTGGAAGGGATACTTTGGTTAGAGGCCGTCCTTAAATTACGTTAGGCCTTTTTTCATGATTTACGACCCCCACACTCCTCCTCCCTCATTCTACATAAGGTAACTTTAGATTTTCCATGACACCCCTCGATAAAAATTCATACTTAAGATAAATTCTGAATCCCCACCCCCTCGTAAGAAAATGTAGTGAAATACTGAACCTTCCTCCCCACCCCCAAAATCGCCTAATTAATTTAAGGACGGCCCCATAGGCCAGAGGTTCCCAATTTTTTTTGGCCACGGAACCCTAATTGATCATACTTTTTTTGGCGGAACCCCATTTTGATAATAACAAAAGTGATTGTACCTTGTAGTGTAGTTTGAATATTTTCATGTTTGACATTGAAAAGAAAGAATAATTATAAATAAAAAATAATTATTATAAGTATTATAAAACATTTATCGTACAAAAAAAAAGTAACTATTTAATGTGAAGAATGAAATTTTTTCACATATTTACTTATAATAGCACTAAAATTAGGCTTAATGTCTGACAATTGAACGCGAAGATCTGGAGCTGCATCCAGTATGTTTCTGTACTTGTTTTTGGTGTAAGCGTAAGCTGAAAAACCAGTTTCGCATCGGTAAGTCGTCACAAACGGAAGCAGAACCATAATACATAATAGCCTTCTCAACTCGGAACCCCTTTGACCCTTCCACGGAACCCCAGGGTTCCGCGGAACACCTTTTGGGAAACGCTGCCATAGGCCATGGCCCCCAAAATGACTAAACAACTGATAGCTGAGGATTGTCTATTCACGGTCGATGAAATTTCAGAACAGAGAGGAGTGAGTTGGGAGCTCGTGCCAGTGGATTTTGACTTAGGATTTGCAAATGAGACGTGTTGCCGATAAGTTTGTTCCTCGACTGCTCACACAGGATAAAAAAAACCATTCATCTGAATTTGAGCCAGGACTTGAAAAGATCAGAATGAAAGTGGCCCAAACTTTTTGATCAAGGTCATTACAGGTGATGAGAGTTGGGTGTTACAGATATGACTCCAAAACCAAGCAAGGGTCTAGCCAGTGGAAGACCCCCAACTCCTCCCGACCAAAAAAAAGCAAGACAAGTGAGGTCGAATATTAAGACGATGGTCATTGTTGTTTTCGATGTTCGTGGAATTGTGCAACGGGAATTTGTCCCCCCTGATCAAACTGTTAATCAGCACTTTTATTTGGAAGTTTCAAGACGTTTGAAGAAGGATGTGAGAAGGAAACGCCCGGGACTCTGGCGATCAGGTGACTGGTTCCTTCACCATGACAACGCCACCGCACACACGGCCTTGTCTGTGAACCGCTATTTGGACTCTCGGGGGTGGGCTATTGTTCCCCACCCTCTGTATTCACTAGACTTAGCCCAGTGCAACTTTTTTCTGTTCCCAAGAATGAAAAAAAATCTAAAAGTGAAGCTTTTTGATTATGTGGAGGCTGTAAAAACAACTTCGCAGTGGGCACTGGAAAATGTCAAGTTGAAGAGTTCCAGAGGTGCTTCAAACAGTGGTAAAAAAGACGACTGGACAAGTGCATCGCATCTAATGGAGATTACCTTGAAGGAGACTGAAAGAATTTTGTAAAAAACTTAAATTAACTAGTGAAACCGAACAGTAATAGAGTTATGAGATTTTTTTATACTCTAATGTCAGTAGCTTAGATCAAATAAGAAATAAAGGTAATCAACATATATATATGCCAAAAACTCACCGGGTTTTACTTCCCGTCCAGGCTGAATGAATGTATATTAATTATAATATTGGGGTGGTGGTTATGAAGTTAGAATTACAGGAAATGTACCCACATTTGCATGGGAATAGTGAAGGAAACAATTGAATAAGATCCACCCAAAATATTTTCAGCAGGGATTTGAACCCCCTCCTCTCTGTCAATGAAAAACCAGTCTATTGTGCTAATGGGAGAAAGACGCCTTCTTAGAAAATGTGATCACCAACGCAGTTAATTGCTATTTTTGAAAACATATATGAAAAAGTCACTCAGCGTGTTTTATTACCCATCCAAGCTATCCAAAGATTTACACTAATGGGAGGGATATGGAAGTTAAATGTCGCCCCGTGTGCTGGGAGGTATGTGTGCAATTTCAAAGGATTGTATTTTTCCACAAAACTATGATTTAACTCTTTCCCTTTTTAAAGTCTAAACATTCATACACATAAAAAATATTATTGTGAATCATTTTGGCCTCGAGAATTCCCGGACCAGTTTTTAGCTTATTTCGGACGTGTCAGACAGAAGCATCTTGCAGGCTGGGATGGCTAGGCTAATATTTCTGCTTGAGGGTATAACTGTATCTCAATGTTTTTTTCTCCCCATGGCTAGTCCAACTTGGGTCGCCTGCACATTACACAGTCTGGTGGGCACTACACTTCTTATCTTTCTCAGTTTTAGGAAAAGTTTGCTTGTGGCCTTGACTGATTACCTGTCAGCCAGCCACCCAATTGTTTAAACAAACCAGTAATGCTGTCAACCTGAGGCTGGAATTCACTAGTTTGTATAAAGTTAGCAACACCATATAGTTTGAGAACTGAAAGTTTAACACACCACCAACGAGGGTAGGCAAACCCTTAAGACATTAAATGAATAAAGCTCCGATATATAAATTCTTGGTTATTTAGATCATGGTAGTGGCATTATCATTGCCAGTGTCAGTGTTGAAATTGTACTAAGAAATATGTATTTACTTTGTAAATATAATTTATTTAACCAGGGATTTTAATAAGAGTTGGGTCAAAATCAATATATTAAGAGTCCAAATCTTGGATAACATTACAAATTTAAGAGGAAATATAAATATAAATTAATAATATAAAATTCAAATTGTTTCTTATAATTCGTTCATTACAACATCCAGTTAGGTGAAACTACTGGTCTGGGGGCCTTGTTAAGTTTAGCCAATAATAATTGGTACTGAACCACCATAAGCTGCAATAAAGTTTTTTTTTTTTTAATTTCACTAAGAAAATTGAGAGATTTTCTCAAATATCCTTAAGAATTTAAGGGATTTGAGGAATCATCCCTAATTTAAATCAACTTAACTTCTATGTGATAACATAATTTTCTAGACCAATTATTATGAAACTGTTATCTTACATATGAAAAGATTGTAAAAAAACATAATTAAAAAGATAGTTGGCTTGCTTCCCTATCCTTAAAGGAAGGCTTGCTTCTTATCATTATAATTACATTATTTTACAGTGTGGGCAAGATGTCCCATTTCTCCTAACAATAATCATTATTATTACTATCACCGCGTCTTACTACCAGTTCGGGTTGTACACACGTTAATGTGCAATGGTAGGGTGATTGTGAGATGAAATGGAGGACCTACAGTTTAACGTGGAATCCAAACCACGGTGGAGGCCTGGCATTCCTCACATTCACAAGTTGTGATTAATACAATTCTTGTCAAAGGTGAAGGAAGGGTTTGGCAATCAGATAAATCTGTGCCATTTATATGCAGATACATGGAGGGTACAGGAAATGGGGATGGCAATAAATGTAAAAGACATACTTTGTGTATCTTTACCCTAATTTCCTGTAGTTTCTTCCATGATTAACATTATAAACTTTGAACAGTGAAAAATTATTGTTTGGAGTAAACAAGTTTTTAAAAATCAATGAAAAACATAAAATTCCATTCAGCTATTCAACACCCCAGTAAATCACAAGCCTACGTACATATTGTAAGCCCATGGAGCTATTATATATACAGAGAGAACATCCCTATGATGTAGCGTTGCGATAAAGTGAAGCCAGCCACCCCCCCCCCCCCACCCACACACAGAGAAACAGATCAAGCCAAAACCTGGCAAAGTATGGCAACCAGCCGCCAGTTTAACATGGCAAGCGTAGAGAAAAATGGGACGAGCACTCACTTGAATTGGAATAAAACACGAATGAGAGCTTTAAGATGCTTTATGTAGGTAGGGTGTAAATATTGAATGAATTTGCTTTATTTTTATGTAAGAAAGATAAAAGATTACTTTGTATTTCAGGTAGTAACAAGCGTCTGTAAATGCAAATTAGCAGAAAATTTGGATTGTTGTTGCTAATATTAATAAATTAGCAATTAGAGTATGTTCAAGCTAAAATGTATATATACTCATTTTTGGAGTATTGTAATTTTTTTAAACTCATATTAGCTTTATTGTAACTTACCCAACTTACGTAAATTGTAAGAATAGTAACCGTTTTGAAAATAATAATTTTGTTTGGGAGGGTGAAAATTGTAAAATACTTATTTTATTTTTTTGTTTATTAAGTATATTAAATATATAGCATATTTACCATGCTGATATAAGTCAATTTTTTAGGCCATCACAATTCTAGGAATATGTAAGAAGGTAAAAATAAAACCCATTTTAATTTGGAAAAAATTTCTATAAGACAGTATGGGAACTCGTGTTAAATTTGATTAACCTCTTTTCAATTAGAATTTGCAAATTTTGTAATATATTTGTTATAATTTAATTTCTTAATTTATTTGTAAAATTAAATTAAATGACTTTGTCGATATGCCATGTAGCAATAAAAAAGATACCTGTGGAATGTTTCGTTGTAATTATTCTTTTCTCACCTGTTGTGGCTGAAAATGCACTGAAAGATAAAATCATTTCCCGTATCAAAAATAATCACAGACTCGTGCCTACAACTATTTGCTAGGACCCACCTCGGTGGTGTAGTTAGTTAACACGCTGGATTCATGTTAAGCTAGAGTGCCAAGGACGGGGAGATTGAGGTTTGAATCTCACTTGGGTGAACTTGGAGTAGTTTTTCCTAAGTGGTTTTCCACTCTCCCTTCAAGCAAATGTGGATTCACTTCATCTATATTCAACCTTCCCAATTCTTAACCCATTAGCATAATTAGTACCCAAGCATATAACCTGAACTAGTAGTAAGTTTGCTAGGAAATGGCAGCAGCCACAGGTTGCCGGGGATGATTTTATACCCCCTCACCCTAACATTCTCCATGTCAAGATCGGCTTCAGTTGCCAATCAAAATATCCCCCTACATATATACAATAGCTCCATGTATAAACCCTGCACAGCTTGGTCACGCACCACACACGACGAATGATTAGTTTCCTTTGATCAATTCTCAAAAGCCATTCCCTTGGCAAATCGCCACGAACGCGAATGACGAATCATGCATCTCAAACACTAAAAAGACGAATTTAAGCATCCACACTATTTGCGCATTGAACTCGAATCGCAAATTTCAAAACACGATTCACAATTTCCAGCATAATGTAAATCCAGCTTAAGAAACACACCAACAATCAAGTACTGTACCATCCAGTTTGATATTATAAAATTGTATTCAATATTATATTGGTTTTGTTTATATTAAAGTGACATCATTCAGTGACAAAAGATATAATCACCCCTTATTTTCCCAAATGAATATTAGTTGGTATTTTCCTTACTTTTCAGATATTTAAGTATTTTATGAAATTTGTATCAATTTTCTTAAAGATTTTTCACTTATTTACAGATTTAAGGTGGTGCGCAAATTTGAATGAAAAAACTAGCTTTAACCACCTTCCTTTTTCAGGATATGAAATTCTCTTCCTCAAGAAGTAGGCAGGTTTATGAATTAAATAAAAAGTAAAATCACAGAAGAAAAATTATAAATCACACTTCTGCTTTTCATCCAAAATTCTAATTGATCAAGATGTTTAGGATTAGAGTTGCTTAAAACTTTGGCTTGGTTGTTAATATATCAATGAACTTTTAAAAATCAAATTTCCAGAAGATATATATTTTGAATTTTTACACTTTTTTCTTTCTTAGCACAGCCTCTTATTATCGTTTTAGGTTATACACATATGTATCATTGCGCTAAGAGTTAGGGATGAGGAAAGTTGAATCTAGAAGAATGCTCATATTTGCATGGAGGGAGTGTGGAAAACAATTTAGGAAAAAAAAAAACAGTACACCCGATCGAAATTCGAAACCTGAGCTCTCTATAATTAGCAGTCTGGTCTTTAGTGAGTGAGAGCCATGCAGCAACCACAACCAAAGAAATTTTTTACATGTGCATTATTTGATTTTAGTAGCCAAATACTTCAGAGAAATTTGTGAGATGGGGGAGCATTTCTGGAAAGGTGGATGAATGAGACCAGCGGACTAACCACGGGTAACAGAAAGCTACAATGGGCCGTAATATACAACAGATAATTTTACTATGTTTTTTTTTTACAATCTAGTGTAGCACAGTAATTCTATTACCAAATTATGACTATAACCGTTTCTAACTAGAAACTTAAAAAAAAAAAAAAATTACTAGATACAATCTTACAAGAAAACCAAGTGGAGCAGACTATTTTTTGTAGTGGAGTGGGCGCTCTTGACTCATTATTGAGAAGGTGCTTGTTGCAAAGGCTACTGGTTTGTGTAGCTTGAGTACAGTAGTTTTCACGTATTGGCAGTGCTCTTGACAATTATTATGGTCATAGAGACCTGTTTTTATATTTCATTAAATGTAATTATATTTTAACTACTAGGCAATGGCAGTATCATCAAATGACACATAAAAAAGTAGCAAGATGAAAACATTTAAATTCTATATCAAGTTACTAATGGAAAGCATTATTACAATGAATAATATGCGAGGTTTTAGCTTACGAGTGGCTTAGAGAAAATAAATCAATATGTAATTTAACCCTTTTGCTGTGTTAATAGGATATATCCGATCTTAGCATTATAGCCATTGACTGTGGAGATCGACATTAACCCACAAAGCCCAAACTTTATCTACATTTGCTGCGACAGTCGGAAATATCCAAAAGTGTTAGAATGCTGAATTTTTCATACTCGCATGCCCCTTGACATCTGGTGTTAGTTTTGAGAACTGTCAATAACCAGCTGCTAAATCATAACAATAGTAGCACTTGTTTACTTCCACATTTCACTACTTGTAGTACATGTACAATATTTATGTGGCAGAAAACATTGTTTGAGGGATTTATTAGTGTAGTATTTGTGATATTTACCCGGTTATTCTACTGTGCTAGTAACATTTACAGGGTTCCTACAGTATTTGTAAAATAATTCTCCCCGACTATTTTTCCAAGTTCCCTGACAAACTCCTTGGAAAATTTCCACTATAATTTTATGGTACTATTCATGTGGAAATATTAATTTAATTACATTTATTTCTGTCTCCTCCTCCCCTACAGCCGACCTTGCCTCACCTCTCATGGAAGAATAAGAATGCAGACGTCTTACCAATTAGTTCAGGGAAAATGATGGTAAAATAACAAAATATATCAAACCCTATCAAAAAGGAAAGGCTGAAATCCATCTGCAATTGTTTTGATGAAAGCTAGTTTACACTTCAGGAATGGATCATAAGCTGCTCTTTTTAGTATCCCTACAGGTTTAGTTTTAGGAAGCTTTTCTTCTTTGTGAAATTTAACGTGGTCCCAAATTTGTAATGCCCTTTGAAAGCACGTTGCATTCTCAACCAGCGCACACCACACAACTTCAAAGGAAAAGTTGTACACACTGTCAACTGGGTAAACAATGCTTGATGAGCTGTATAGTCAGTGAATAGATAGTACGTGTGACACAATAAGCAATTTATATCCCAATTGAATGTTCCACTCCTGTTCTCAAGGAACCATGAACAAATGAAGCTCACATGTCCCCAGATTTAGCAAAATACATACTTCATTGTCTGTGACAGATTTGATGTGTTCCTGAAAAAGCGTTATTAACTTTAGATTGACATTTGGGCCTCCATTGACACTTGTATAAACTTAGAGAACTGGAAGAGGAGAAATACCATCATAGAAATGCTTAAGTAATTCTTCGGCGGTGCTTCTATCGAGAAAAAACACTGTCCAAGCAATGGCTGACAACTTTATGATTTTCCTTGTCCCAGAATCTGAATACAATGTCCATTTGCCCTCTTTGAATAATTTTATTCAATGCCTCATCGAAACAAATTACATAGTTGTTTCATGATTTTAGGTAGTCCAGTAAATTGTTTGAAAGAATGGAGCCAAGCCATGCACAATGAAATATGCAGCCTTGTCTCCACAAGGGTAAAGGCACTGGCAATGGAACACTCGGAAATATAACTGAAAAATTGTACTTAAATTATTGCACGAATTGAAATACATTTTATTTTCAACAACTTGCAAAGCCCAAATGACTTCAGCCTTACTAATATTATCTTTCATAACAAAGGTGTTAGGGTTTCTTCGAGCCACAACACTAATGTTACTTTTGGCAACACCTTCCTTCTGCGGCTTTACAATTTCCGATGAAACTGAAGTTTGACATGAATTGTCATTTCCCTGACTATCCCCCCCCCCCCCCGACTTCCCATGACTTTACCGACCGTAGGAACCCTGCATTTTATTTATGATTGATGAATTCGTGCCATGTGAAGTGTAATAAATATATTTGATTACTATGGCAATTGAAAAATTCAATAATTTAGTGAGTTTTAACATTTATTTTATTTCTTCTAATTGATATTTTATTTTTGTTCTTTACCCAATTCCTATTTTGAAACCATGCCTAACACAGATATATGATATTATAGACTACACTGAGGAAAGTACCAATGTAGCACAAAATTGTTCAAGTTGTGTTGATGTAACCTAATTTTCAAAAGTTTTAGTTTTATTACATAAGGCCTCTGTTAGGCCAATAATAGGCCTGTCAAATCCTCATTTAGCGATTGGTTCGACACTAATGTGGGTTGCTAGTAAAATAAAGAATGGTTCTGATAGCAGAATAACATTGCATTTGGATAAAATGCAACATGAATAATATTTGACATATAAAATTTTATTGAGTCTTTCTTGTCATTGTGTGTGTGTGTTGCAGTAAGTTTTGTCAAGCCCTCATCAAAATATGTCAAATTGGAAATTAATATTCGCTATACAACAAAATCCTCAAGTTATCAAACAAATCAGATGCAGAGAATTTTTTAATATCGGTCACAAACCGATTAATATTTTGATAATTTGTAAACTTATTTTTATTTTTGCGATTTTCTTATTATCAGGCAATATTTTATAATTGTTGATCAGTCTAGATATTTAGAAATTCATTCAAATTAAAACCAAAATGAAGCTTGGCTAATTATCATGAGGGCTGATATCAAAGCCAAAGAGAATCTAGGCAAAATTATAAAATTATGTTATCCAATACAAAATTAAATGAAAACATCTTCATTGAATTGACTTTAAATAGAATCTCTCTTCTCTTTCAACTACCTAGGGCCACAAGCTGGACTAACAGCCAAAGTTAGTCACTATAGTAAAAATGTGGTCCACTACTTGATTAGACATCACTCAATGTGTTTGCCTTCTTTATATAATAGACAGTGTCACATCATACACCTCAAATTAAACTTTCAGAAAATGTATTTAACAAAAGAAACACACCAATAATGGGAAGATGGTGGTGGTAGTAGCAACAGCTGCCAAATTGATGGAAATCTAGTAATTGATTATGGAAAGAGAAAAATAGAAAATATTGTATTTTGTTTAAATGTCTCTAAGGAAAACCTTATTTCGGATTTGAGATAATTGTATTATATTTGGAAGAAAGTAAAAGAGAGGTAGAGATGGAAACATAAAAGGAACAAACAAAATATGGCTTTTACGATGAAAATCATTCTTTACCATTTTCCATTTTGTGTTTTTTGGGTTTCTTATTTTAGGAAGTTGCACAATCCTCCCTGATGAATTTCGGTTAAATGAAACCTAGATCAGGGGATTGAGCGGTAACAATAGATTTTCTTCCAAAGGCAGCCATTACCTCTTTGTCCAATGGCAGCAATGTAAAGTGTGAGATGTTTCTATCCACCTCTCCCAGACCTTCTTCCAAATGTATTTTGTTGGACTTGAAGTAACCTACATTTTGCTACTAGCACTGTTGCAGACATTTTGGATGAGAGGAGAATGTTTTAATGGTTTGTGTGGTTGGAATCACATTTACAATTGTTCGTATGTTCACATTCATTGATCATATACATAATAAGCTGGCTCTCGACGACATTTTTCAGGACTCTAGAGAACTATTCTTAAAAATAGCTAGTTCTGTCTAACACCCTCCACAACCTTCTTATACTGCAACAACTCCCAGCTTTGACAATGACATTAGTTTTCCTCTTAGTAAATATTTATCTATCCAACACTGACTAAAGAGTGTGAAACTGGCAACTACTCCCATAACCTTGCAATGACAAACCTCAGTCAATTACCAATTGTAATCGCCACTAGCTTGTTTTGTTTCCCAATTAAATAAAGATATCTTTGAGAAATCAAGTCATAGGGAAGTGGAGAACAAGAACTTTTATCCATTTTAGGTTTAATTCTTCTATGTTTTCATGATGGTTTCATTTCTAATCACTTTTAATGTAGTTTCCATTTATAATTATTCACTTATATGTATTTAAATTTCTCTATTAAAAATTGTCAACAATGGAAAATATTCCATATATTGATTTTTATCAGAGTATTTAAACTCTTGCACCAGAAGAATATTAGAGTTTATAACTAAGGTAAATGCAATAAAATATTAATAGGTTTATTTTCAGCCAAAGTTTTGGTTTAATAAATCAATTAATGTATTTCTTAGAATTTTAACTTTGCTTTCAGTTTTGATTTAAAGTAAAAAACTAGCGCGGCCCTCCTCTGTAATAAGACGCACAGCCGCTGTTGCCATCTATCAATAAGAAATTACTAGCCTTATCATCTATATATATTTTTTAAATAAATCAACTGATCAAGCAAAATTTAACACCTCTATTCAAATATTTCGACGATACTTTAGTAATTCAGGTTTTGTACTCATGACAGTTGAACTTAATTACTGCCAAAGCAGCTTAGACCAATAACTTTAAAAGTCAACAAAAACATTATTCAAGTATTATAGCCACAAGGCCTGTTTAAATGGCTCCAAGACGATTCTGCCAGACAGCAAAGCCTATGAGATTGGCTTCACTATAAAAAATCTTCTAAAATATAACACTGCAAGTACATCTCCCAAAATATTCTACAGTGCGTTCAACATACTTTCTATAATACATCTATAATATAGGGCCTGTAAACAAGTGTACACACGTTAGTGAACAGACTGACACGTAACTGAGCATGGGGGGGAAAAAAATGGTAACCATTTATAAGGAGGGGGAAAACATCAAGAAACATTCCCAAACAAAATATAAAAAACAAAGTTGATATACTTTCTGAATCTTATTCAGTTACTCAAACTTGTCCACAGCAAAAAAGAACACCAATAAAATATTTTGGGAGGATTACAACAGAGTACTCGCAATGTATGTATAGCCTGGAAATCATGCATAGACGAGAGTTATGGAGGGCTCGGAGGCGGACAGGGGTTTCGGACCAGTTTTAGGGAAAGGAAGAGAAATGAAAAATAAGCACACACTTACTATTTCCATCTCAATACTTCAGCAAGTTGCTGCGTTTACTATCCCTCAACAACAAAAAAAAGTTCTACAGAAGTGTTTTCAATTGCACACAATACAAAAACTTTTAAAGTATGAAAAAGTAAAACCGTGAAGTGGTCAAAATAAAAACTCAACAAAGTGACGTATAAAATGCCAGGAGAGCACATACACAAATATAAGCTTTTACAAGGAGGACAACATTAAACTGTGCATGCAAAATTCATTAAATTCCTCCTTGTCTACCACTTTAAATGTTTGCATTGCTTAAAAAAATATTTTAGCTAGCTTATAAAACATCAGACGTTTGTAGCACAGTTATATTAACATATAAAACTTAAATCAATATATGAAAATAAACTTATCATTAGCATTACTGTACATTATGAATGAATTAAAAATATATTTCTTAGAAGCAAACAAGTAGCAGCTAATGCAGTCGATTGATTTGATGACCCCACACATTCATTCAAAAGTAAATACTAACAATGGACAAGTTGATGTAACCAAATAAGATTCTTCCATTAATATTAGGTAATAACCTTAACTCCAAGTATATTGCCTAATTATTTACATCAGTCAATTAGATAATGATAAAAGTACAATAATTATGTACCCTCATAAAATACAAATAAACAAAATGTACCTTTAAGTTGACCTTTTTCTTACTTGACAAATTTCTGAGAACAATTCCACAACGATAAACCCACAGGCGCTGACCCAAATACTTAACACACTTTTTGTCAAGGCCGCTTCATTGCTAAACTTAAGTTACTTACTGACTGTATTCATATCAAATATGCTATCATTAAAAGGCAGTTAAATACCTAAAATTACGTTAAGGATAAACACTAGTTAAATGTACTTTGTACTTCAGATCCTTTTTTGGAAAAATTTAACCCTAATTCATATTGTAATGTAACCCTAATTTAAAACTTATGCTAAACATGATATTGTTATAAATTTGATAAGAATGCACGATGTGACTGCAGGATAGATATTACATTAAAAAAATGTAATAAAACGTTTAAGCATTAACATGAGCAAATATCATCTTTAATAATATTAATGTCTCTGAATTTGGTATTTCTTTCATACCGATTCTTTAAGGGAGAAAACAAATATTAAAATTACAAGCTAAAGAAAAATGTAATTCAAATCCTATTAAAAATAAATCAGAATAGGAAATAAAATATTAACCATTAAAATATGACTGCAATAAAACATTAGGCATAACTATAATTAAATTAAAAAATACCCTCATTGTCAGGTAACATTATGCTTAGCTTACATACAAAGGCAACAATTGCTATCTTAATTCTATTTCATTGCTCTACACAATAGCACTGACAAGGAGCTATTTATCAAGATACTGAAATAAAATACTGATAAGTTAAATACAAATGCAAAATTTTGTTTGGAACTCTAAAATTAGTGATCTTAATATAATAATTAGGTCTAAAAGGAATACAATGTTCACAGCCAATAATTATAACTTATCGTATAGAGAGGTAATATTTTAGTTGAATATTATCTTAAAAAGAAAGCAAATTAAATTAATAACTAAAGTTATGACTCATCAACCCGTTTGAACTAATATTTTTTTATTCTAAACTCTGAATCAAAATAAGCCTTTAAACTCTTAATGTAAAATTATTAGAAGAATAACATAAGATAGTTTAGAAATTCCTAAATTTTCCAAAGTTGTCTGGTCAAAATATTATTTTATCAAACTCACAATATTGCCATAAAAACTTAGTTTATTTGCATACAATAGTGAAACAATGAAATTAAAAATCTTATGGGTGTGAAGAAATATTGATACCCTTACTTTCCATTAAAATAGGGGTGGACTGGATCCCACTAAAACCCTCGGGAATTTATCTATTCTCGTAGGTCGCTGGCATATGTTCTAGAAGTTATTGCCGACTCATTACTGTTAAATCTCTTTTGTAGACAGCTGTCTTCTTTGTTATTGAGCAAATTTTGTGGTTGAGATGGGGTTATTTACCAGGCTTGTAGAGAGACAAACAAGTTGGGAGGCGCAACTTATAGTGCTCTGTCTATCAAACAGTTATATGTTGGGTTCAGCAAATAAATGAGCTTGAAAGATAGAGGAAATAAATATATTCTACTATCTTTTGGGGTGTGGGAGTAGTCAATCATTTATGAGGGATCAGCGTGTCTGTTATTGGCGAGCTAGACATTGAGTAGGTTATAAGGGGTGCTAAGCTGTCACCTTTAAGAGGTGTCAAATCTTGATTTTTAAATATTTAAACTGAAAAAGTATTAATTTTGTTGGGGATAAGTGAAGAATTGAAAGGTAATACATACCTTAAAACTATTGTTTTAATTAGCGACGATGAAATAAAAATTGTTTAGATAAAATATGTATTTAAACTAAGCAAAAATGTATTAAATATTATAAACAATAAACACAAAAGATGTGGAGGATAACGTAAAAAAGAATATAAATAAAACAAAGGAGTAAAGTGAGAAATCTAAATAATGATAAGGAATAGAGAAAAACTACATTTAAAAAGGTTAATCTTAGATTACTAAATGAAACAAAATATAATAATTACTCACCCCAAATCTATAATTTTAAAGTTTAATCTAAAAACAGCCTAATGAAAGTAGTTTCAGAATAAAAAGGAAGTTTATGTTGCAAGCTAGCATCAATACCAAAATAAATGTTTGGCAATAAAACAACATTAGAAGATTAAGTCTTAGTGGGTCTCTATGAATAGGAAATTTTCAGCTTTCCAAAGAGATAGTAGCTTTAAATATATACTGAGCTCAGCATCAAAACATTTATGGACTCACTATTTCAAGCTACTTGAAAAAGAATCTCATCGTATTGGATTTTGTGTCGTATGATGAATGTAGTTATATCGACATAGTTAAATAATTTATAATTGCGACGCGAGCTAGCAAACAAGGGGTTTACTTTTAATACATTAATTCTAGAGTTTCAATAAAAATAGTCGTATTGTAAAATGGTAAATAAATTATCTGGGGTTTGGTTGTTTAATTTTTCCAAAAATTATGCTTGGCTTAGCCTGTAATAAGCAATAATAATGCTATAAAACAAATTATCACCAAAACTTAAAGGATAAATAAATCACTGTAAGCAATAACTTTTTTTCTCTTGAATATACCCAAGGAAGCCAAAACTTTAAGGCCCCATTCCTAGTTAGTATGAATAAATGTTTAATGATGTACTTATTATTCCAAACTTTAAAGGTGGAATTCCTAGTTTTTCAAACTTTGAAGAATTTAGATGGTAGCAGAGAGGAATAGAATTTTACTTTAGTAAAATGTACTATAGTGAAATCATGCCACTTGTGTTTGATGGGGACAGGAGTGTAGTCATCGCATAGACCAAAAAGGAAGGGAATAATGTATTTAATCAGCACACTTATTTTTTGAGTTTTTTTTTCCCCTTCCATGCAACAGTCCACTATTTATAGTTTATGGTTTAATATCCTGGTTTTTACAGATATGTTACGTGTGGGCTTTTTTTTTGGTGAGATAACATCTTTTCCAGGTTTATTTCAGACATAAAAAAATATCTTTTTTCAACTGGTTCCCCAGGTGTATGGATAACCTGTTATTTTAATGTTACTAGTATAGTTTGCACTATTTTGCTAAAGATTAATTAATAGAAAATATTTTCACATCTAAGCCAAATATAAGTGGGTTAGATGAGTATTTAAGACTATAGAAAAGTAATAGAGATTTTAGTTTATGAAACCCAATAGATAAACTCGTGAAAATTACAAAAATAGTATAATGGACCTGCCCTCTAGCATTTAGGAATATATATCAAAATAAATGTCAAGCCTATAGTGTTATCAACACATGATCTTTATTAATAGTAAATGAAACTTTCAGCAAAATACTATTAATTTCAATTTATATTACCATAGCAATACAAGAGTCAATCTTAATCTAACTCAAAATTTTCAATTTATGTGAATGTTTTAGATGAATATTGGAAATTAGCTTTGGTTATGTACTGCCAGGTAAAAAATGAGCAAAATATTCCTGCAGTCACAGTGTGATTTTATAAAAGTTAGAATTAGCAAGCGCCTGTGGGTCGAAGGAGCGCAGGTAAAGTTAGGTCAGTCTGTCACGACGCGGGCCATTCTTTAAAGTCAAACCCCTTCCCACCTGGCACAGGTGGATGAGCAGAGTAGCCGGCACCAGCTTGATTGCTAACATCTCCTCCATAGCTCCGCCCGGCTCCATAGCTTCCAGAGTCCTAAACATACAATACAACATATCCTTTATTTCACTGATGCATGGCTTGAGACAATAGATCCCATATCTAAAGGGATATGCTTATAAAACAAAATTAAAAGTTGTTATATTCGGATTTCATATTTCTTAAAGCCCAATACAAACAACATAATTTAAATAAGAGATGGGTTATGTGCACTATTTAACAAATCTAGATCTTTATCTTACTTTTAAATCTCTAATCTAAATCAGAATCTTGGAATAAAATATAAACATAATGGGAAACAGGAATATAACAGAAAGTTGAAATAAAAATTAAATGTTTAATTTTTTCGTAGGCTTGTGTGGGGTCCTAAAAATCGGATATACACGTTCCCAAAATTCAAGAAATTATCATTTCTTAAACACTTGTTACCATATTTCTTAAACACTTGTTACCATATCTTCTGTTGAGTAGATGTTTACCCTACAACGCTTTTATTTTATTACCATATGTTAGTCACAGCTAGGTGCCATAAACATAACTACACCAAATATACTTTATATTTATCCCTGAAACTATTTAAGATAAGAAATAATATTTTGGGAGCAAAATAATATCAAAGTGGATTTTATAAATCAAACTATCTACAAAATGTTCCTTTACCACACACACGTTTGCTAAATGCATATCTATTAAATTAATCGCATAGTTTGGAATGGATTCCTTTTTTTTTATCATACCAGCACTTATAAAAAAAAAGTTGTAAAAACAAATATTTTTCAATATAACAGCACTTTGGTGCAAGATTTATCGACATGAACTCAGAGAAGTAGAGTGGATTAGTTGATAATTTTGCTAACAATATGGACAAGCCTTTGGCTCACCTTTTTATAATTAACAACCAAAAGCTGGGCAACCTTGCAAAATCAGTCAGTTACCAATCTACCTTGATATATATTGGACAATGGGTTCTATTCTTCTTCGTTTTTAGGACCGCGTCTTACTGCCCATTTGAAATAGATGTTTCGTTCTATTCAGATGAAGCACATTTTCATCTGGATGGTGCAGTCAATAAGCATAATTACTGCCACTGAGCAAGTGAAAATCCCAATGAGATTCATTGGCAGCCTTTGCATAGACCGAAGTTAAGTGTTTGTTGTGCTTTATCATAGTACTCCAAAGTTGAGCCTTAGTTCTTTGAAACTAATGATTAACTTCTTCACCCCACATATCAATGACAATCCTAATCAAGAAGACTTGGCCACCTTGTTTGGACATTTCCATTCAGACTTTATTTAGAGTTACTTAAAAGTTGTAGGGCACAATACAAAACCAGTCACAATGAATGATAACAGACATTGCATTTTAAAATATAACTGAAAGGCTGATCTACAGATGTTGAGCAATGTTGAGCTTCCGAAATTGATTTCAGTAATGTAATGGATATTGAAATACATTATTTTTTAGCAAACTTGAAAGATTGATAACCAGTATATTAAAAAAAGTATTACTAATATACTATTACTAAACTATACAGTGATGCCCCTTTATTACATGTTGAAAATAGTCATTTTTGTCATTTAGGCTTAAATTAGAAAATAATTTTTAAGTTTATTCATATTCTCTTAAGAAATTGTTAACTACCGCCCAAAAATTTCTCAAAATAAAAATGTCTGTCCCAAACTAACTTATTTTTTTGCTAATGCATTCATTATGAAAGCCACACATTCAGTTAAGTGTTAACATAATGGTATGATTGCTAGAATTTCCCTATAATTATGTTTGGCTAAACCACCAATAAGACACAGTGATTTACAGCAAATGCCAATTCAAAATTTTATATAATTCTTATAGGTTTTACAAATATCCTTAAGGATTTGGGGGTATGAGAATTCCATCCTTAATTCTTAAATACACAAAACTCTTTTTGGGTTCCACCTCATATAATTTTACATAGTGTCTACTCTACTTGACCAATGAAATTCCCGACTTTTTCGATTTCACCTGATCATTTCCAAAAATTACCTACTAAAAAGTATGTCACATACTTCTAACTCCTCGCTCATTTATCTATGAATCTTTTTTATGAATAATAATAAGTTTTAAAATTTAAATAAACATGTTATTTTAAATTTGTATTAACATTGTTTACTAGGAATTATAAAATATATTACACAGCTACAAACAAAAAACTAGTTTAATAACATTATTATTTACTGATTTAATGATCATCCTATATCAGATTATGAGTAAAACAACATTTTCCCAGATTTTTATTATTATTATTTATCAAATTCCCAACTTATTCCCGTTTTTCCCCCGATCACTTTAAATTCCCGGTTAATTCCCGTTTTCCCCGGATGGTAGATACCCTGTTTTAAATAAATCTTTTTTTAAAAAAAAAGCTGTCTGATTATAAATGTCATAATTAATCAGGGCCTGAATGTTGATGATCTGAAAATGATCCCAAAAAAACCTAGATATCTAAAAAATTACATTTCTAAAAAATGACCTAAAACTATGAGCAAAAACTCTTCATAAATGCATTTGACTAAATCAAACACGCACTTTCCAATTGTAAACTATATATATATATATAACACCTCAACTCATATTCAGCTAAATGTAACGTTTACAAATAACGGCTTGAGAAGAAATAACTATTCTCTCCCAACATAGAGATTAGTTGCAGTCTCACCATGAATGTGTATTTTTATAACCAGACAAGCAAAGAAGACAAAAGTTCATGGCTTAAATTATCTTCTCATATCAATAAATCTGTGTTGAAAACATTTACGTTGAAGTATTGATGCAATTATAAAATATTGATAGTACTTATAAAATATATTTATTAAACAAGAATGCCAAAAAATGCCTCTAAATCCATTAATATGTTAAAAAATGACAAACCAAGAAAACGACCATAATTTCAAAATAAAAATAATTGACTTACATTTTTACAAGGGGATCATTAGCATAGTTCATACTTATAAGCATTATATGTGACTAACCATAAAAAAATTACGTGTCATCAAAATCTGGTCCCTGGTTATGATAATTTCTGTCAAATTAGGTATATTTCAGCCAGGATTATATATTTATTATTAACATCGCATTTTACTGCACTTTCAGGCTATACGCACCTATGCTAATGTGTAATGGTAGGGTGATTGTGAGATGAAATGGAGGACCTACAGTTTAACGTGGGGTCTTTACCAAGATGAAGGCCTGGAATTCCTCACATTCACAAATTGTGATTAATACAGGTCTTGTCAGGGGTGAAGGAAGGGTTTGGAAATCAGATAAACATACTTTGTTCCTATTGTGTAATTAACTATTTATGAACATATTCAGAGGAAATATATAAAATATAAATAATCAAATATAAATAAGCACAAAACATTTCATGCTTGGTAATGTCAAAATCATATCTCAATACCATTACTTTCAAGTTTTACAACTAACAATATCGAAATAATTGACCGGCAGTCTATGTTTAGACCAAATAATAATAACATTGAAACATTTACTCTTAGAAGACTAAACTACTATCAAATAAGGATAAGGGAATAAAAATAAAGAAAATTTAATTTTGCCAAAAATAAAGAAAATTTAATTTTGCCAAAAATTACTTGGAACTAGCATAAAATCTTTTAAAAGCTGAAAACAAAGAATCGATCTATCTAAGTTTAATTAATGAAATGTGTAAGAGTAAAAATCTTGTTTTTAATGTTAACCTCAAAAATATAAACGTATTGATAATGTAAATGGATGTGTTAGTATTAGCCCAAATTATAAAGAAATTGTGTTTAATTTGTGTTAATCATGTGAAAACAGTAGATTTCATGTAAAGATTCGCTTTATCACAAATGTGAATTTTTCATGTCCGTAGTTATGGACAATAAGACCCATAGTGCAAAAAATATCTAAAGGGGTAAAAAAGGGCACAAATGATAAAAAATTACAAAAAGGTAAAAATGTAAGTCCAATAAAAAAGATATAAGCTTAAGCTGGGCCCTTGAATCTTCGAATCCATGGTGTCTACTCAACTTGACCAATGAAATTCCCGACTTTTTCTCTGATTTCCCCTGATCATTTCCTAAAATTCCCGACTAAAAAATATGTCACATCCTTCTAATTCCCCCACCTACCCCCTCATTTTTCTATTAATCTTTTTTTATGAATAATTATAAGTTTTAAAATTTAAATAAACATATTTTTTAAATTTGTATTAACATTGTTTATTAGGAATTATAAAATGTATTACACAGCAACAAAAAAAATTCAGTTAGGATAACATTACTATTTACTGTTTTAATAATTATTATATTTCATATTTTGAGTAAAACCTCATTTTCCCAGATTTTTATTTTAATTTACCAAATTCCCGGCTTATTCCCGTTTTTTTCCCGATCACTTCAAATTCCCGGCTAATTCCCGTTTTCCCTGATTTTCTCGGATGGTAGACACCTTGGAATCCTTGAAGATATTAGAGATTCCAAGGTTACAAGAAAATTTGATTCAGAATTCAAGTTTTTTTTAAAAGTTAAAATTGTTTGAGAGATCCAATACTGCTTTTTGGTGGTTCAGAACCAATAGAGTGAACTTAACAATCAGGCTCCAAATAAGTATTTAACACTTAAATGAATATGAATGTTAAATATTTAGTTACTGTCTTTTTTATTATTCTATTATATTTTATATTTTTTATATTGAATTTTTTCTATGATTCAGATTCAAAGATAAATTGTAAATTCGAGTTCGTAAAATAGTTTAATCGACCCAACTCTAGTATAAAGGTTAAAAGGGGTATAAGAAATAAAAGGGGCAAATGGCCAAAAAGTTATATAAGTTAAGGTTGAAAATTACAAAATGTCCAAAATGGACCAAAATAGCAAAAAGGGCACAATCGAGCAAAAATGTAAAAAAGAGCAAAATAAAAATCAAATAAAAATAAAAAGGCTAAAGATGTTAAAAGGGATATAAAAATCAAATAAAAATAATATAATAATAAAGATTGTAAAAAGGGTTAAAAGGAATAATGGTAAAAAGGTATACTTGGGAAAAGCATAAAGGGGTGGGGGGAGTAAACCGAGTAAAAGGGTAAACAAGGTAACCGCAGAAAAAAAAAAACACTTAAATACTTTTTATTGGGTTTAATTATAACCATTTAACAACCAGTTATTTATGCTGTGACAGTACTTATCATTTTTTAAAAGTGCCAACTGACAAAGAGTTCAAGGTATTGTGTGTTGATAAGTTCTAGATTAATCTTCAAAAGATATGTCAGCTTTTAAAACATGTTCTGATTATATCTCTATTTTGACATTGTGTATTATTAAGCCTACTTTCGCGTTTTGTACCACAATCTAAACCAATAAAGGATATCATAAATGCACCTTTGGAGATGCGGCAGACATCTAAAGAAGGGCTTTTTAAACTTTTTCCACTCTCCACCCCTTTTCAAGCGATTCCGGGTGTATAAGTATATCAAATAGGTATAAAAATCAAACATTTACTGATGAAAAATCAGAGAAATTTATTTATAAAACAATTCTTTGGTATACTTATTATTTTACCATTTTTAAAGACAAAAGCAAATTCACATACTAATGAGATGGCTGTACTTGTTTATTTTTACATAAATAATTAAATCTTGGCTGAATATATTTGTTACTGTAGGACGTAGAGCATCTTTAATGTTTTTCAGAGTTGAATTATATTTTAATTAGATAATTGTCGCTTCGCATAAATATATAGAACAAAATTACAGAAGTATGTTTAAGGCCATTTCAGAAGTTGTTGAAAATTCTGTCCTTATCTTAAGCCAAAGTTCATTTAACAATATTTAAGGAACTTAAGTTTTAAACCTGTGCCTCTTGATAGCTCTGCAAGTTCTTCTTGAACCTTTAGTGGCAGATGACTGACGGTTTTGATTTCGATTGAGTATGGTTTATGAGCCCAACTTAGTATTTTATAATCAAAATTTGAAGGGAAGTATTTCTGAATGTCTCTCTCCAGGCACTTAAGATAATCTATTATAACTACAGTAGAGTCTCAGTAATCCGAACAAAAGTGGAAGAAAATACCAATTTAATTTTAAAACAAAATTTATTGTAATAGTACAAAGTAGTGAAAAGAAATTATGTATAAATTCAGTGTTTTTCTTTCAAAAATGATGAAAATAGCATATTCTAGTGTACTTATAACATAAAATCAGTAAGTCTCTTTTATCCTAATGAAGTGTGTCACCCCACCCCGCCTCTGTCTACCAGAGCTCGTGATGAGCCCACATGTAAACAAGTCCATTAGACCTTACAGGGAATTTTTAATTTACATTATAGGAAAGATTTTGGTTAATCAGAAAATCTGGTAATCCGGATGTTTAATTGTTAAGCATGTTGTTTAACTCTTTATTAAAAATATCTGTATTTTAATTTTTGCTATCTTATTAAAATAAATTATATACCTTCAATGATGATTAAAGTTGATCAAAGGATAACTAGGCCTAATCTATTTATTTCACATGTCAGATACACTCATTGCATTGATGAACAGTATGTTTTGTGCAACCTCCTCTATAATATGTTCACAAATATGATAACTGTCCCTCAAGTAAAAATTTGTGATGAACGTCCTCAAAGTAAAAGACCCCCCCATGACTCATGTTTGACCTGACCTGCTTTTTTCAGCCTTGAATATCTCTATTAGGGATTCGAGGATCCATCCCTATTTATAAGCTAAAATATTAATCAATCAATAGTTTCAAAACCCTACGGTTCACAAGTTATTAGGAGTCCGACTTAATATTTTATGGTTTTTGCATACCAAGGTAAAGAATGTTTAACTATACTAAATTTCAGGTCCATCCGATCATTGATTTTTTCCTTGACCCCTTATAAATTGTGAACTGTATTTGATGAAATAGTGCAAAAGTATGTTGATGGTAGAATGACCTTAATAACCAGTATAATACTTTCTTCTCCAATTAAATGAGAAAATGAAGCTCATTGCAAAGTACTCACCTGTCCATAACTGTAGGCACCATATCCACCATAGTCACTTCCACCAGTCTTGGCTGCAGCCGCCGCACCAGGAGCGGCAGGTCCTGGTCCAGCAGGGGCAGTGGGGCCTGGTGCTGCACCCCGAGAGTACATGTCACCTGGAACCAATTACATGAAGGTAAAACCAGCAGAATTCCAACAAACCTTCAATGGACACATTTTGTAAATATTTAATACCAAACATTTTTCAACAAATGCATATCAAGACACAAAAAATAAGTCTCAAAAGAGAATTTAAAGAATACTAGTTTATATATGTAATGACATCCTAATCCGTGTGTGTATGCACACATACATAAAAATGGGATCTATTTGGTTTGAGGGCAACTGCGTGTCAACTGATGCGCCGGCAATGAGATGGTAACATTTATGTACGAATGGGGTAACATCGAGTGAGCTACAGGAGGCGGGTTTCTCAGGGTGACTAGCTACGACAACTGGACCATGCGAACCTACTCACCCTGCGGGCCGGGAGGCCCCCCTTGGGTGGGACCGGGAGGCCCACCCTGAGCTGTGGGGCCATTCTGGGGCATGTTCCAGTTCCAGTTACCCCCGTACCCTGACTGGGGGCCTGCTTGTGGGGGACCTGCAAACCACAACACACCTGCTCACACAGGGTTGCCAACAAACTCCCTTGACTGATATATTATACAAATGGTGGAGCTACTGACAACATGCATTTAGTTTGTAGGTTGGCTAGTATGTTATTGATGAGGAATATAAGAAGAATGTAGTGCACGATTGAACATGTCGGTATATGTCAGGTGCTAGTAATAAATATTTGTAGCTATACATAAATCAAAGTTGTTGTAGTAGCCACAAAAAGAAGTGATGTGCAACATGAGGGCAATTAATTAGATTAAATCCTCAGCTGGAGTTAATCAAGGATGACAATGGCTATCAAATCTCACTGAAGAACTAATCACAACTAGTGCAAGTGGAGTTACCTGGTCAAAGTTGAAGATGAAAGTGACAAGGATATTATTGAACCAAAAATGAACCTCAGTGATCCAAAAGAACTATCAATGATGTAATTAATACCATTCAAGAGATTAAAAATGAAAGAAATAAGTATCAAAAGTTCACAAAAGAATATTAACAACTTCTCAAAACCACGTCCCACCTTCAAGAGCCGTTTGTTCAACAGATCCTGGATCATTCAGATAAAGTGTGTTTTAAATCTTAATAGAATTTTTTAACCAACATACTGCATAACCCAACAAACCTTCTTTTGCTGCATGAATATGATTTTTTAATTTTTTTTATTTATTTGCTAAGTTTGTTATTTTCATTAATCTAGAACATCTTCCCATGAAAGGTGACAAACTTATTCAAAGGTAAGCCTGCCTGTACAAGACTTACTTATGCTATGCATAGATTTTGTTTATAGGAATGAATTATTTAGAAACTCTGATGAAAATAAATTGACCTGAAGGCTAATAAAAATATTCCTAGAATTTTTCCTGATTAAAAAAATCCTGATCTCCTCAGATTCAAAACCATATTGGGATTTGTAAACATAATTCAAAATACACGGAATGTTATAAATAATGGGTTTTTTTTAATGCACCTTCTTAGAAAGATAAAATACATTAAGTCCTGCTATAACGTTGCCTATTAGAACGTTGTTTGGTTACAACGCTGTTTTTCAGCTGAACACGCGCCAAGTGTCAACCGCCTGGTTCCCGTTTGTGTGGGCCAAATAGGCCTATGAGTCATCAGGTCAAGTCAGAAATTTCTCTCCGCTCCCCCCCTCCCCCACCCACCAAACAACAAGCCACCCGTTAATAATAATAATAGTAATATAAATGGGTATTTTTAAGAGGAAAAATATATTTTGTTTGCTTACAGTATTTTAAGTTTGGAATATTATACTTGAAAATTGAGACTTTTTGCACATGATTTAGAGACTTTCAGCATTACTGAGTTGGCAACCCTTAATATGGTGTACACTAAGCAGTTTTGTTCAAGCATTCGATCTTGTGTTTAGCTTTGTTTGTAGTTTTTATATTTTAAGTTCGCGTGTGAATTGTGTTTACCATTCTTTGTTTTTATATCTAATAAATTTTTAGTTCTCACACAACTTGTGTTTATTTGGTTTTTTTTATTTTAGTTAGGGGTGGTTTTTATCTGTTTGCAATACCGGCTAAACATCCATGTAATTTATCAGACACTTTAATTGCAAAGAAAAACAGACGATCAATTAGTCTGGCTGTTAAAATGGACGTAATACAATGACTTGAATCTGGTCACTGTAGTGTAGACATTGCTGCAGCTTTTAGCCTATCTGCAACTAATATTCGCACCATAGGGAAAAATGCTGTAAAAATTAAGTGCAGTGTGGTAAACTTTTCAGGGCCTAGTGTGACAAATGTCAGGTGTACAAGAAACGAATGCATTGAAAGGACGGAGAAAATGCTTTCGTTGTTGATTGAATCTCAAAACCAACTTAGTGCCACAGTTAGTTTAGCCATTGTTCAGAGTAAAGCTAAATCTTTATATCATGGTGTGCTAAAACCTAAGAATGGCGAAGGCTCTAAAAAAGAATATTTCAGTGCCAGCTGAGGGTGGTTCGATGGTTTTAAGCACCGGTACAATTTTCATAATATTAAAGTGACTGGTGAAGCTGCAAGTTCTGACAACATTTTGGCGGAAGCCTTTGTTGTCGAACTTCAAAATATCATTGAAGACGGTGGATACTCACCAAATCAAGTTTTTAATGTTGACGAGACCAGACTGTTTTGGAAACGTATGCCTGCTAGAACTTACATTTCACTGGAAGAAAAGACAGCACCTGGTTTTAAAACTGCGAAAGATTGTGTCATGCTGTTGCTAGGTGGGAATGCATCTGCAAGACGAAGCCATTCCTGATTGCCAGATCAGAGAATCCACGGGCTTTGAAAGGAAAGACTAAGGAGCACCTTCCCGTTATTTACAAAGCCAATAAAAAGGCGTGGATAACTGGTGCCATGTTCTGTGAATGGTTGAAAATCTACGCAATACCCGCGTGGAAGAGTTACTGTATGAAGGAGAATTTAGATTTCATAATTCTCCTCCTCATAGATAATTCTACCTCACATCCTCATGACATTCCTGACTTGGACGAGAATGTGAAGATTGTTTTCCTCCCTCCCAATACGACGGCTTGTGAAGCAGGCTTCCAGAATCTGGAAATGGAGGACATAGAAGAGGTGGTGGATGCCGAGATTGAGGAACTCAGTAACGAGGAACTACAAGAGCTGACCCAAAATCCGAGCCCTGAATCTGACAGTGAAGAGGACACGCCTTCACACACATTTACTACAAAGAGCATGGCTATTGCATTTCACCGCCTTCAAGGACTTCAGATGTTGGTCGATGAAGACCCTGATGTAGAACGCAGCACGAGAGTGCACAGGACTGTCATGGAGGGCCTTACATGTTACCAGGAAACGTATAAAGAAAAGAAACGTGCCGCTAAGCAACCAACTATCCACGCATTCTTTCAACCAATGGCCGCCATGGTGACACATGAGGAGGAGAAGATCATGAGTGGTGAACCAGTCCCATCCACGTCCCGAAATTAAATGTATTCCTGTCCTGAGCTGTTTTCCTGATATGATACATGTATTTGTAAGTATTTTGGGGAACCCTGGAACATAACTCCTACACTTAACATTGATTCTTATGGGAAAACATAACTTTTATAAAGTTGCGTTTCTCAGGAACATAACACAAAGTTATAAGAAGATTTACTGTAGTTTTGGATTAGGATGCAATGAAGAAATTTCTCCTCCCCAACTAACTTATTATAACATTTTCACTGATAGAATATGAAATTCCCCAATTTTCCTTGCAGTTTTAAATTCTCGTGATTTTTCTATATATTCACTGGTTTTAGCTACCCATATAATACAGAGAAAGCACAGATCAGTCAGTAATATTGTAACAGTATGAGATTTTCAAGGTATATGATTATAATTTTGTTAAAAAAACATTTATATTATTAAATCTCAACTGGTGTACATGTGTGTTCATGTATGTATGACCAAAAGATTTTTCATACTTCCCAATGAGATAGAAAGCTGAAATTTGACGAAGTTGTAGATAAACAACTAAACAGGTGTGTAAATATCCTAATTCTAAAATGTATGAAAACTTAATTTTATAAAGAATATAAATATGATTTAATAAATCATTATAGTTCATTAATAAGTTATTTAAACTTCAAGTCAAAGAGAAATTGGATAACAAATTTCATTCTTTAACCTTTTCTGGCCAGTCTTCCTAATATAACAAAATTTACCTCAAAGAGAGAAAAGAGGTTTTCCTTGATGAGATACATTATTATATGGTAACCGTATTTATAGTTTGAGTAGTTTTTATTCCATGGTGTCTACTCAACTCGACCAATGAAATTACAGACTTTTTTCCCCTGATCATTTCCTAAAATTCCCAGACTCAAAAGTTTGACACACCCTTAAATAACCCCCCTAACCCCCCCCCGGTTTTCATATCATCATACCGGTAGTCTACTAGAAATTAGAAAATATATTACACAGCTACAAAAAAAAAGGACAGTTTGAATCACATAGTAATTTAGAGATTTATTATATCTCATATTTTGAGTGAAATAACATTTTACCAGGTATTTTTTGTAATCCTACCAAATTCCAGACTTACTCCTGTTTTTCCCCGACCACTTCAAATTCCCAGCTAATTCCAGCTTTCCCTGATGGTAGACATGTATTCACATAGTATAAAAAGTTTATTCGCTGTCAATATAAATTATACAGATTAACACTCTAAACTCAAATGTTTTTAGTAGATATGGGATCCCCGAATCCTAGAATCCTATGGCTTATAGATATTCGAGATTAAACAGAATCTCACCCGGTTCAGTGGCTGCATGGTCTAACGCGCCAATTTTGTGCAGACAAGCATTTTTCACTGAAAAAGCTTATGGGTCATTCTTTCCATGAAATACCAAACATAAAAATTGTTAAACTTGTGGATATCATAATTTTCACGTTGGTAAATAGTCATATTTTATTGTTAGATATTCAACCAAGTCAAAGTTGACATGTTTTCATTGACAACTGTAGCAAACTATTGGTGGTAAACACTTGCGGCCACTTTGAGTGTGATTTACTAGCGCCACTTGTATTTTGTCTTGAATAAGGTCCACATTTGTATCTAGTTATATGTTTTATTTTGTCTTAATTTAATTTATTTTTATCGTTTTAATGCATATATTAATTTAGCATTTTGCAATGACAACATTTTACTAATAGTTTTTATAACCATGAAAAATGTTTTTAAGTAACTAAATAAATAAGAAAATGAAAAGTTAAAATTAAAATTTAAAATGAATTCAAAATTTATGTATTCAAATTTGCTATTGAATTATTGATTTTACTAGTTATAATAGCTGCTTTAGCTAAACATTTAGCTCTTTTGGCCTCTAATGCTTTAATTTCTAGTATTTTACACCTCTGCAACAATTCTCTTTCGTTGATACACTATGTCCTCTTTATATAAAGAATATGATACCACACATAAAAGAAAAGTAAGAAGTACTGTAGTTATATTTTAGGATTGGAACAGCGCTTTTAGTGTGAGGTTTAGCTGACTATAATGTAGAGTTACCCAGGCCTCTCTGGCTAAGTTGAGAAATACTTTTCACCATAACATAAAAAATATGAGCTAAATGAATAATTATTAAATTACTATTTAAAAAAATTCCCAATTTTCCACGTAAATTCAAGGTTTTTCCTGTCCTTTCAAATTCCAGGTTTTCAAGGTTTCCAGGTATGCTGGTCACCCTGTAATGAATTATTCTTAAATGAAGTTGTATTGCCATGACAAAGCAATAAAAATAGCTAAATAGGTTAATAAATAGTTAAAAAAATATTTATTTTTACTACTGTTAACTGGTCTCTTTCTAAAATAATAATTCTTGTTAAATGATAAATTTAACATCGAGAATACATTATATAGAATGTTATCGAACTATGATATGTAAAACTTGTATTAATTAATATATATAATTACAATACTTGCACTAGTTTAATTACTATTTAGCTATAGAATTATGTTGGTTTGTGTAAAATTAGTGTTGATCATAACTATGGCAATTTATATTTTACCAAACTTACCATAGTTTAGTAAATAAGACCATTGACTTTTTATAAGCATTAAAAATTGAATTGAAATATATCTCTCAATAATATGATTTCTTGCAAGAGTCCAAACAAGCGTCTGCAACTACCCATAGAAGCAATGGAATTCGAACAGAAGACATGATCTTACACGATTATACTAAGAAATAATAAAAGAAATATCAAAGACTTATATTTTCTAACTGTTTATGATTATTACGTTTTCTTGTAGGGTAAATTTAGTTACAAAAGCATATTTTGGGGAAATGTTATCTCATTAAAATGTCAATCTTATTTTAAAAAATTTAATAAGACAGTGTAAAAACTCTGTACAATAATGTAAAGTAAATGTATCTCCTAAAGGAAAACCCCTTTTTGCTTTTTAAGGTAATTTGTAATATATATTTGGAAGAAGGTACAGGAAAGGTGGAAAGAAAACATTTTATTTGTTTTCTATCCACCTTTCCTGTACCTTCTTCCAAATGTAAAGTAAATGATAGTGAAGAATGCCAAAATGAAAGATAGGAAGGTTAGACCTAGATAGAAGATGTGATATTTACATCTATATTTGTTTTGACTGATGAGCATTTAAATATATTATTTTACTTCTAAAATAAACAACTATATAATCTCAACATTTTAAAATTATAAATGTACTCAAAACTCGGGAGCTTTAGAAATACTACAATCGAGGTCGACTCGAAAAAAACCTGAGCTTGCAGACCCCTAAAATATATTATCAAAAAACTCTTGCGTTATACGACAACAACTTTGAGCGTACAAAGTTCAAGAAAAGTTATCCCTGGAAGTATATTTTACAAATTTATCCAGTATTAGTGTATAAAGTAATCATGTCAAAATACACAACACATATTTCTTTTATTTAATGCAGGATCATAACTCCTTACACCTGTACCTTTCCACAGCGTTTATTATTTATCAATACATTCTACGCCAAAAAGTTACTTAACTAAAACAAAACATAACACAAGCTCTTTTGCAAATAATCATTGGTTTTACATGGGTTTCCTCTTTCACAGTGAGGAATTAACGGCCAGGGGCTGAGTGTTGTGTCTCTTTTAAGATTTAAGTTAGTTTATAAGGCGTGTGCAGTTTTGTAATTTTAGAAAGTGTGCCATAAACACCCCAACTCCCAATGCTCATACTGTGCATAATAGTTTATGCTATGTAAAATACAAAACAAAAATTCAATTTACCGTACTGGCCCGAAAATAGGCCGCAATTTTTTTCCAAGAAACAGCTCTCATAAAACTCTAATGCGGCCTATAATCGCACTTAGTTAAAACACATTCAATTTTGTATCTATAGGATATGCATGATGTTAAATCGATATATATCGAAGTTAATAGCCACTGCTTTTTAAAAATAGATGAACCATTACAGTTGGCGAAATAATTTAAAAATAGTTGGCAAAATAATTTAAAAATAGATGAACCATTACAGTTGGCAAAGTTATTTAAAAATAGATGAATGACTATCTTATTTTTGTGTACAATATTTGAGCCATAATAGCTGCCAAAAGAAAATTAATTTCTTCTTCGCATTCTATCAGCAATATATCCTTTTGGTAAAGCGAGCTTAAATAGTTCGAGATAGATTTTATTTCAGTATTTTGGTCAACATTTATTCTATTGTGAGAGCAATAATTTAGTGTGTGTGGTGAATAATTTTTCATTCCTCTCAAAGTATCTCATTGTTAGCCTATTTTTTTCACTGATCACATTTTAAATGTGTCATTTTTTAATTTCCAGGTGATCTCATTTTTAGTATGAATTACTTACCTTTTTTTCCCCCAAGCGATTTAATTTTTAGTATGAATAGCTTACTTTTTTATTTCCAAGTGACATTTTAAGTTTAAAGAGTGTGGGTTTTTTCTCTGAAAGTGATTTTATATATTTAAGTAACCTAATTATAAGCGTAGGCACCTACCGGTAAATTTTTTTTTCAAATGATTTAATACACACTGGTCATATTTAAGTGGTAATATTGTTTTTTCTCTTAAAGTGGTTGAAAATTTAGGGTGCGGCCTTTTTTATGGGCCAATATGGTATAAAAATGACCATAATACAACTTAGTTTTATATTAATGAATGATTCAATTGCTTGATAAAAAAAATTAAATGGATTTAAAGGGATTCCGACAAGTTATGAATTTCCTCAGATATCTTGGAAATTTCATCTACCGTTTTAGTCCCGTTTCCATGTTTCCTCCTGGTTTACTGACTTGTTTAAAAAAGGGGGACAAAGGAATTTCCGGGACAGCCTAAAATATTACAGGAAAAGATTAGAAAAATGAGATTCAATAATATTTCCAGGCCTGGAAGAAATCATTTAAAATTCAAGGTTTTCCATGAAGCATAAGAACCCTGATTAGAGTTCCAAAACAAATTTTACTTGATAAATCAAAAAGATTTTAAAAAAAAGGGTATTTGATGCTCAAATCTGAAATTTTCTCGAATCTTAATTTATCCTTAAGAATTCGATGATCTATCCTTGCTACTAACCCGAAGTTAGTATAAAGGTTTCCTGTCTCACACACAGTGTTCTGTGCAGAAGAAAGTGACATAGGCAGTGTTCTTTCAGTCGTAGGCAAGGAGCACTGCCCCCAAGAATAATCACTTCAGTTTGTGAACTATTTTATTTAAATATATTTTTGTGATTCCACAAGTCTAGCTTCAAGGACTGTGGTTTAATCATAGAAGGTATTTATTGTACAGTTGAGTTGAATTCATTATTTTACAAATCCAAATCTTGGAATAATTATGAATAAAAGGGAAAAAAATAAATATAATAAGACTCATTGTAATAAAAATACACAAATACCAAACAAACTGTCAACATTTTTTCTTATAATTTATATAATCAGTTAAGTGTTAAACTGTTGGTCTGGAGTCTGGTTGTTGGGTTCTTCCCATAATTATAATTGTGTTGGGACCACCCATATGTAGTATTAATTAGACATCATAAGAAATATATATATTAAGGATTTGAGTCTCGTATCCAAAATTTTATTAAATCCTCAAATCTAAAATATCCTAGAGAATTTGAGGGAGTGGAGTGTTCAAGGGCCCATCCTTAGTTTATTGTATCTGTTAATTTATTTATTGTGATATTTGCAGATTTATTTTTTATTGTTTGTTTTTCAAATAATGTAGAGCCTTTTTTTTAACAACCTTTTAGAAAACATTCTAAATGAATCTTTCCTAAGGAGTAAATGAATTATTAAATATGTGTTTAGACTTTGATATTGTCATTTACAAAATTGCAAAAGTATGAGTTCAAATTATTTTTTGTAGAATTGAATATTGAAGATAAATTTCATTATAATTAAAACCCCATGAAAAGTTGTTTATACTCTAAGCATATCGGCCTATCCTTTAATAACACACTTATGTATTAAAAATATTTTCCTTGACCCAATATTTGTCCAATATAGGAGTCAAATTGGTCAAACTAACATTCACAACATGTAAAACAATAAATTTTATACATTATATATATAAAACAATAAATAGTCAGACAAGTTTAAACAAGAATAAGAAATAAAATTTATTAATAAAACAAGATTAAAGTATAAAAATATCGTAAACATATATATTCAAAGGTTTTTATAATTTTAGTTATAGTATATAAGAAATTATAATAACCAAATTTCCTTTATTAGCCGACATGTTTCGGTACTCAAGTTATTGTACCATAATCATGAAACTGTAAAATCAAAATTAAAGACTAGCAAAGAATTTTGAGTAATATAACGATTAGATTGATTAAAGAATAACATGTAAAATAACATTGAATAAAGGAATTAGAGTAAGAATTTTCAACAATCATTGAATGATGGAACATGATGTGTTTCTATGACTTGTAGATGTTAACTGACAGGGTGTGGTTTATCACAGATTATATGAAATTAAGAAATGAAGTGATAAATGTGAAATAGGAGGTATAATTTAGATAGAGCAGGATATACATATGTTGCGTTGATAAATGTTTACTAAAAATAAATTTCATAAACTGTGAAAGGCTGGAAAGATTGATGGAAAATGAAAGAGTATAATAAGGTTATATATAATATTCCTGACTGACTTTAACGGGTATTTTCTACGATGGAGGGCAGAGCTGGAAAGAAGGGGCTTATAGAATTTTAATTTTTTGGGTAAATGTTTTGAAGAGTAATAACAATTAAGAAAGTTTTTCATTCAAGCAGCTTTATTTCACAAGAAATCAATTCTTAATGAGCAATTACAGCCATTAAACCAAATCCTTATTAACACTTTAAAATTCTATAAACCCCATCTTTTCAGCTCTACCCTCCAGCGTAGAAAAAAGACCTGTTCAAGCAAGTCAGGAATATTAAAACCTTATTCTCCTCCTTATTCATTTTCCATCAATCTTTCCAGCCTTTCAAAGTTTTTGACATCTATTTTTAGTAAACATATTACAACCTCGCATATGTATATCCTGCTCTATCTAAATTATATCTCCTATTTTACTTTTAGCACATCATTTTTTCATTTCATATAATCTGTGATAAACCACACCCAGTCAGTTAACATCTTCGAGTAGTAGAAACACATATGTTCCATTATTTAACGACTGTTGAGTATTGTTAATTTAATTCCTCAGATCAATGTTATTTTACATGTTATTTTTTAATCAATCCAACCGTTATATTATTCAAAATTCTTTACTGGAGTATTTAATTTTGATTTTACAGTTCCATGATTATGCTAGGATAACTTGACTACCGAAACATGCTAACGAATTAAGTTTCCAGAAACCTACATCAAAACTGGAACACCTAAGTGAGAAATGGGACAATCAATCAGATAAGACTTTGAAGATAATTTTTTTTTAAGAAATGTTATAATTTATATATATTGCAAACAAAACAGGGTTGTTTTAATGTAACACAGCCCAAAAAAACCACCTGGGTTTTATTTTTAAAAAAACAACACATTTTGGATACAAATCAATCATAAAATTTTTGAAAATGATTAGTCATTATGTTGAAAACATTTTGGTTCAAAAAAAATATTATAATCATTATTATCATTATTACTATATAAACCCTATATAAACCAACAAGGTTGGTTTTTTTAAACCAACAAGGTTGATTTTTTTTATATAACCTGGGTTTTTTTTTTCAACCATAAAACAAAATCATAAAAACCTTTGATTAGATATATTTACGATATTTTTATACTTTTAGCTGGTTTTAATAGTTTTATTTTTTTTCTCGTTCAAACTAGTTTGACTATTGATTGTTTAATATGTTGTGAATGGTAGTTTGACCAATTTGGCTCGTATATTTGACAAATATTGAGTAATGGTAAATATTTTAATCATAGAGATTTCCTACAGTATTTGTAAAAAAATTCCCCCTTACTTTTCCTTGACTATTTTCCCAGGTTCCCTGACCAACTTCTCACAAAATTTCCACTATAATTTTATGGTACTATTCTAGTGGAAATATTAATTTAATTACATTTATTTCTGTCTCCTCCTCCCCTACAGCCGACCTTGCCTCACCTCTCATGGAAGAATAAGAATGCAGACGTCTTACCAATTAGTTCAGGGAAAATGATGGAAAAATAACAAAATATATCAAACCCTATCAAAAAGGAAAGGCTGAAATCCATCTGCAATTGTTTTGATGAAAGCTAGTTTACACTTCAGGAATGGATCATAAGCTGCTCTTTTTAGTATCCCTACAGGTTTTGTTTTAGGAAGCTTTTCTTCTTTGTGAAATTTAACGTGGTCCCAAATTTGTAATGCCCTTTGAAAGCACGTTGCATTCTCAACCAGCGCACACCACACAACTTCAAAGGAAAAGTTGTACACACTGTCAACTGGGTAAACAATGCTTGATGAGCTGTATAGTCAGTGAATAGATAGTACGTGTGACACAATAAGCAATTTATATCCCAATTGACAGGTTCCACTCCTGTTCTCAAGGAACCATGAACAATATGAAGACCACATGTCCCCAGATTTATCAAAATACATACTTCATTGCCTGTGACAGATTTTATGTGTTCCTGAAAAAGCGTTATTAACTTTAGATTGACATTTGGGCCCTCCATTGACACTTGTATAAACTTAGAGACTGGAAGAGGAGAAATACCATCAGAGAAATGCTTAAGTAATTCTTCGGCGGTGCTTCTATCGAGAAAAAACACTGTCCAAGCAATGGCTGACAACTTTATGATTTTCCTTGTCCCAGAATCTGATTACAATGTCCATTTTCCCTCGTTGAATAACTTTATTCAATGCCTCATCAAACAAAATTACAAAGTTGTTACATGATTTTAGGTAGTCCAGTAAATTGTTATGAAAGAATGGAGCCAAGCCATGCACAATGAAATATGCAGCCTTGTCTCCACAGAGTAAAGGCACTGGCAATGGAACACTCGGGAAAATAACTGAAAAATTGTACTTAAATTATTGCAAGAATTGAAATACATTTTATTTTCAACAACTTGCAAAGCCCAAATGACTTCAGCCTTACTAATATTATCTTTCATAACAAAGGTGTTAGGGTTTCTTCGAGCCACAACACTAATGTTACTTTTGGCAACACCTTCCTTCTGCGGCTTTACAATTTCCGATGAAACTGAAGTGCAACATGAATTGTCATTTCCCTGACTTTCCAGACCATATTCATCCACCTAATCAACATAAGCATAGAGCATGATAAAACAGAGTTATCCCCCTCTAGGAGTAAAAGCGGTTGGTAAAAATGCCAAGTCAGTTTATGAGGTGTGGAAACTGTATTTTCCAGATCTGGTCATTGAGGAGATAACCATCCATACAAACAACCATCTGATAAATCATGAGAGAAAACTAATAGAGAATCCGATATATTTTAAACAAATTCTGAAAGAAATATGAGCGCTCATATGCTTGCTTTATATGGCTGGTTTGCTGAAATCGTCACACCAAAATGTTGAAGATTTATGGACGAATGAGGGAACCGCACCCGAGTTCTTACGCCTTGTAATAAGCTATAAGATGTTTTACCTGCTATCAAGAGCCCTGAGGATTCTACACAAGTAAATTAGAGATATATTGCGGTACCCAACCAAATGGACCTTTTACGTGGACAATAGGTCCAGTAGTGTTGTAAATAGAATAGTTGAACCCATACAAGGTTCTGGTCTCAACGTGACGATGGATAATTGGTTTTCATCAGTGGCCGTTGTTAATGAATTGGTTCGAGGAAATAATCTGACGGTCATTACAACCATAGGGAAAAACAAAAGGGAAATACCCCTTGAAATATACAAGTGACCGGCCCACAGTAGTATTTTTGCATTTGGAGAGAATTCAATATTAGTATTCTACATACCTAAAAATATATCGTAATGTCATTCTCATTTTGAGTATGCATGACTGATGGAATTGACAACAGAGGACTAGAATAAACCAAGTGTCATAACTTTTTACAACCTCACAAAGGGAGGAATTGCCGTCATAGAAAAGTTAAGTTAGATTATACAATTCCAAGAATTTCATTCTGAAGGCCTCTCCTGAGTTTTTTTTATCAATAGTTGACATTGGTTCCATAAATGCTCAACTTATACTATATTGTAACAACACAGAAAAAATTACACGAAGAAAATTTCTGGGACTGGAAAATGAAGAACAGATACCACAGCCAGTACAGAAGAGAAACAGAGTTAATGTTGCTTCTGTCCAAAAAATAAAACTACTGTGAGGTGCTCTAACTGCATGGTGCTAATCTGTGGAGAACACACAATTACAATTTCCAGCTCATGTCAAGAAAAATTTATGAAAAATAAAGAGGACTCCGATAGAAAGTACAAAAAATCCATTAGTCATTTAGTTTATAGTTATTCAAGCTAATTTTCAAATTTTATGAATAATTTTGTATTTTATTTATACTATATGTGGTAATTCATGACTAAGAATTATAAGGCAATTCTGAATTTATATTTAAAATTTGTAATTTACAAGAGTTTAAGATAGGATTTGACATACTTTTAAATTTGAATCGTATGCGAATTTATTGTAATACTTTTGTAAAAAATAAACATACACTGAAAATATTTGTATACAATTTTTTTAAATATTAGATAGCAAAAAATAATTTTGAAAAATATGATAGCTAAACGGCAACAAAATGGTGGTTGGCGGGTGAGCGCTGAGCTTACCCGTCGACCAACAGCAAATTAAAGTTATTATGGCCAGAAAGGCAAAAGTTAAAACAGCTCCCACTGTGATGTATGGTTTAGTCTTATTCTTAATTTACCCTTTTTACTCAAATGTAATTCACCATTGAATCTAATAGCGCACCTCAATTTTCAGAACCTTATCACCAAAAAAATATTTGCTGGTGAATGTAATGTGCATCAGCAAAAAGTGCACATTACTATGACGAGTTTTTATTGTGAATTAAATTTTATATAAAAAAAACTATTCCTACACGACTTAGTTAAAATACCGTATTACAAATAACTCAGTGGTTTTAGAGTTATCTTCAAATCTGTAGGTCAAAATGACTATTTGTCCTCTTCTCTCGTCACTTAAAACCTTGTCATTACTATTCTTAACTGAAACTCATCAGCCCATGCAAGCTTCAGAAGGGGTCAGTTCAATAGACGGCGCGCGGCCATAACGTTGCAGTCTAGTCACTATTTCCATGCTTGTGAATTCGCTTCATATTAGTAGCTTCCACATTGATTCTTTTTTATATATTTATATATATATATATATATATTTGGTTTTCAAAACCATGCAGCCAGCTTCTACTAGTGAGGATGAACTACAGCGTGATTAGTGGTGTTTTTTTAAGTTTGCAATCAAGTCTAATGCGCAAACTAAATTTCACGATGTGATTTGACCAAAAAAGCATTCATTTAAGTAAATAAGGTATAAAGTTCTAAACAAATTAAAGGCTATTTTATTATGTATTTTAATAATTATAATACTTTTCTGGACAGAGGAATAATAAATACATTCATACTTTCTCTAAAAGTTCTTTTGTACCAAGGTTTCTGGGAGTTACGCTAGTTCTGTTTGTCCAAATGGTAGTTTGAGTAATTTCAAATACATTAACTAGTTTAAGGTAATGTCTATACAGTTCAGTTACCTACCAATAAAGGGCTTTACATGCTACTGCCAATGTGGTATGTAATGCCAATGTGAAGAAGTAACCTTTAGTTTTTATGAACCAACTAGGGATGGACAGGAATGACAGTTTTATATCAGGACAGGAATGAGACGGGAAACAAGTTAAAATATCGGGATTGGGAGAACGGGAAATTATAAAATGACTTTTTAAATTAAAAATAGATATTGTTTTTATACTAATATGGTAATACTTGTAAAAGCTTTGGAGTTATTCATTATAATACTAGGGTGTACGGGATCCAGAACCCACAGGAAAATGTCTGGAATTAATCTATGCTCGAGTGAAGCAAGGGTTCAGTCAGGAAACAAAGCCAGCTTATTGTTCCAACCAGTACTACTGACTCAATTTCTATTGGAGACAGTCATCATTCTACTGCCTGTTGTGAGCCGAAGCTCCGAGTCAATGTGATCTGTCTATCAACAGTCATTTGTTAGGTTCAGAGAGTGAGAGAGATTGAAAGATTTAGAGAAGGACAGTGCTATATTATACTCTACAATCTTTTGGGGCATAGAAATAGGGGGAAGGAAGTAGCTTTCCAAGGTCAATTGTTGTTAGCAAGCAAAGAATAGAGATTACAGGGGTATTCAACAAAGAACCTTTAAGAGGTGTCAATTATTGATAACATTAAAGGGGCTTTAAACAGAAAAGTTGTTTCAAGGGAAACACATACTTTTTTTTATCTTTTGTACTCTTCCAATATGTATTTAAATAGAAAGCACCATTCTCAAAAGAGATTAACTTATAAAAATAATGTATTAAAATTAATTATTCGGTTTGTATTATTCAATATTTGAACAAAATTTTGCTATTAATTGTTTCAATAAAAAATCCTATTCACAAGCCCCTTTCTATGTATGTTTTTATGATATATTATTTGTATTATATATAATAATATTAAAGGCTTTACAAGCATTACCATATTAGTATAAAAACAATATATATTTTAATCTAGAATTAATCTAAAGCACCATTTACAAAATTTCTCATTCCCGCCCCGATCCAGATATTTTGATTCATTTTCCATCCTTCCTAATATAAAAATGTAATTCCAGTCCATCCCTATATATTACAAATAATGTATCATAAAAATTAATAAATAAGGGTGTGTAGGCATGTGTTTAGTGAAACAAATAGCGAAATTTTAAAGAAATAATGAATAATACAAATAGAAAAATTAATTTCAATACATTATTTTTATTAGTTAATCTCTTTTGAAAGAGGTATTTTATATTCAACAGCATAATGCAAGAGTGCCAAAAAAAATAGTTTTTACCCTTCTTAAATTACCGCTAAAATCTTAAATGTTATCTACACCACTTAAAGATCATATAGGATTAAAACACCTTAAATTATGTAGTAAAACAACTTAAAGATTTTCTAGGTTTTAAACCCCTTAAATATTATTTAGGTATGAAACCCCTTTAATGTCCCCTATGTTTAAATATACGTTATGTATGAAACCCCTTGAAACGTTTATCTGTTTAAAGCCCCTTTAATGTTCTTTAGAAGTGACACACTTAAGGCCCATGGCCCTGTCGAGTGCAAGTCTAAAACCTGTTTTAAGGGATTGTGGGCGGGAGGGTAAAAGGCGTGGCTTAGCTTCCCAACCGACCAAAGTATCCTTCCCCGCCAACAAGAACAGATGGATCACGGCAAGCGTAAATGGCGCTAGCTACTAGACATGTCTTGCGGAAAAATGATGCCTTTGGAAATGTAAGTTTTCTCGAGAACAAATGAAATGTTTATGTTAACATTTTCAACACCTCTTCTAAAATAATATATCAATGTTTATTAATTGTTATATTTTCTTATTTTATGTAATGAAGCTGGCAGTTTACTATTGAAAAATGTCAATTTTATAGATAAATGATTACTTAACACTATAGTGGAAGTGTGTATATAAAAAGTATAAATTAATCAACATGCTTCTATTCTTGAACAAACCGTCTCCAAAAAGAAAATGGCAAAACAATAACAATTCTTGAAGATAACCGTTCGTTCCCATGGCTCTGCATTTCCACACCAAATGAAAAGGGCCAATCGCATTAAAGGATCTTTGTTTTACACCCCTGTATTATATACTTTTTGGTTGCAAACAAGAGGGGCTGATGATGCTCATTAAATAGTTGACCTTGGCAAGCTACATTGACAAATTTTGGAATTTTCCAATTTCGTGGCAAAAAATAAGCTGGAAGGCCGGGATGTTTATCACTATGGCTGAAAACCCTTTCAGTCTTAGTTCTTGTAAGAAAATTTCCATCCTGTGTTTTTCAAGGCCTTTTGATTTTAAAGGCCTTTAATAAAGTTGACAAAATTGTTCATTGTGATGGCTTAATTTAAACCCATTTAAGTTCCAGTTACCAAATTCTTTTCTTACATGTATATATATTTTTGAAAAGCCAGGATTTCTACATTAAGGCAGTGAAATACAGAAATTTTTATCATTAATAGGAACCACACAAGTCTTTTATCAAAACCTTTGCAACCGCTCATTTATGCTTGCCTCAGCAAAGAAAAAATGTGTTTAAATCAAAATGGCTGATAAAAAAAATTGAGGTCACTACACTAATAAGACTATCTATGGTGAAAATAAATAAAACTAACTAGATAGTCTGCTAAGCAGCCATTTATTATGAAATTGGGTGATTCACATGAAATGACTCAACAGAGCGAATGAACAATCATCATTTTGACAAAAACTACAAAGGCCCTGACAAGCCTGTACCCATCCATGCAAAGTATAAATGACTAAGCGGAGTTTGCCTATCAATTTTGTAATCATTATTTATTTCCCTTTTTAATATATAATATAGAGAACAAATATTGTAACTGAGAAAATTATTGACCTCAGGATTATGTTTAATTCTTATATTCTATGTGCCCCATAACCAAAAATCCAGTCTGTTTATCCCTTAGACACAGACTTTTCATGAAGCGTTTTATTACTAAATGTGTGAAAAAACCAAAAACCATATCAAAAGAGCCAAAACTTGTTTCAAGCTTAAAGAAATCATTAATACATATTTTTGAGCTAGAAAATTAACCGATAAAGGAATTCATACATAAAATAAAAATTTCCCCCAAATTCTTTGAAAACAAAAATGAAGATTGAAAATATATTGTGGTTATTTAAATAAATTACCTTATATACTAAAATAACTTGTAATTTTTTTATTGCACAATTATTTGTAATAATTTGTTTCAATCTGATAGTTATTATTACAACATCCAATTTAATTACTTTTGATTTTTTCCATATGAATATTAATTTTTATTATTTGTATTGGCAAAACTTCAAAGCCAGAATTTTTTCAAAGTGAAGTTGAAGCTGATGTTTGTTTCGAAGCCAAGTCGAAGTTTCGCATACCCCTTGTTATAATGAATGGCTTATAAGAAAGAATTTTAAAATGTAGTTACTATTTGTATTTTCTATCCTACTATATTTGTATTTTCTCTAATGTTCATAATTTTGTCAAAGATTCAGATTTGGTATTTGAAGTTAAATTGGTGATTCGGATTCGTATAATAGGAAGTATTCATTTAACCCAACTCTATTTTAATTATTGTAGTATTTGCATTACATTTACTAATGTGATGTTTAGAAGAAGGCACAAGTGAAATGAGGTTTTCCTTTTAGAGATTTACTGTTGTTAAAGCTTGTATTATTCTTATCATATTATTTCAAAATAATGAATATATACATATTTAAGAGAGATGGGTCGAATCCACTATTTTGTGAATCTAATCCTGCATTTTATTTTCGAATCTCAAATCTGAATCCTAGCAAATTGTTATAAATTTTAATGATCTACAAAGACCTACATTACACAATAGAGGCCTAAAATATTGATTAAAATTTATTTCAATAATGCTTTCAATTTTAGTCAACCCCAAACACCCCTCGCAAAATACTGGTTAAAATCAAGCTAAATTATCATATTGGCCCGAAAATAGGCCGCACCCTAAATTTTCAACCACTTTAAGAGAAAAAACAATATTTCCACTTAAATATGATCAGTGTGTATTAAATAATCTGAAAAGAAAACTTATTTACCGGCAGGTGCCTACACTTAAAATTAGGTTACTTAATTATATAAAATCACTTTCAGAAAAAAAAAACCACACTATTTAAACTTAAAATGATGTATCTTGGAAATAAAAAAGTTATTCATACTCAAAATTAAATTGCTTGGGAAAAAAAAGAAGAGATTTATACTAAAAATGAGATCACATGGAAATTAAAAAATAATTACTGAACAACGGATTCAGCAGATACCCTTCCCCATGCAGTTAATATCTACTTGCAAAGCAGGTTCAACAAAGGCTTCTTAATTTTGCAACTAAGGGTTAGAGGATGATCTCCTGACAAAAGCCAGTCTGAATACTCCCTTCGGAGGTTGTCCTTGAAGGGTTTATTCACAACCACATCAAGGACCTGTAGTTGTGCAGTCAAACCTTTTTTGAATTTGAGTTTGAATTTTTGAATTCAAAATATTATGCTTTGCTTATGAGGTGAAAGATTTGACCATCAAATCCAGTAAAATACCGAATCCTCAAATACTTGTCAATATTAGGTAGATACGAGGATTAGAGTGGCACATCTTTAATTTTTTATCTAAAATTATTTTTAAGGTGTCTTTAATAAGTTCTCAGGCCCAATCGCCCAGTAAAAATATAATTTTGGTCCATTTAGACATAAATTTAATATTTTAGTTGTCACCATTTTTATAAGTGAAGCTTCTTAATCATCAAAGCTAGAATTTATTTCAAAGTAAAAGTTAGTAATTTTTTTGAAGATAAGTCGAAATTTCCAAGCTTCACAACCTCTATTAAATTATTTTTATCGCATAATGTAAATTTAATAGTGAAACAAGATTTCCCTTAAAGATTTATTTTTAAAATGAATATATTTAAGTTGAAAATATAATCTTAAAATGTTAAACCCTTTTTTCAGAAATGTATGAAACAAAGTGCAATCAGAGGGTTAAATATAAAACTAACCATAAGAGCCATAGCCTTGCTGTTGTGGTGGTCCACCATAGTTGGAGCCCCACTGAGATGGTGGCATCTGCTGGCCCTGTGGTCCAGGGGGTGCGCCCCAACCTTGGTATCCTCCAGGACCCGATGGAGTACCATAGCCTGCAACAAAATATGTAAATGTGTTAAATACCAAGCCACAGATAGTCTAATTATATAAATACTCTATAGTAACACTTTTCTTTATAAGGTGAGCACACTTAAAACAATTTGGATCCTATTTTAGCAATTTGTGTTGCAAATTTAACACTCCCTCCTGTTTTCACTAATACCGATTGATTTTTCTTTTCTAAAAGGAAGTTATTACCAATTTTGTAAGTGTTGGCATGGAATGTAAAGTAAAGTGTGAGCTATGTTCCTAATTTCATTTAAAGGTAGGGATGGGCCCTTGAATCCTCAAATCCTTCAAGATATTAGTGAATTCAAGAAAATGTCCTAAACTCAAATTCTTAAAAAAAGGAGGGAAAAATAAACGCTTATTGGTTGTTCAGAACCAATACTTATAGGATGAGCCTTGCAACCATGCCCCAAACCATTAGTATTACACTTAATTGAATTTATGAATGTTTAATGAATACTATTAACATTTAGTTACTTTTATATATTTTTTATTATTCTGTTTTATAATATATATAAATCTTATGTTGCCCCCCCCCCCCCCCCAGATACAGATGTGTGCAATATTGGATTCAACCCAACTCTATTTAAAAGCCATATTGGATTTGTTCCTTTTATCTATTTATCTTTCTATTCTATCTTTTATCTAGCTGGGAGTGTAGGATATTAGGCAAATTTAGATTTTCTATACCTAACAATTTTTTTAATATTAATTTTATTAATAATATCGTTCTTATCTTGTCCGACAAAATAACGATCACGAATTAAGTTGTGCTTTTCAAGTAGGCCTAACTAAGTAATTTTTGAATTCAAAATATGCTTTGTTTATGAGGTGAAAGATTCAACCATTGAATCCAGTAAAACCCCAAATACTCGAATCACGAATACTTGTGTGGATTCAAAGATTCGAGTGGCCCATCTCTAGTTTTTATTTTTATTTGTGCTCTACCATTTTCCTAGTATTCTATCATTTTATTTATTAAAAACTCTTTTGCTCAATGCACTTTTTTCATACATAATATATCAACACAGTTGTCAAAAAAGGACATTTTGCAATATCCCACAAAATAGCCATATTCAAAATTCATGAATTTACAGCTTTTTTTTAAGCTTTCAAAGTGTACTCAGGTTTTCATATAACCACTAGAAACTGTGATGTTCAGTAATGATATGTGTCAAACACATTACCTTAAGAAGATCACTTCCAGGTATTCTGTACTCTAGCCTAACTCATCATTACATCACAAAGTCACAAAAAAAATATATTTTATTTGTTAAGATATCTTGCTATAAATTTACTAACACATGTGTGTATAAATTTAGACAGGGTGGCCAGCTATCCGGCCTTTTAAACTTCAAGTTTTTTTCCAGGTTTTCCAGGGTTTTTTCTTGGCTAAATCCCACACACACCCCTGTTAATAGGTGAATAGTAATGTTGAAATTTTACTCATTGCTGGGTATAGGACAAGTAAACTTTCAAAGACAAAATTTTGTAAACTAGGGTAAAAAATAATAAAGGTGATAAAGGCCCACACGGTAATTTTTTATTCAATAATCAGATCGTTCCCTTAATTGAGGGACACAAAAGTTGTCAAACTTGTGGATAGCTTAATTTTTACATTGGTAGATAGTCATATTTTATTGTTTAGTATTAGTCATATTTTATTGTTTTGTGTTCAACAAAGTCACTGTAGACATGTTTTCATTGTCTATTAAATTATTGGTGGTAAATACTCGAGGCCACTAAGTGTGATTAACTAGGGTCAATTGTATTTTGTCTCGAATTAGGTCCACATCTATATCTAGTTTAACATTTTATTTTTATCTCATTATTTTGCTTTTTCTAAGGATCTTTTTAACAGATATATTTATTTAGCGTTTACAAATTCAAATATAAAATTTTAGTTTTAGTTTTGTTTATAGTAGCAAAAATTTTTTAAGTGGGCCTAGCTGAATAAAAATAAAAAATTTAATTTAGATTTTAAAAGACTTCGAAACTGATGTATTCAAATTTGCTATTGAATTATTGATTTTACCAGTTATAATAGCTGCTTTAGTTAACATTCAGTTCTCTTGGCCACTAATGCTTTAATTTCTAGTTGTTTACACCTCTTCAACAAATCTCTTTCTATCTGCTTTTCGGCCACAACTCATTCATACAGTGTGTACTATTTATATAAAGAATATGCTACCACACATAAAAGGAAAGTAAGAAGTACTGTAGTTATATTTTAGGATTGGAATAGCGCTTTTGGTGCCATAAAACAAAATATTAATTAAAATGAATATTTATTAAAATAATATAATAAAAATTCCCAGTTTTCAATGAAAACTCAAGGTTTTTCCCGGTTTCTCCAAGGCCTTTCAGATTCCCGGTTTTTTCCAGGTTTTCAAGGTTTCCAGGTTTGCTAGCCAACCTGTCAGAGGAAGTGTGCTGGTTACTAAGCGCTTAGCTTACTATAATTTTACTAAAATCTTAATTAACCACTTATTGAATGTAGATGACATCTTTCAGGTTCCAAACAATATGTATACCTAATAGCATGAGCATTAATAACACAGGTCTGCAATAAAAAAAAAATTGAATCTAAACACTGATTCTTGTAGATTTTTGGGTGCTGATTTCAGTAAAAATAGTTAAAAAATTACATCACGTAACAGTTTTTGACAAACTCAAATTTTAGATTTTAATATTCCACCCTTATTGTTTACTAAGCTTCTAAGCAAAAAATTTCATATCTTAAAAAAAAATTAGCCTTCATCTGATCAAGGTGTATTATAGTAAAGAGGTTTCAAATAGAGAGGGGAAGGAGGGATGGAAGGGGGGGTTATTTGGGAACAATGAGTGGCAGTGCCATGAGTCATAAAGAGAATTTTAGAAACGTGTTTACTGAGTTTCTTAAGACAGTGATTAAGATAACGTGATGATTCACTTCCTTTTTGTTTTCCCCTCCCCACATTCTTTCATTTCATTTCTTTGAATGTTTGCTCAGTTTCAACTCAATCTTTGAGAGACAAGGTTGTCACATACAGTGTAAAATCACTGCTCAAGTTTTTTTCCATCAGCTGTCGAGTTTTATTTGTGGTTTTAATCTGATTTTAAGTGTGATAAATGGCTTAAAGATCTTGTATTAATACAGCTAACAGTTTTTGTTACATTTGTGGGGACTTTGTAGTAAAGAAACAACAAAGAAACATTACAGATTTTGTTGAAAAAATGTACTATGCATATTTCGGTGTGAATTATTATTATTATTATTATTAGCACCGCGTCTTACTACCCGTTCGGGTTATACGCACTTACGCTAATGTGTAATGGTAGGGTGATTGTGAGGTGAAATGGAGGACCTACAGTTTAACGTGGAATCCGAACCACGGTGGAGGCCTGGCATTCCTCACATTCACAAGTTGTGATTAATACACATCTTGTCAGAGGTGAAGGAAGGGTTTGGTAATCAGATAAATCTGTGCCGGGACCGAGGATTGAACCCCGGACGCCAGCTCAGAAGTCCGACACCTTACCCCTAGACCACCAGGTCACCTTCGGTGTGAAACTTTGTGACCAGGATAAGTCATGTGCCCCACATAAAGTGTGCTCTATATGTGTAGAAGAATTCAGACAGTGGTCAAAAAGTAAGAAACAATTTTTTTTCGTTTTGGGGTCCCAATGATCTGGAGGGAACCCCAAAATCACAGTGATGACTGCTACTTTTGTTCGTGTAACGTTAAGGGGTTCAATTTAAAAATTAATAATAAAGACATTTTATATCTAAACCTTCCGTCGGCTATGCGTCCTGTACTTCATGGCCCAGGAATACCCATACCTACATCTCTAGATAAACTAGAGGAGATTCCCGATGACTCTGATAAGGAGGCCCATGATTTTGATGAAGAATTTCAAGATGTTTCAGAGAGCAACAAGCCCAAACTTTTTTCAGATTGAATTGAACGATTTAGTTAGAGATTTGGGTCTTCCTAAAGATTCTTCAGAATTGTTAGGATCAAGGCTAAAGGAAAAGAACTTATTGGCTCCAGGTGCCTATTTCTTATGGTTCAGAAACAGAGAAAAATATTTTATTCCATACTTTTCTCAAGATGGTGACCTGGTTTATTGTAGCAATATCCCAGGATTGATGATGAGGTTTAACATACAGTATGACGTAAACGAGTGAAGGCTCTTTATTGACTTGTCAAAAAGAAGCCTCAAAGCAGTGCTTCTCCACAATGGTAACAAATATGCTTCTGTACCAGTAGGGCATTTTGTGTATTTGAAAGAATGCTACGAGAAGTTAGCCTTAATTCTCACCAAAATGAATTACAATGATCATGGATGGACTATATGTGGTGATCTTAAAGTACTTTCCATGCTTCTTGGGCAGCAGGGAGGTTAGACTAAGTACCCCTGCTTCTTGTGTGAATGAGATAGAATGATGATAGAAGGCAGCACTGGGTTAAAAAGGACTGGCCATGTAGGGCTATATTAGAACCTGGAAGCAAAAATGTAGTAAGGGAAACCTTGGTTGATCCAAGAAAAGTCCTCCTGCCTCCTCTTCATATCAAGCTTGGTTTAATGAAGCAGTTTGGAAAGGCTCTCTCAAAAGAAGGAGAGTGTTTTAAATACTTGTGTAACAAGTTTTCTGGATTGTCAGAAGCGAAACTGAAAGAAGGTGTTTTTGTCGGTCCAGATATCCGGAAACTTCTGAAAGACGAAGTCTTTGAAACAAAAATGGAAGTTTTTGAAAAAGATGCCTGGAAAGCTTTCAGAGAAGTTGTAACGAAATTTCTTGGAAAAAATAAGGACCCCAACTTCAAGTTCATAGTGGAAAACATGCTCATCAAATTCAAGGACTTGGGTTGTTCGATGAGCTTGAAAGTGCACTTCCTGAATTCCCATTTGGACTACTTTCCTGAAAATCTTGGTGCTTTGAGTGAAGAGCAAGGGGAAAGATTCCATCAAGACATCAAGGAGATGGAACGCAGACACCAAGGCAGATGGAACATCACCATGATGGCAGACTACTGTTGGATGTTGTACAGGGAAGAGCTGAAAGCTGTCTACCAAGAGAAAAAGCTCAAAAAGAAGCTTTGAGGATAAAGAAAAAGGCAGTATAAGGACTTTTAAGTCTTGGTAAGTGTTGAGAATGGCTTAGCTTTATTTTTTTTTTTGTAACTAAAACTTTTTTTTTTTAAATAAATAAGTTTTAACCATTATACATAAACTGAGCCCTTTTTCTATATTTTGATATCCAATTTGTGAAAAATCCTTACGTGATAGAGAAAATCAGAGATCATTTTTGAAATCAGCACACCAAAAAACCTAAGAATCACCCATTACATTAAAAACAATTTTCAACAACCCAAATTTTGCAGGCCTGTGTAATAAGGGATGGGAATTCGAATCCTTCAAATCCCCCCATCCCTTAAGGATATTCAAGATATGCAGATTCAAGAAAATGTTGGATTCTAGCAACAATATTCAAAAATATAAATACAGGGGGAACTACGAATATTAAACTTTTTTTATTTCAAAATTCTTTAAAGACAATACAGTTAAATTTGGTGTTCCTTAAGAACAGTGTCGACAATTAAACGAAAACCTGGAGTTTGTTATGAAAACCTTTGAAGATGTCGGGCCTACACAATATCATACATAAAAAAGATTGTTTCTCTTCTATACATCGAAGTTTCTATATTTTGAATTTGTTTTAATGGAACCGGCAAAGATTAAGTCTATTGTAGACCTCTATTCCCTAAATCCACGCTGTTCCTCTCTCCACCTTCCTTTCATTTTATTTCTTATTCTCTTTTATGTATCTTCTCATATATTTCTGTACAGTGGCACATCAGCATTAGCCCTTTATAATTTGTACACCTCTTCTTGTCTCCTTCCTTGAAAAGAGGTATTATTACTCCCTTTTCCAGTCTTCTGGAACCTTGTTCTGTTTCCAAACCACTCTCAGCACCCTGTATTTATGATTTGATTACTATAATATATAATTAAAACCATTGTATACCTATTTCACCTTATCATTTCCACGGTCAGTTTGTCCACACCCTGTGTTTTCCCTTATTTCATCATCTTTAATGAATCCTCCACCTCTTTCTGTGTTTTTCCTCCTGCTCCTCTCTTGCACTCTCATTCTTTTCCTCCTCCGGGTTGAACATTTTCTCAAAATATCTCAACCATAGTTCCTTTTCTTCCTCTCCTGGCTTCACCTATCTTTCTAACTTTTTGTCTTTTCCCTTTCTTCTTGTTCCTTACTTGGATATATAATACCTCCTTCCTTCTACGTCTCATTCCAACATTTCTGTGCATTTTTGCATCAAATCCTTTCTGGCTTCTCGTTCAACTCTCTTCGCTGTTTTCTTCTTCTCCCTATATTGTTCTTGTTTCCTCATTCCTATTCCTAAAACTTCCTCTACCACTCCCACCACTGGTCTTAAGCCTTTCCTAATCAACATATACCCTTTGTAACTCATTCTTAGGTAGTAAGCTCTTTGCTTCCCTCTTCATTTTCTAACCTCCATAACTATTCTTCTTCCTTGTCTTACTACCTTTCACCTACATTCCCATCACTCTATGTATGCCACCAACAACCTGTTATTACCTTGATGTTTAAGGTCTGCCTTTTCATTTCTTCAACTGTGATAAAGTAGTCTATCACCGACCTTTGCTCCCAATCCCAACTGTATCTAGTGTATTATGGTTCTCCTTCCTTCTTATACCAGCTGTTTGCCAATTTCATTTTATTTCTTGCACATAACTCTAACAATCTTCTACCCTCCTCATTTCTCTCTCCCCATCATTCTTCCTTAACACTTCCTCAAACCCTACTTTTGTGTTGAGATTGCCCAATATTATCTAACACTTGTTTCCCATATGCCTTATTAGGTCTTCCTCAAACCTGTCTTTTTCTTATGCTGGGCTTATACTCTTTCCACAGGGATCAATTCCCAAAAGTTGTTTATTTGAGCACCAAATAGGTGCAATATTTGGGAGCACACACATTAGCCTCACATTTTTCAATAACTATTAAAGTGATATCGGAACAAGATTTAAAGACCAGTAATCACATCACAGGCCCTAGGCAACATTCACACTCCAAACCAACTTAGGATTGTAAGAGGAAAGAAAGGCTATGCCCAAAAACAAATGGAATTGAGGCAGGGATCAGGAGAGTATAAATGCACGACAAACATTACTTGGGCAGGTGCCAGGACGTTCTTGATGGTATTGTGACAAGGCTATATTAGGCCAACAACAACCCAGCAACCCCGGTCATTATAACATCCATACATTAAGTTAAGAGATACAATAAAAGGTTTGAGGTTAGTTTATTAAATTTGTTTTATAATTATTTTGGGAACCACAAAGATCTCTGACTTAAATAAGATGGCTTCAAATTGTTGAATTTTGAATGCTAAAACATACTTAGTTATATTATAAATCCACATTCAGTTGAATGGTAAACTAACAAGCTGAGGTTTGGTATTTATTTTAGGGATAAGTCACAAATAAATCGCAAACCATCAAGCCGTGTATGCATTTTGTTGTGAAAAATGATGATTGTTCATAATTTTAAAGTATTATAATCCTTTTATAAGAAATAGAAGAAGACCCTTAAGTACCCATGTTAAAACAAAACAGCTTATAGACTAGACTTGTATAGCCCTAATTTAAACAAATATGTATTGGTAAATAAGCAAAATGGTCATCACTCCTTGATGCCTACCCAATGTAAGTATTTTTATCAATACTGATCACTCACCTGGATACTGTGTTTGAGGAGGTGTACCCCAACCCTGGTAGCCTTGCATCATGTTGCCTGGAGGACCCATTGGACCCATTGGGCCTCCCATAGGGCCTCCCATTGGACCACCCATTGAACCGTTGGGGCCACCCATACCCATACCCTGCAATAAATAACATAATTAAATAAGGAGTTTTATCATAGTACATAGTGAGAAAATTAATGACAATTTATGGTAATTGCTTTGTTCAAGAGACATATAACATTGCATTGGTTTCCCAAAATCTGGTGCACGTGGTTGAATAATTGCTAAAATTTAATAAAAATCTATCTTACTCCTAGTAAATATTTAGTCGAAAAGTGAAAGTTTATTTAATTAGATTTATAGATAGAAATCAAGAAAGATGTGTGTAGCCTTGATCTAAAAATGACCCATAAAATATTCTTAAAAATGACCTCAAATTTTCAAGAAATTAAATATAAATATAAACTAGAACTCATTATACATGCAAACATGAACTTTGAAAATCTAAAATAAACCCTTTTAAAAAACGCTTGCATTCTGCTTAATATAATTTGCTATGCCCTCCAACGCTGGCTTCTCAAGCCTAATTACAGTGTATCACCAGGAATATGTATTTTACAGCCACTCAAAGATGATTTCTGCTATCTAGGAACTAAGATTACCACAAACGTTAAGATCCAGGAGGAAATAGGACAAAGGATATGGAAGAGTGGAATCATCATCCAACATTAACCTATGGATCTGAAACCTGGGCATGGGTGAAGAGATTTAAGTAGATTGCAGACAGAAGAGAGGAGGTTCCTGAGAAGCATTGAGAATGTAACATGAGACAGGATGATGAATGAAATAATTAGGGATTGGTTTAAAAGTGATGTCATTAGAAGAGCTGCTAAAGAGGAAAAGGTTGCTGGGGTTAGGTCATGTGATGAGAATGGAGGACGGAAAGCCTTGCAGAACAAAGAGAAGGGTGGACCTATAGGAAGACCAGACAAGATGGATGGACCAAGCACAAAAGAACATGGAAGCTTTAGAAGCGGAATGGAGACGCGTGGCTGAAGGAGAAGTTTGGAGCTATCGACAGGAATGTAAGAGGATGTGCCAGACGACCCACAGAGGCTGAAAGGTTGAATCATGATGAATAAGATGATAGAACTGTATTAAAAATTTTTTTTTTCGATATTTATTAGTGGTAGGACCCTCGAACTCTCAAATCCTTCAGAAGATTCAAAGACCAAACTCTCAGGGAAAAAAATTCAGGTGAAATTTGTTTTAGAGTTCTAAACCGTGGTGGTTCAGAACCAATTATAATAATAGGACAAACTTAACACAATTTAGCCTAGTGCTCTATTCCAAATAACATTATTATTATTATTATTATTATTAGTGAGAGAGAAAGTGAGAGAGTGTATGTGTGGGAGAGAGTGCCTGATAAAGTGTGCGAGGTAATGTGTGTAAGAGAGATAAAGTGTGCGAGTGTGAGTGAAATTTTAGGAAAAAGACTGTGAGGGGTAATGTGTGATAGAGAGAGAAAATATGAGAGCGTGTAAGAGAGACTTTGAAAGAAAAAATTAGAGAAAATTTCAGAGAAAGAGAAAATGTTAGAGAAAGTTTGAGTGAAAGAGAGAAAGATTGAGACAGAGAGTTTAAGACTAGAAAGATAGTTTGGTTGTGATAAAGTTTGAGAGAGAGAATTTGAGAGAAAAAGTGTTCGAGACAGAAAGGGTGTTCGAAGATGCAGAAAAGGGTGTTCGAGACAGAGGAAGAATTTGATAGAATGAGTTTGAGAGAAAAGAAAGTGTGATAAAGTTTGAGAGAAAATGTGGAAGCGTGTGTAAGAAAGTGTGATGGAGTGTGAGAGAAAGTGTGATGGAGTGTGAGAGAAAGTGTGATGAAGTTTGAGAGAAAGTGTGGAAGCATGTGTAAGAAAGTGTGATAGTGTTTGTGTTTGTAAGAAAGTGTGATAGTGTTTGTGTGTGTAAGAAAGTGTGATAGTGTTTGTGTGTGTAAGAAAGTGTGATAGTGTTTGTGTGTGAGAAAGAAAGGATGTTTGAAAGGAGTGTTGTGTGTGAAGGAGGAAGGTGTTCCGAGAGAAGAGAGAGAATGTGAAATCATCTTGTAGCATCACTACAAATCATAACGAAAGTTTCCGGAGACAAACTAAACTCATTTTAAATAAATGGTCTAAAAATTAATTTTACAAAAAGGTGTTTGGCCTAAAGTCATTTGACTTGCACTTTAGGCCAAATGACTGGTACCCAATTGTAATTGAGTGACTCGGATATGAGAAATCTATAAGAGTATTTGGCGTAGCAAAGATTATTTCGTTATATAAAAAAATGGCTTGTTTAAAAATTCAAACAAGATTAAAGTATTTTAACCAAATGATTTGGTTTTATTTTGTCTCCGCATCTTACTGCGTAAAGGGAGTGCATGGCATTATAAAGGAAGCAAGACAGATGGTATGGTCATGTTGGAAGAATGGAAAAGGAGAGAAGCCCAAAGAGAATGGAGATGAAGGAAAAATACCATAAGGGAGACCAATAGATGGGAGGATCAGATAACATCCATCAATAAACTAGACTGTAGAGTGGTCGGGGTTTTAGGCCCTTAGCTCTCGACCATTTCATTCATATATATTAGTTTGCCATTGTTTATTTTGTTATGTTAATTTAATACCATTCTTAAAACACCTAAATTCACTATGGTTGAAAAAGGCTTGCAAGTGTCCAGTATTTATAATATTCAAAGACATTTAATAACATTTTATGTATCGTTTTACAAAAAGCGCCCTATCCCCCATCTTAAGTTTATTATCAGTCATGTAAACATTATCAAGATACTGAGAGTACTAAACTTATAGTACATTATTGTTTTCCAATCAGTTAGGACTAATTTATAAATAGCCTTCAGCATTTTCAATGTATCAATGTATTATTCTTTTATAGGCCTAATTTAATCTTTATATTACTAAATTAGTCAGTTCAAATGTTTAATCATAAGAAAGTGTGGGGTTTTGTGTTAATTATAAGTTGTCCAAATCATTATCAAAGTTGTAAGCAATATATGTGTAAAATTTCAATTCACTAACTTTATTTTGGCCTTTTAACTTTTTAATCTAGTAGTTTTCATTCTTGTAAAGGCTTTGTTGAAATTACATCATCTAAATTTATTACTTTTATCTTTCACTTCCAAGCATCATGCTGTTTTATTTTATTTGTACCTGGAAGCTGTGGCTGCCCTGTGGCTTCACAGTGGGAATGGAAGGTTAGGTGAGACTGTTTTTGATAATACTAAGGGCCGGTCTTACACGACTACCAGATAAATATTGCTAACGGGGGGTTAGATTTAGCGACCAGATAAAGGTTATCAGCCAATTTAGTGTTTCACGTGTATTATGAACTGAATTTATCTGTCGGATAGCTATGTGTAGGATAAATATATTTTTATGCAGAAAATGCAAGGTTTTTACTGTTGCGTGCATGCGTATAAGGCCTGCTGATACCTCTACAACCTAGCGAGTGGTGACAACGCTCAACTTGGGCGCAGAAAGTAGGTTGTCTTGCAAATACGAATTTCGGTTTCTACGAAAATGTAGGCAATAGTTGGGTACAACGTTTAAAAAATTTCATTTGTTGTACTCACATTTAAATAATTTGTTCTTTTATAACTATAACTCAACAAATATCTTGTCAGTTTTTATAAAAGTATGAATTATATGTTCTAAATTTATATATATTTAGAACCTTACTAAACTTAACTTACTTACTCAACAAGCGAACCAAGATTTTAACCTAAAAACAGATTTTGATAGGTGACTAGGTCACTATGGCAACGCCAATTTTAACTTTTAAGATTAAAGTTATCAGGTACTTAAGCCTCTGGGGGGAAAATGTGATGGATAAATATATTTTATCTAGCAGCTAAATGCTATCTGGCAGTCATAAGATGCACTTTTAACTTATCAACCAGATGAAAATAATTGGCGGCCTGATTAATATTTATCCAGGAGTCATAAGACCAGACCTAAAAAGGTAAGCGTTAGCATCGAGGAACTTGCTGGTTAGCCGTGAGCTAGGAAGACTTACTAAAAGGTACTTCACAAATAGTTGTTCTTTTTGTGTTGGCTTTAGGGTGTTTAGAGATGAGTGGGCGAAGAGGGAGACCACTATGTGGCTAAATTATCACAACTTTAACAGTGTATGTCTTCAAGTATTAATCAACCTTTTTATCCCATATGTAACTATAGTGTTTTAAATGTAATAAACGTCTTAATGTTAAAGTTTCTTCAAAATAAAAATTCCTAATCGACCTCATCAAATTCATCTCTTTATTCAAATACGTTCCCCTCCCCCATCATTAGTAATTAACCCCGAGAAGCTCTAACGAACCTACTGGCTGCTGTGGACAAAGACCAAGAGAATAAGATGGAGAGGAGAAGTGACTAGTTATAAATGTTGACCAACATTTGTTTTGATAATCAACTAGTCACAAGACTTATTCAAACCCCAACCACCCTGTCTGTCCAGTCCATTTTGAGAATGATGCTTTATATAAGGGGTTCTCAACAAGTGGGGAATTCCCTACAAGGTTGGAATTTTAGAATTTTGTGGAGGAAATTGGGACTGATACCTAAAAGTGGCAGAAAGAGCTAACCAACCATACATTGCTTCCTTATGTGTTGACATATCTTTGTGAAACAGGATTTAAAACTTTGTTTTAAGTAAAATCAAAGTTGATTGGAGGTTGAAAGTTTCGTGCTTAGGGCCATTACAAGCACTCCTCTGTATATCCAAGCGTTGGTGAAGAAAAAACAATCAAAAGTTTTTCGATGACCACAATCTGAGTAAACTGAATTACAATGTTTTGCAATCTAATGAACTTGTTTATTGTTGTATGTTTCAGTTCAGTTTTATAGTCTGTTAAATAATTAGTTATGAGAATTAAAAAAACTACGCTTATTATAGTTTTTAAGTCCATCGACCTATTATATTGTTATTAAATTTGTAACTCTTCAGTAAAAATAATCCATGTATTAATATAGAAAAATAAAAGATATACAATATTATATAGATACTATCCAGAATGCAACCTTTAAGTCAGACAGTCGGAATGGGGAGTGACATTCTTACATGTGGGGGAAAAGGATGCATGACGAAAAAAAGGTTGCAATCATTGGTTTAGACCATCACCAAAATGAGTTGGTTTGAAAATTAAATATAAAACAAGCCATTGAGGATGACAATTTCTAGTAATATCAATAGTTTTAGTAGGCAGCAAACATTAAATTATATTTTTACTCACCCCTCCCATGCCCATGGGGGGCCCTCCTTGTGGTGGACCCCAATTCGGGAGTCCATCACCCATCTTATTGGAGTCTCTAGGTTCCGCCTTCTTGATCTCAACCTGCAGCCAATGACACAAATTAGTTTATGTTAGCAAAAGCACCAACATGACCCTCTGCCTTGGTCCTAGGAGGTGTGGTCAAAAAAAATACAACACAAGTACTAAAGAGCCAGTAAAAATGCATTTAATATATAGATTAAACAAAAAAAAAAGTTTATTAATACTTAATATAATGTAGCTTAATGCTATGTTTTAGCCTCAATAATATAACAATAAAATGGGATTAAAGTGGTAACAGGTAGAGCTAGAGTATAATTTTAAAAAAACAAGTTTATACAAATAAAGGAAATTTAATTAAGAAAATTGTATGACGAAAGCCCACCTAGTGAAAAAAAATTAAGAAATATGGGTAGAATGATTTGCACTAAGGTGACATCTTCCTATCTTGTCTTTTATAAAAAGTCACACTTTGTTACTAAAAAAATTGATTTTATGTTTCAGTATTGTGACCCGTATCAAACAAATCCCAACTCAACCATTTTAATTAAAATTGGATTACGTTAATGTTAAAATGTTTATCTTCCTTTCCTTCCTTTATGTTCAATATGCCGAAATACAAAAACTTATTTGTTTCATACTTGCAACTTTTTATACTATATAAACCAGAAGGAATATGCCTCCTTTTCACTCATTAGTTTTTAGTTTTCCTTATTTTTATCAATTTCTGCTTATTTATATAATTATTTTAATAAATTATCCTTTATATTCAACACATTAGAATGCAAAATTATACTATATAGAGTGAAGGGTCTTAACAATTATGTAAAATAATAAATATGGTAGACATGTTGAAAATGAAGCACAATTGAAGTAAAATCGGGAGGATTCCAAGGAGAGCACTTAAAATGGAGGTGGCGGTCAAGAGACCAAGAGGAAAATCCACGGATTGATGTATAAAGGGAGTGTGAAGGAGTATGGAGAAGAGTGGAATGGAGGAAGAAAGATGGGAGAACAGAAGTAAATAGAGAGGCTTATGTTTGAGACCATGAGGTGGAAAAGCAAGTGTTAATATATAATTCTAGCTGTAATTAATGTGAAAATGTTTAGTAAACATTGTATTGAAAATTAATAGGAGGATAAAAGGGCAGGGCCTACACCAGATAACTGTAGGCCTCAAAGTTCATAGTTAAAACACAACAAAATAAGTAATTATTTCATTTTCAGGGTCCCCTTCTCCAGAAGATGAGAGTAAACCCAAACTGAACAATGGCAGCATGGTAAGAGGTTAGGAGTCTGTGTTTAACCCCCTGCTGAAGGGGGGAACCGATGTATCCTAAAAATTACCTAACTGTGTGTTTTGTTGTTTCTAATGAAGCATTGAGGCCTACAGTTTTCTTGTGTGTATGCCTTGCTTTTCTATCCTCTTTTCAATGTTTAATTTAATACAGACTTTGGCGCCATTTTTCATTTGTTATTTAAGTTAGTAAAGGTAAACCAACAATCATAAAAGAGCTCAGAAAAACAACCATATTTATTATTAGTTTGTGGCAAATATTAAATTAATGTCAAAAAAAAGTATGAAACAATGAAAATTACTTTAAATATGGTGATTGATAAATATGTGAGTAAAATTTTGGGTCACCATCTTAAGAAAGAAAAATATATAAAACATTGAGATATTACTTGAATATTAAAAAATTAATGGGTTAAAATAATAATTTATATTTTAAAACATGTAATAAATATCATTAAATTATGTACATAAAATATTTATGACTTTAAAACCAGATTTAAAAAGTCTCCCTTTAATAGAAGTTTCCAAAAATCTACACAGGCAAAAATTAGGAACAAAGCAATAGTCACCAACTTTAAAAAATGATACTACGAAGCTTTATTGAGGACTAACCCAGCCATAAAAACCGTTTTGTATAAAATCAAATCACAGACATTAAGTTTTTGCGAATAATCTGATTTCGAGCTTCAAGCTGAGCTCGTCGTTAAAGCTTGGGGTCGAGATCAAAAATTGTAGTCTCGTCATTTTCAAGAGTTATCTGGAGAAAGTTTATGATCAAGTGAATAGGAGTATGTTACGTAATGTTCTGGAGAGTGTGGATGCATGGTTAGTAAATGCATTTATGTTGGTGTATGATGGAAGTAAAGTGTGCGTTTGGGTGGATGGAGCTTTAAGCGAATGGTTTGAGATTGAAAAGTGTTAGATGAGGGTGTTTTATATCTCCATGGTTATTTATTATTTTCATGGATAAGTGTATGAGGGATGCTTGTGGTACGTGGTTTGTGTACAATGCAACAATATTATATGTATTTGGCGTGTTGGTTTATCAGGAGAAACATAAGATCAAGATGAATGCGGTTGGGATGAAATATCTAAGAAATATAATGTGGAAAAACTCATATGGACAGTCATGTTGTAAAAGAATGTGTAAAAAAAGATAAACATTAAGAGTTTTAAGATTAAGAGCATGTTGCTCCGGTGTATAGATGTTATAGTGAATGGAGTATGCAAGGATAGAGAAGTGGTGAGAAAATTATTGAGGATGGATTAAGTACATAGTTGTTTATTAGCTATATGCACAGCTTCTTGCCTACCCCATAAGGGAGAGACGTGATTAGGCAATGAAAAAAACTACCTAAATACTTGTTATTTTTACTTTTTTAAATCGTACTTATCTAAAATTATTTTAAATAAATTAATAATTTAACATTGATAATACATGTTGTTTTAGAACTTAAGATATGTATAAAACCTTTACCAATACATTCAACTACAAAACTAACATTAGTTACCATTTAGTTATAAAATTGTGTTGGCTAGCCTGCCCAAAATTAGTGTTAATCAAGATAGCAATAAATATTTTACCAATCTTACCACTTTTAAATAAAGATACCTTTACTATTTTATACTGTCTACTAGGGGTATTATTCTTACCATATTATTTTCATTTTGTATGAACATCAACATTTATAAGCATTAAAAATAGAATTGAGATTAATTTCATAAAGAGAGACATTTCTAGTGAGAACACAATTAAGGCGCATGCACAAATGCACATAGAGGAATGGAATTGGAACCACAATAGAAGTGATCATGCGTAATTATAACATAAAGGACTAATAAAACAAATATGAAACATTTTAAATTTCTAACAGCTTGTGATTCTTAAATTTTCTTACCGGGTAATTAAAGTTGCAATTTGGAGAAATATTAGATCATTTGAGAATAAATTTTATAATCTTTTTTTGTAAATGTTATTGGATTTTAATGTATTAGATGCAAGAGTGCAAAGTTTTCTCTTTTTTTTTTGTTATATTATTATTTGCATGTTCATATTTTTAATTGTTTGTGAGTAGTTTTTCTGATTTTAAAAACATATTTTAAGTGTATAACTTGAACAGGTAATAAAAACAGGTGCTAAAACAAATCCATTTCTATTCTTTTTTTTTTTAAGAGTATTTACTACTGAATGGTGGTGACATTTTAAATATACTATTTTACTTTTAAAATAAACAAATATTTACTCTTAAAATTTTAAAATTATGAACAAACTTTAACTTGAGTCAAATCAGGAGCTTTTTGAATTTGACTAAAGAAAGAACCCAAGCTCACAGACCCCTGGCAGATATGCTTTTTCACTTCAAATCAACAAACATAATAAAAATTTGTTTATGTCTTGTCATTTTAAATAAGTTTAGTTTCTTTACCTAATAGTTTAAAAAATAGAGAGCTTGACTTTATTAAATAATTTAAAACTTGAATTCTATTCTTAATATAATTAAGACATATAAAACCATTGTGTAGTTAAAACATATTTGGGCAATATTATTGATAATATCTATAATATAGAGTTTCTGCTAAGCTTAGATCATTTTAATTTAGTGTGATTACAATACCTTTATAAGCTTAAACTTGCTTATGTTAAAGATGAAAACTATACTATATGGTCACAATTACTTTAAAACAAAAGCATGCAATACAAAATATCATGATTCAGGATTTTCAAAAGATGGTTAAGCTTGGTGCTTAGAAAAATTTAACAAATAAGGTATATTATTTATTCCAAGTACAGATGAAAGGCACGAGAATTATGTCCTAGCTTAAGTAATCTATTATACATTTGTAAGTTCTTTAAATCATCATTCGACAGGCAGAGAGTATAGTAAGCCATATTATGATATAAAGAAGGTTGAAATTTGTTCCCTGAACAGATTTTTCTAAATTGCTTTCCATTCCTGCTAGGCAAATTCAGCCCACTGATATTAAAGTTGACCCATAAGTGGTAAAAAAAACTGTAAATGGCTTATAGAAAACATGGAAATAAATCTAGTACCTACCAACCCAATAGGGATAAGTGATGACAATTTAAATCAGACTTAGGCACTCTTAGCTTACAATTCCTATTAACTAATATACTTAAGCTAAAAAATTACACTACACATATGCCCAAAGTTTTAATGGTGCACAGTTTAAAAGTAAACCTATGTTGTTAAATAATTTGAAAAATGAATGTGGATTAAACAGTTCTTTCATTGAGTATTATTAACTCTTTAAAATAATAAAATAAAGTCGTATTTATAAAAGTAAAATATTATAAATTAAGTTCAACAAAGTTTGTCACAAACTTTGATGGGAATTTAATAACAAAGTTTTATGTTTAGAATGTTTCTTTTGGTATGGATGTAGTCCCACACTGGCGTACATCTTTTGACTAAATTAAATCACTGAGGTGCATCTTTTGAATAAATTAAATACTTGAGAAATGACACAGACACGGAAATCAAACCTAGAGTTCTTAGAGTGCCAATGCTCTGCCTCTAAAACTATCAAGAATCTTATTGTGAATATTATCAACCTTTTACCATAAAATTTTAACAAGTGTCAGGATACACGCCAACCCCAATTTGCCGGTGACCGTCTTTTAGTAAAATCTTCAGTAGCTGCTGAATTACCATGTCCGTCAAGGACTGCCTTAAATAATAAGTAAAGAATGAATCTGAACACATGACGATTTCTGGATGACCCAATGGTAAATATATGGTGCGGTGTGCCAAGATCCCAGGTTTGATACCTGTATCTAGGTGTTATTTCTCTTTAATATTTAATCTAGCTAGACAATATTTGTTGATATTATTTAATGATTAATGTTAACAATATAAGGTTCAAAAATCTCAATGATTTAGTATTAACACCCAAAAACAAGGTCTTAAGAGTCAATAAATGTACTTAAGTTATTTTTTATATTATTTAAGAAAATAGCATTAAAATTCCTTATGTTAACAAAACCTCAAAACTTATATAACTGTTTAATCCATAACAAATTTAGGTTTGGCGTGGCAAAACTTGTGAAGGACCTTTAAGCAACAATTAAATTTGACAAAGGGATATAATTAGGTAGTCATTTAACTAAATCTACTCTTGTCTTATTCTTGATCGACTATAAAAAAAAGTTAATGTTGGATCTAAGCAAAATTATTTCTTTAAAGAGAAATAATATATAAGCAATCAACATTTTTACTAAGAGAAAATTTGTTCAATTGTTTGCAAAATGTTGAGGTATAAATGCACAGCCTAGAAAATAAATGTGTTTTTCTAATCAAATATTAAAACTTTTATGTGTAGCATTTGTTGTTGCAGTTCCACACAAAATGGCCAAGTCTTGGGGACAATGATCTGCGAGTCTACATCGATCAAGTCTTGGGACAAGAGTCTCGAGTCACTCGATCAAGTCTTGGGGCAAGAGTCTCGAGTCACTCGATCAAGTCTTGGGGCAAGAGTCTCGAGTCACTCGATCAAGTCTTGGGGCAAGAGTCTCGAGTCACTCGATCAAGTCTTGGGGCAAGAGTCTCGAGTCACTCGATCAAGTCTTGGGGCAAGAGTCTCGAGTCACTCGATCAAGTCTTGGGGCAAGGCAAGAGTCTCGAGTCACTCGATCAAGTCTTGGGGCAAGGCAAGAGTCTCGAGTCACTCGATCAAGTCTTGGGGCAAGGCAAGAGTCTCGAGTCACTCGATCAAGTCTTGGGGCAAGGCAAGAGTCTCGAGTCACTCGACAAGTCTTGGGGCAAGGCAAGAGTCTCGAGTCACTCGACCAAGTCTTGGGGCAAGGCAAGAGTCTTGAGTCACTCGACCAAGTCTTGGGGCAAGAGTCTCGAGTCACTCGACCAAGTCTTGGGGCAAGAGTCTCGAGTCACTTGACCAAGTCTTGGGGCAAGAGTCTCGAGTCACTCGACCAAGTCTTGGGGCAAGAGTCTCGAGTCACTCGACCAAGTCTTGGGGCAAGAGTCTCGAGTTACTCGACCAAGTCAAGGGGCAAGAGTCTCGAGTTCACTCGACCAAGTCTAGGGGCAAGAGTCTCGAGTCACTCGACCAAGTCTAGGGGCAAGAGTCTCGAGTCACTCGACCAAGTCTAGGGGCAAGAGTCTCGAGTCACTCGACCAAGTCTATAACATCTCCATGTGTTTATCTACAAGTGTGGTGTTAAATCGTTTACTTGAGTGGTTTGTAAATATACAGTTTATATTCACTATTAATTGTATAATAGTTCAGCATAATAGTGTATTCAGTGTAATAGTTTATTCAGTATATTCAGTTTATTCGTAGGAACGTTATATTATGACAAAAGGATTAATAAACAGTTATTACAAGACATTATAGACTTAGATGATTTCTCGCAAAAAAAAAAGATGGTTACAAAGACACGCCATTAAGTGACCAAATACTAGGAACTTAAGAGAAAACAAAATTTTGGAAATTATTAGAAAGTATGAAAATGCCACAGAAGAAAATAAAATATTGAAAACGAAACTCTTAACACAGTAACAACAATTGAGAGAGAACTTTTTGACGATTCGAAAGCTCCACAACAAAATTGTAGCAATGAAAAATAATAAAATTCATAGTAAAGTTAATGAAACCGAAATAAATAAAAAGTTAAGTGAGATTTTTACAAGCAAAACAGTTAAATTTACTTCTTAAAGGGGAGAAAGTTGATTGGACCTAGAAAATAATATCTTTAGCAGTCACACTGAGGTACTTAGGAAAACGGACGTATATATATTTAAGGAACAAATGTCAATACCCATTGCCAGGGTTATCAACATTACGAAAGGGCTTCCAATCTCACTATAAGGAAAGGATTTATAGAAGATGTAATGAAAATTCTGTAAATCGCAGGAGCAAATATACATCACTACCAAAAGGTTGCTATTTTGCAATATGATGAAATAAAAATCAGAGAGCTGTATGAATATGATGCAAAATTGGACCAAGTTTGAGTCACACAAACAAATGCAAGTTGTTATGGAGAGAGGTTTGTTTTGCAATAGGAAACAACCAATTTTTATTGACTTTGATTCTATTAAGACTAAGGACCTTTTTAATTCTGCTTTTGTCAAGATAGAAAATTGTGGTTGCCAAGTAGAGGCTCGTGTTTCTGATATGGGTGGAAGTAACTACAGTATCTGTAATAAAATTGGTGTCACAATAGAGAAACCTTGGGTTTTGTAACCCCAACGATGAAACTAAAAAAGTATACTTTTTTTCTGATGCTCCCCATTTGTTAAAGCTGTTAAGGATCTGGCTCTTAGACACAGGTTTTATCCTTCAAGATGGAATTAAGACAGAAAAAAATCTTCATTGATAACTTTACTTAAACTTGATAGTGATGAGCTAAAAGTCTATCATAATTAAAAACTATTAATGTCATGCGTGGGGTCAGAAAGGCAAAATGTTCATTTGTCAGCACAGTTGTTGTCAAACACAACAGCCAAGGCGGTGTCCTTTTTCAAGACAGGAGAATCAGCTGAATTAGCTACAGGCTTGGCGTACGTTATCAGCACAGTGAACGATTGGTTTGATATTATGAAAACCTATGTGCCTGAGAGAAATAGTTTGATATCATGAAAACCTATGTGCCTGAGAGAAATAGTTTGATATCATGAAAACCTATGTGCCTGAGAGAAATAGTTTTCATTTAAAATGTGCCTTCAGATTGTATCGAAAAGAAAATGTTTAGATAGCATTTATAATCTTGTGCAAAATATACTAGGTTGTGTAAAAGAGATTGCAGCCTTTCCAAAAGGGAATATTCATGTCTATTAATTCCCTAAAGTTGTTAGTGAGTGATATTAGCTCTAGATTTAATATGCAATATAACTTGACTTACAGGCTTAACCAGGATGCCCTTGAAATCTTTCTCTAATAAAGACTAGGGGAGGTTTGAACAACCACCCAACTCCACTCAATACGCTGAATAGATTAAGAATGATTTTAATAGGTAAAAACCCAGGTATTATCCAAAATAACGTAAATTCAGCTTCACCGCCCATAGAGGACGAAGAATATCGCGTCGCTACTGCGTTCGATCAAGCCTTCTTCAAGCAGTCTTCCAGCCCGCCAATGAAATACATTGACGTGCAAGCTATTGGTTGGTAATTTGGGTTTTACTTGATGTGGGTGAAAGGCCTTAAATAATGGTGGTGCGATAAATTTGGATTTCAGTGAGATCATATTGAGTCGCTAAATTATCGACATAGTAAAGTTTAAAATTATTATAAGACACTTTCTTTTTGTTTCTTCTCCCTATAATGTAATTACACTCTCGTGTTGGCTAGAGACGCGAGAAAGATGGGTAGATATACAATAAAATTCACATTATTTTGAGAATTGAGATTAGTATGCTCAAAGGTGTTTTAGAGAGTCAAGTTGAATATTATTTTGTCTAGTTTTAAGTACAGTTGGGCTCTTTTTTAGTGAATACGTAAAAATTCCAGAAATTTGATAAAATTCTCCGACTTTTTTCCAACAAGGTAAATACCTCGACAATTCCCTATTTTACAAGTCGCTTGACGTCCTGTAAAATCATTTTAAACCTAATGCTGTGAATTTATAGAAAATATATATCTGCATTTGACAAAACTTTATTAATTATGGTCCACTACATATTGAAAAAAAAAATCAAAATATAAATAATTACCTATTTTTGATTAAGAAAGTTTTTAAGTATCAAGTTTATATTAATTTTTTTAATTGAAAACTCTACTAAATAGTTTGTTTTTTTAAAAACTTTTTAACGGTTTCATTAATTTTTTAGCTAAAAGATATGACAAAATTCTTTTTTTTAATTTTTTAATTCTTTCAATGGGGTTAATTTGAGTAAAACAAATCTGTGTATCGAAAATGTTTTCAGATACTTAAGGTAAAATAAATATGCACATCAAAGGTCTCTTCACATAGATTACCACATTAGCCTAACAGTGTGAAAGAGAGAGAGAGAATAAGCTATGTTATACCTGTTTGCCATTCAGGTTGACGAAATGCTCCGCAACACATCGATCCACTGCTTCATCAAGCTCGAACGACAAAAATCCAAACCCTAGTGTGTCACAGGACAGCAACCAAATCAAACAAATGAACCTCTTTGCAATCAACACCTGCCTGGGTTAAGACACTGCTGCCCGCTTCCCGTTCATTCCATTCGTCCCGGACGTTCGCTATACAAAAAGGAGGGGAGGACACCGGCTTGCGCCAGTCTAATCTAAGACTACAAGCTTTTAAGTCCTCAATCAGGAACCAACTTAAAAGCTTGTAGGTAAACTTGTTTTAAATATATTCAAATAACCTAAAAAGAGTTTAGTTTTAACAGTAAAAAGACTCCCATATCACTAGCCTAATTTATCAGTAAACTTACAATTAGGCTTAGCCATAGCTAACCTAAACTAGGCTATCACTAAAGTTAAAATTTTACTTAACGTCAATAGACATAAAATTAACTTATAAATGAAACTGAATTAAATTAGAGTACTTCTTAATATTAAAATAAGTACTTAGTCTTATACCAGTCCATGCTTAGCTGTACAATGAGACAGCGGTGTACTGGTGAAGAAGTTAAATTTGTAAGAGAGGTATTAGAGGATTCAGGAGATCACAACAAGGTTAATCACTAGCTAAAGTCTTCTAAAGCATCTTTTTTAAATAATAAAAATAAACAAATAAAAAGGACTGGCAGCAGTGAACCACCCGAAAGCATTAAAAAAAACACTGAAACATGGAGAAAAAAATAAAAGTTCATAAACACCTACCACACACAGTTTATTGTAAACACTAGGAACAAATAAAAATCTACTGCATTTATAAAGAATAAATATTGAAATCTCAACAAAACCAAACTTGTGACAGTTAATAAAACCAATTAATACTAGAACAATACCGGTAGATTTTCAAATGTTGTAATTTATGTCAATGTTAAACATTATTTAAAACGTTAAGAGCACCACCTCAATTAGCATGGCTGTGCTAACTTATCACTTGGTGCAATCAGGCTACCTTATTAGTTCAAAAGTTTAGTCTTAGCTGGATTCAAACAAAACTTTGTTCCAAATCTCAGTCTATCAAAAATACTTCCGAATGTTAGAAATAACTCTTTTTGGGTCTATAAAATAATTGTTCATTCACAAAATTGGATGATATACTAGAAATGCATGACAATATTGATATACCATCTAAGAAATGTAGGCTAAAATTTTGAATTTAATTTACTTTCATACAAGCCTAAATGACTTCACAAAAGGTGACTCACATAGTTTGTTTAGTGATAAAAAAAAGCAGAATGTTAAAACAAATAAATACAAATCAATTAACATAATGTATTTATAGTTTTTTAATTATTTACCAAATCACTTAAGAAATTGTTTTATACAAACTATGACTAATTATTTTACCATAAGAGTAATTAATGAAAAGGTAAAAAGTAACATTATAACCATACAAATTGGATTTAAGCCAAAATTTCTTAAAAATGATTTGATATTTTCTTAAGCAAAAAATTTCATTAGACTTGCCTCATCCAAAATTTCAGCATAATTAAAAATTAGAATTTTTTCCCTCCCTATGTCAAAACTTTCAAAACATTTTCTTTGCCAATTCAGTAGATTTTCATATAATGGTAAACAATACTCAAGAGGAAGCATTATCTTCCTTAGTCTAACCATTAAACATCAAATAAAACTTAAGATGAATGCTTGTTTTTTTTTGTTTTTTTTAAGCACCGCGTCTTACTACCGGTCGGGTTATACGCTTAAGTACTAATTACTCTAATGGATTAGGAATTGGAAAGGTTGAATTTAGAGGAAGTGAACCCGCATTTGCGTGGAGGGAGAGTGGAAAACCATTTAGGAAAAACCGCCCCCAGTTCACCCGACCGAGATTCGAACCTCGATCTCCCGTCCTCGGCGGTCGAGCTTAACACGACTAGCGTGTTAGCCAACTACGCCACCGAGGCGGGTGAATGCTTGTTGCAGTGAAGCTAATATAAGAGGGATACAATCATTAAAAAAAAGGTATACATGTGTATAATGTTATTAGACTAAATACATTTGGTGGCATATATATTTTGTCTCATTAAATACATTTGATGGCAACTAGATCTTGTTTCTTTAACAAGGAATTGGGAGATAAAAGAAATAAATGGTTAAACTTTAAAAGATAAAAAGTGTTATTTTCCTTACTTAACATTGATTATATTTATTATTAAACTATAATATAGTTAAATATAATTTTTAAATGTAAAGGTGAGAATTTGCCATTTAATTTAAAAATTAAAATCTTATCTACAACAGGAAATGTAAAAATAATTTCTTGACTAAATATAATTATCATCTTATTATATGCTTAGTAAAATAAAGAAAATATGCCAAATGCTATTAATACTCCCTTATCATTGTTTTACTTTGTGATCACCAAATGCACACTAATATGTTCTGAAAGTAAATGATGCAACCCACATGTAATTTGCTAATAAAAAGTATTTGCTTCAAAGCTGGCACATGTGCATAATATTACTGCCGTGTTATAAAAAAATGTGTAGGAACGATAAAATATAATACATAGAAGCAAACACAGTTTTATTTGCAAAATTAAAGTATAAGCACCCTTCACACTTTTACACAGATACAATTGACAAAGTAATGGTTGGTGGGGGTTATCTCTTAAAGAAAGGCGGCCATTACCTCTATGATCAATGGAATATGTGAAAAACGTGAATTATGTTCATTTCATTTTGAAAGTTAATTTGTGTGTGCAGTCAATATTTGTTCAAATATAATTTTATATGGGAAAATATAAGAGGTTTTCCAACAAATGTTTAAGGAATTTGATAAGTGTTTCCTAGATGCAAAGCATTACCTAAAATAAGTTATAATCAGGAATTTTTAAACATAAAAAATGTAATCACAAACTATGCAGGCTAGACATAAAAATAAATTTAAATATCATGTGTATACCTAAAATTTAAATTAGCTAAAAAGAATTAATAGATTAAACTGACAAAAACATAATTGTAAACCGCTTATAGAAAACAAGATATTTTGGGGTGAACGCAATTAATTTCATTTCAAGTATTTTACTTAGATACAATTATATCCATCTAAAACTACCCCTCTATTATTATTATTATTATTATTATTATTAGCACAGCGTCTTACTACCCGTTCGGCTTATACCCACACCCCTTTATTAATAATTCTTAAACCACATTATGGTGGAAGGAATATTGGCAGCCAGAGAGATTATTTTTATTATAATTTTTTCATATTTGTGTCTCAATATTCTCTCAAAGAAGTGGTTCTCACACATTCCTAATGTAGTGTAAATAGTGAAGATGCAACCTTAGTAGAGCCTCGTCTACACATAATTAGTGATAAAGTAGAACTTGGTGAGGTGTGTACAGACAAGGTTATCAGTGATCAGAGGTCAGATATGTAACTTTTCACATTGAAGTAAAAGGGGATGGTGGAGAACATGGGTCTCCTGAGCAACGAGTATGCCTCCATAGTGCCCCACCAAAGAAAATGATGGAAATAAAGAATGTAGGGAAAATACAGCAAGGGTGATAAAGAAAAAAGATAGGAGCAGATAATAGAAAAGTGCAAGCGAGAGTAAAAAATATGAAAGGAGTAGATAATAGAAAGTGTGCAAGTGAGAGGAAATAAATAATAATATTTAGCACCGCGGCTTACTACCCTTTCGGGTTATACGCTTAAGTACTAATTACGCTAATGGATTGGGAATTGGAAGGGTTGAATTTAGAGGAAGTGAACCCGCATTTGCGTGGAGGGAGAGTGGAAAACCATTTCGGAACTCCTCTCCCCCCCCCCCCCCAGTTCACCCGACCGAGATTCGAACCTCAATCTCCCCGTCCTCGAGCTCATCACGACTAGCGCGTTAGCCAACTAGGCCACCGAGGTGGGTCAGGAAATAAATGAAAGTGTGCAAGTCATCATCAACTTTTTTCCAGCCTGTAGTCAGGTCAGTTTACTGAAATGCAAGTGAGAGGAGAAAAATTAAAGTGAATAAAGGAGGAAGAATGGTGGAAGAAGAGGAAGATGGAGGCATTTTAGTAAGCTGAGTCAGCCACTTGCTTGATGATGAAATGTTTACATTATATGATAAATATATCATTAAAATGATGCATCAACAACTACGCATTAGTGATATTGTGTACTAAAGGCGTAGGCCGAATTAAATCCCAATTTTACTAATCGCAGTGTGGGTGAAATGTTAATCTTTTGCAAAAATATTCTAAGCAAATTCAGTCATTCTTAATGTTTCAGTCGCTAGAAATGCTCTATCTTTTAAAACCACAAAGCATGACGCCATAATATATACCTTCATTTTTTGAGCATCGCAAATTACTACCTGTTTTATATATATACCTTCAATTAAAGACAATAAAAACAAGGACATATCCATCAAACATGTTAAAAAACTAAATTTAGTGAAGAAAAACCCACCAAGGTAAAGAGAAAAATATGTGGGAAGAATTCAAGGCACAAATGTGAAATGTCCCTTTCTTCTGGTTTCTATAGTAGAAAATCACACTCACACATGTAAACAGTTTTTAGATTTCGACCTAATTGCCTTAATTAAACAATATAAGGAACATAAGGAGAAAAACACTAGACTTATCTAGAATTTCGATTAACTGTTTGAAATACTGTGGTAAAAAGTAAAATAAAATTTCTCTTACCTTTAACGGTAGAAATGTAATTAATCTATTCAAATGAAAATATATATTTCGAAGATACAGGAAAGGTAGGTAGAAAACGCATAAAAAGGAACAAACACAATATGGCTGTTACAATGAAAAAAAGTTTACACTTTACATTGTTGCCATTGGACAAAGAAATAGTGGTTGCCTCTTTAATAAAATAGATTGTCACCTGACCTAGGTTTCATTCTATCAGAACTCATCCGGGAGAAGTGTAAAGCAACGCAACTTCCTAAAAGATGAAACTAAAAAAAAGTAGGAAAAGGAAATTGGTAGAGGCTGATGGGAAATTTAGATAGGAACACTCCTCCCTGATGAGTTCCGCTAGAATGAAACCTAGGTCGGGGGATTAGGTGGTGACGATCGATTTTCTTTTAAGAGGCAGCCATTACCTCTATGTCCAGTGGCAGCAATGTAAAGTGTGAACTATGTTCTTCTTTTCATTATAAAAGTCATATTGTGTTCGGCCCTTTTATATGTTTCTATCCACCTTTCCTGTACCTTCTTACAAATATAATACAATTATAATAATTAGAGATGGGTCGAATCCATTATTTCTCGAATCCGAATCTACCTTTTATTTTCGAATCTCAAATCTGAATCCTAGCAAATTGTTAGAAATTTTAATGATTTACAAATAGACCTACATTACACAATATAGGCTTAAACTGTAAATTAAGATTTATTTCAATCATGCTTTCAATTTTAATCAACCCCAATCACCCCTCGCAAAATACTGGTTAAAATCCAGCCAGATTAAACAATCTATACTAATTTTATTGTTTAGAAAACAAATCAATCTAAATTTGAGTGTCTAAGTTATTTTTAAAAGTATTGATAGAATGAGTTAAGATTTTAAAAAACATGTGAAATAAACAGATTAGGCCTAGTTACCTTTTGATCAACTTTAATCATCTTGAGGTATTATAATTTATTTTGATAAGAAAGCTAAAATTAGGCATTATTGAGTTCACTATTTCCAATGTACCTTTAGTTGTTAAGCATGTTTTAAAAAAAATTTGACTGTTTATTTTAGCTTTCTTATCAAAATAAATTATAATACCTCAAGATGATTAAAGTTGATTAAAGTTTTTTTTAAATCTATTATCTATCTTTGCGTAGAAAACCAAAAAAATATTTGATTCTGTGATACATCGATTTCTGAGAATACATTCTATTTAAAACACAAATATATTTTTGACTCTTGAAATATGTTCATTCCTATTTTATTAGGCAAGACTGCATTTGAATATTTTTACAATTACTTCAATAACATATTTGAAAAAAAAAAAAAAGCTTAGTTAAAACTAATTTAAAAACCAATTATGAATTAGCAAATCCATATTTGATTCCTAAAACTCGATAGCACTTACTAAGTGATCAGATTAACTGAATCGATTTTAAACAAACAATCGCTATACAATATGTAGGCTGGTAGGCGTATATAAAGTTTTATAGGTGTCTAACTGTTGACATTATTTATTTTTCCCAACCAACCCAACAAAATATCTAATCTAAGGATCGTATGAAATAAATTGGGGTTCTTTGCATAGTTGTAGATAATTAAAACCAGTTAGGTGGTAAGAATGAAGTCATGTTTATTTAATCATCACTCTGGCCGCTGGCGAGTAAACATATATGTCATGGCAGCTGAATTTGTATTGTGTGTAATGTGTTCTTATTTCTCTTTAAAAAAAAGTTTTTGTTTATTTATTTCGAGTTTATTTGTAATTCTAGTTTTGATTTTTAGTTTTTGAAGAGCTTTAATGTGTTCATTAAAATATTTGCAAGATTGTTCGTGAGGTGAAAGTTTCAGAAGTGAGCAAGCGCTGAAACGGTCGAGTCCAAGTTTCCCATAGAGGTGGAAGGAAAGGTAGGGTATTAGGCAAGTTAAATTTTCTACACCTAACAATTTTTTTTATTAATATGATTTTATTCATGTTTATCTCTTTTGTTCAACAAAATAATGATTATGGATTAAGTTGTGCTTTTCAAGTAGGCCCAACTTAGTAATTTTTGAATTCAAAATATTATGCTTTGTTTATGAGGTGAAAGAATCAAATCCAATAAAACACCAAAACCTCGAATCTCAAATACATGTCAGGATTCAGTGGATTCGAGTGGCCCGTCTCTAATAATAATTTAGCCAATGGACCTCAATGTCAAACAAAACTAAAGAAGGTATGCAAATTTTACTAAATAGATCAAGTATATTGTATTTTCAAAAAATTAAATCCCTTTAGTTTGTTAAATGAAATGCTTTATAAATTGGAAACTTTAAATGTATATTTAAGCCCTGACAATTTTATGATAGAGTAATGAAACTCTGCTAAAACTAAAATTATGAGTTAGCAGCGTAACCACACTATTTATTTATGAAGCATTGAATAGTTACCAGCTGGTAAATTTGACTAAGGGAACCTAGACTTAAATATATCATCAAAATAGGAATATTAAGGCTGCACACACACTTTATAGAACATTTGGCTGATAAAAAAATGTGCCTTAAATTATAATTGTATAATAATAGTAACAAGTGTTATTGATATGTTATATAATAGGCTGCCCTTATAGTATCCAGCCTTGCTAAATTACTACACAGTATACATAAATTAATTTAAAATATTTCCTTGGCGACTTTCATTCTTTAACATGTTCCTCCATACTTCCCCCCTTTTTTCACCTTAGGGTGATTATCAACTTGAACCATTGGATTAAGTAATAAATAAATAAAAATATGGTCTCATCAGTTTTAGAGAATCACCACAAAACATCTTTCTTACCACACAATTGGGTCAACAGATCTGTTTGGCTTTTTTGTTACATCATATATTAGGATGAAAATATTTCTTGAAGAAATAAGATTGACTTTATATATTCACGAGAATTTATGAAATGACTACTAGCAAACTTATAAGTAACCAGTTTATATATATATATATATATTCTTAAGAACCTTTCTGGCATCTTAACTTTGACGAAGATAAATTGGATTAAATATTTTAGTACAAAAGTATCTATGGAACTTTGCAATATGATATTAAACTATAAATGATTCTTAAAAGTGTTAACAATAACCATGCTTGTACACTTATACGAAAGTTATGTTAACAAACAACAATGACAGTTATTTTCACGATAGCTTGTATTCCCTCAGTGTTTAAGTAAATTGTTAACAAATACTGGTGGTGGGAGAACAACCATTACTTACGAATTCTCCAGAATAGAACCTTGCAGTTTCCCAAGAGAGAAAGATACCCAAAAAATAAAACCAAGTTATTTTTTTTTAATTAAACTAACCTCTGGACTTCTTTTTCTCTTGGTCATACATGATGACAACTTCCATGACCTTGCCAAAGCGTGTGAAGTATGTTCGCAGGTCTGTTTCAGTCACATTAGAAGGCAAACCTCCCAGGAACACCTTGGGAAAACTGTTACTGCGCTTCGGTTTCTGCAAGCTGCGCGGGTTACACGGCTTTGGGTCAATCTATAAAACATATGAGTATGTATACCTTATTTTAATGTCTGTAAAAACACTACAAAGTACCTTTTTTAAGTTTTGGTAAGTATATCTCAAATGATGTACCTCCATCACACGAGCACAAAGACCGATGCTACAGCCTGACATAACTTTTACCCCATCAGTACACTTGCCACAACAATTAGTCCAGCTAATGTCCTTTTCCGTGAAAACCCCATCAATATCATTAAATATATCCCTACCTGTCATTTGTTCTTGCAATATATAGCAGAATTAAAGGTTTTCTTCAAGATCACAACCATTCAAATATCTCAAAACAAGCAATACAGACAATTACAAACATTTGTGCTTTCATCAACTTGATAGCAAAGTATTTTTTATTATTAGTTTACTCAACATCATTTGACATAATATCCTGAATTCTAAGTGATATTGTAGAGTTAGAAAGAGGAATAGTGTTTATTTTATTCTCACCAAACACCTGAACAGCATGTTTCACACCAAGAAAAGTTAAATTTCTCTTGGAGTATGACTTCCAGATCTAGCAATGTGATAACTAATTATGTATGATGTTTTGACAGCAGTTTTCAATATGAATCTTTGTTAGCTGACTGGTATGAAGTTACTTTTTTAAAGATGCTCAAAAAATATAAATTCTTTTTTTCTCATAACATGAGTGTTTTGTCTGTAGATGGCGCATGAGTAACGAAAGCTTCATGCTACCATTTGATAGCACTTTGTCAAACTGTATACACACTGGCCTAGGAGAAATCATCAACAAATGAAAATCTGTACTTCATGTACTCATCAAAATACTCTCTCTTCTCTATGAATGAAGATGAAAGAAAGTGCTTCAGTTTTCCTCTTATTAGAAACCAATGATTGTGTCTCTTCACTAATGTGTATTGAAGACTCAAGTGTGTCCTTTGAAACACTCGGCTAAATTTACTTCTACATTTTTTTTTCTTACTGTGCCAGTTTTAAACTACCGATCCATAATTAATACACAACAATCACCAACTTTGAATTAAGCCAAAACAACTATAAGGAATCACATATCCACCAATGGCAATAGCCAAAGTGGTTCGTCATTCATCAATCCCCTGGAAGAGGCCTAGTGTGTGAGTCCAATGAGTGCTGTGAAGAGGGGTGAATACGAAGGGATAAGTCGCTTGGTGGTGCGCGGCTTGAAATACTAAACAATATTACTCTTTAGTCTATGCTTCCGCTAAGCATTGTAATCTTATTAGAGATGAAATTGATATTATTGTAATAAGCTACCTTGTGTAATGTGGAAGCAAGAGAATAGGAAATTGGCAAGTGCATGATTTTGAGACATCCAGCGATCATAATCTGATAACTTTTGAACTGGGTAAAGAAGTAGACAGGGTAAATGTAGGCACGCGACTCCTCTACAACCTGAAAAGGCAGATTGGGAAAAGTTAAGAGAGCTGGTACTACCACAACCTGTGTCACAGGGAGACAATATAAACCTAAAAGCAAAGGAACTCGCATGGGCCTTGCAGGCAGCTATGAGGAAAGCAATACTGGTTATTAAGGAAATCACAAGATGTCTAGGAAATCTACCATGGAATGAGCAGCTGCAAAAGCTACGTGGGTATGCAAGGAGATCAAGACGAGAATACCTAAAATACCTAGAACCAGCAGGAAGACTCCTACTATTGACTATATAGCGGAAAAGGAAGGAAGAGTTCGAAAATACAATGAAGATTGTTAAAAATGATAGCTGGGAAAGATTTGTTAAAGAAGAAATGAGGAAGAATGCATGGGGTGTACCCTTTATGATTGCAGCAGGGAAAATTAGACACCCCAGCTGTCATTTCAACAGTCAATAAACCAGAAGTAGGAATGACTACCTGCTGGGAGGAATCGGCTAGGCTACTAATGGATGTGTTGCTCCCTGATGATAATCCGGAGGAGGGGTATGAGAAGAAAGAAAGAGATAGGCAGGATATGAAAATGGCATATAATAATGAAACGTGATAATGGAACCAGTAACACAGGACATGATTAAAAGATTAATAGCAGGAATGAAAAGAAAGAAGGCACCTGGACCTGATGGAATCAAGGTAGAGGTGATTCAGGAAATCAGTGAACAGATAGCACCCTTTATGGCCCAGCTCATGAATGAGTGCTTGGCTCAGGGCAGAATCCCAAATGTGTGGTGTGGAGTGAAGTGGTAATTCTGAGTAAAGGGGAGGACAAAGACCCACAACTCCTAAAGTCGTACAGACCAATATGTTAGATGTATGTATGTGCAAAACTGCAGGAGAAAGTTCTATGTAAGAGATTGCAAAAACATAGAGGTGGGAATGCACCCTCAACAGTACGACTTTAGGAAGGACAGGTATACAGAGGATGCGATATGTGCTGCTTTTAGCCTGGTAGAAAAATCTAGGGCAAAATATCTGATAGGAATATTTGTAGACATTTCAAGTGCATTTGATAACCTTTGGTAGCCAACCTTATTCAGGAGATTAAGAGAACTAAACCGTCCGAGGAGTCTCTACAGAAGCTTTAATGACTACTGTAGGGACAAGTATGCAAACCTGAGATGCCCAAGAATAACAATTAGCAAAAAATCAACAAAAGAATGCCCACAAGGATCAGTCTGTGGCCCGATATTTGGGACGTCCATAGTGGTATATGTAGCAGGAGTGTGGGCACAACAACTGAGAGGGGACAGAGCTAAAAGGAGGCTCAGAGGCCTTCAGAGGAAAATTCTCATAATACTTTCCGGGGCCTACAAAACTGTACCAACAAAGGTGTTGTGTCACCCTAGGTGTCTGGTTCCTAGACTTAGAGGTATGAAAGAGGGCCGCTGGATATTGGCTTAAAAAAAGGAAGTTAGACAAAGTAATAGAATAACTAAAGGTGTAAGTACCAAGAAGTATATATAAGAGACCCTCCTGCGGGAGTGGCAAGCATACTGGGAAGAGTACCACAGGTAGGACATTCCAGTTATTTCCGAACATACAAGAAAGACTGAGAATGAAGCATCTTCAACCTTCCCAGGGACTTGTCCACTATATCACAGGGCATGGACCATATCTAGCATCCCTCTTTAGGATGAACTTGAGTGAAACCAGTCTTTGCTGTTGCGGAGGTGAGGCGACACCGGAACACATGACCTTGGAATGTATATTTACTGAAAGGGAAATAGTGGAGCTACTAGTGCCTATACAGGCCAATGCCATATACCATATATTGAGGGATGTGGACCGGTGGAGCTATCTCGATGAGATAGCGGACAGGGCATCGAAAGCAGAAGGGGACAGACATATGGACAAACTAAAAGAAAGAAGACAAAGACAGAACCAAGACTTGAGACAAAACATACAGGAAGAAACAACTGAGGAAGAAGTGACAAGTGAAGACGAGGGAGAAGGAGAAGAAACATCAGACTTAGACAAGACGTTTCCAAACTGGTGAAACAAAACACAGAAAGTGTAATAAAGGGGAGGGTAGACTAGATTTTGATGGACTCTGGATATATCTAGAATTCTAGCCGAGGAAAGGCGTCTCACGAATACCAGTGATGAATATTGCTGATGAACCAGGGACGCCTGGAATACCGGCTAGGGGAGAAGGAAAGTAAGTGGATACAGATGAGACATCAGAAGTTGTTCCTTACTCGAAGAGCCCTGCTCGCTTGGAAATAAGCGTGTTGCTGGGCTGGAGATAAAGAGCACTCCAGAGAAGTTGAATGGCCACAGTAGGAAGTGACCAGAGAAGAAAAATAAAATGGGACGCCCTACAAGTAAATATATAAATTGATTGTGTAGACAATGGCACTAGGTATAAGTTAGGTTAAGTTAGATTTAAGTCCAAAGCAGGCATATCAAAAGGAAAAAATAAATGTATGTAGTCAAAATAAATTCAACAGGGAAAGAGGGACAAGTATAGTTATAAGTTATCATAAATTAAATAATGGTATTGATATATAGTAGACAGAGCTGTTAACAGGCATAGATTGAGGTAAATAGGTAATGATCAATAACAGGACAAGTAGTTTTAGTAATAGTATATGTTTATATTCCAGAAAGTGTATGTGTAAAATTTTTAGATTAACAATATAGAAGGCATATTGTAATATGAACAGAGCAAAAAAGTCCTGATTTATAGTAAATTAAGATGCCAGGACAAATGTATAAGGAGATTGAAAATAAAAAAATAATAAGCTACCATTGATATATCTAAGCAATATTTCAGCATCATTTGAGTTTTCTGTAAAACAAAGGTTTTGTTAGTTTTTTATTTTGTAATATTTAAGTTTCCACTATTACTTTTTTTTCCGTGTACCCAAATGTCCTTCCAAGTACATGTACCCCAGTTTTAGAACTGGATTAGAGAAAAAACTTAGTGCTGATTCTTTCTCAAAGGAGAATCAGCAAAATGGCTATTGACATCAAGGATCAAGTTGAGCGGGAGATCAAGTTTGCAGCATATTGATGAATCAACTGATCATAACTCCAGTTGCTGGTGTTTGCAAGATATGTTCACAATGATTAATTTTAAAAGGAGTTTGTTTCTCTTTTGTTACCCTCTTGAAACTACCAAACCTCAGGTATTTTGGAAAAGATTTAATCTCAAGAAATCAAATGCATTCATTGTATGTATGAGTCATCAAGCTCTAGCCTCAATAATTCAAAGTAGGAATTTGCTCAATGGAGCTCAAATCATGCATTTTAAAGCAATTATGTATTGACGTGGATGCAGGTCATCATTTGCTTCTTTTCCCTACAAATGTGTGAGGCTATCAAGAGGAAATGTAGCTGAGCGAATATTTGAGCTTAAATTATTTTTTTAAGTTCATGGTGTGATGGAACTTTTTGACTGCTTGGATGACAAGATATACATACATATATATTATTGGGTTGACATTTTGGAGCAGCTAAATAAGCTGAATCTTCAAATGCAAGGAAGAAATACCATCATTAAATTATTTGAAAGCTTTCATGAGTAAGCGGAAAGGTCAAAATAGTAAATGCTGTCGTGTTTGGGAAACTCAAAAGTTCTTACTGTAGTGGATGAGTGCCTTCAGAATTTGCAAAATATAAAGTTTTGCAACATTTGACAATACTGGAATATGAAATCAGTTGATATGCTCTTGAAATCAGTGATTTAGTGTAAAATCCATTCAAATTGAATAATGTCACTTGTGAACGCAACCCGATATAGACTACATATGCTCCTTGTCTGTGTATTGATGCATCAACTAAGTATATTGTGCTAGCACAAAATAATCAATAACCATGAGAGTTGGATTAACTTTCTCTTGAAAATTTATTCATAAAATATATTTTAATAATTTGAAATTTCAGAATTTATTAATTGAAGTTCAAAAACTAATAATAACATTAATTGATAATGGAAAATATTTGTATTTTTTAATATTTACAGTCTTAAAATATATGATACAGGTAATAGTAAAATTATACAAATAGTTGATTTTCATACATTTTACAGAAAATTTGAAAGAGTTGGCAGCTATATACTACCCTACTTTCAATTAACTTACTTTTGCTTAACGAATGTACCAGCAAACAATGATCATAAGAAGGAATTACCAGCCAATTGGATTTTAAAAATATGTTGTATGTCGTTTCAGATGTTATAAGCTTTGCCAATAAATCAAACATGTCTAACTTGCAGAGATTGTTTTAGGAATAGATCCAGTGATTTATTCAAGGTTAAAAAAGTAATAATAGCATAGATAAGGTAGATGAGTATTTTGCACTTTTTTTAACCCATTTAGTGCCACACCTAAAATGGGATTCGCGTGCAATGAGTGCCACAGCTATTTAATAATTTTTGCAAGGTTGAACAAGGAAAATCCCCAAACTGTTTTTCAGATTGTTTTGTATCTGTTTATGTTTTATAATAGAAGAGAATATTTTCGTTCTAGTGAAATAAACAGTTTTACCTCATCTATTGGGTAAGGACAGAACTAGGGCAAATCTGGAAAGTCGATCAGATTGGCTCGTAGCACTTTTAACAGTATAAGGCAGAGCCGATCACACAAGCTTTTGATATTAAAAGGATTAAACCAACTATATTACATACACCTAAGAATGATTTCAAGTAAATTTCTTTAAAATATGTATAGCGTGGAAATTAACAGCTTTTTTATTTAAATATATTATGGAGCTCATTTTAATACAGTACAATAGTTTGAATATATAATCAAGTTAAATTTAATACAATATTCTATTATACTTTTTAAAAGAGTCAAGTTTGTCTGAATATATAGCCAAGAAAAATTTAATACAGTAGTCTATTATACTTTTTAGAGTCAAGTTTGGCAGGCATGCTTTCATCTGCTATAACTCACATTTTTGACACTCACCGTCCTTCCATCTAGTTGATGGGGTCCATTCTGTAACACCAATGACACATTGGCAGGGTCAGAAAATGTGACAAAGCCAAACCCTCGAGAGCGTCCAGACTCGCTGTTCTTCATGACAACACAATCGATCACCTCCCCATAACGTGAGAAGTATCGCTGCAAGTTTTCTAAAACACCCAGATAATAATATTACAATTTTTGGTAATTTTAACAATGAATTGGGGACCTAATTTTTGCTTTCGGCTTGACAGAATAAAAACTTGCATATAACTTTGATTTTATTTAACGTCTAGGGCTTCAAACTATGACATTTTAGTAAAGATTGTTGCCATGGTCTGTATATACAGTATAATTTATGGAAGAGCCTATCTCAATTTAATATAATGCCATGTAAATTTTTCAAAATTTTGAAATTTTCAGCTAAAAAATTCCATAATCTTTTTTTTAAATTACAAGCTATCTTAACACGATGACATTAAATGAAATGAAGTATCAATAAAGTGTTTTAACTCAGTGGTACTTAACCTTTTATTACTCGCAGCCCCTAAATACCCTAAAATATTTTCATGGCCCCCTAGTTTTTACTAACATATTAATCATTAAGATTTATTCTAAAATAGTGGCTTTATTTAGTGACTATAAAAACAAACCAATAAAAAATAACTTACCTAAATTTATTTAATGGGATCTCTGCTGTTGAACACTTTCCACTAATTTGTCTATTCTTGTTTCAAATGTATTACCAAATGCTATTCACATGCAGGAGTCGATTCAGTCAATTTTGCTGTTTCATTTTAATATCTACCATTGTGGAAAATCCCTTTTCACATAAATAAGTAGAAACAAAGGGCAACCAATTGTGAATGGTGATGGTAAAACAGGTGGGGATTATTTGTACTATTGGTGATTTCTATTTACCAGTGCTTCCCCTTCCCTAAATTACCCTGTAAAATAGAGTTTCTCTGTACTTACATGCTTATGATCATCAAAGTCTTTTCCCAAAACGTAAAATTTAAGATAACGAACTTCACTAATAGGTAAATAACATCTTTAAATAAAGAAATTTCGAGGGCCGCCCCTCCCCCCATTAAGAATCGCTGGTCTAAGGTGTCACTTTCACAGTAGACTAGACTGCCGATGACAGGGAGTTTGGGTTTGAAGCTCAGTCAGGTGTACTGAAGGGTGTTATTTCCTAAATGGTTTTCCACTCTCATGCCACAAATGTGGGTACACTTCCTCTAAAATTCCACCTCCCTCCTACCTAACACATTAGCTAGTGCATATGCATATAACCTGAACAGGTAGTAAGACACAGTGCTAATAAAAATTATATTAAACACCAACTAGCCTTTCTGGATTTTATTTCAAAATTGAATAAAATTTTGAGTGTAATCTGTTGACAATGTTACTAAAATATAAGTAACTAAAAGTAAATTAACATTTTTAGGATGTTTTGTTTGAGCTTATTATGAAGCCAATTACAAATTATTAAGTAAAATTTTCACTTATAATAAAGCATTGATTAAACCAACTAATTGGGACCTCAAGGTAGGTTAAACCCATACACAGCATGTAGGAGTCAATTCTTTAACTGATATAAAAGCTAACGGCCACTGTATACAAAAATAAGACCCCCACCCCTCTATCACTCATTCAATCGAACACCTGACTAAATTATCTTTAAAGCATGCCACCCAGCGGTGTATCACCTATTGTCTACACTAGAATTAAATAAAATGCAAAAAAATATATATATATTTTCTGATCCAGGATTTTTAGATGATTGATGTTTCTGTTAACACTTTTAATTAATCAACACTTCTGTATAAATGAACATGGGTGAAATTAAAGTAGATGTATAGTACAACTTACCTTGTGTAGTTTCCCAGCTAAGACCCCCTACGAACAGTTTTCTGAAAACAAAGAATTCATCCCTTTGATTGAATTAAAAGAAGAGATCACTTCCCAATGTGCAATGACCCATGCACTTGCAAGATATCGTTTAAAACACTAAGGGCCGGTCTTATGACTACAGGCTAGATGTTGCTATCGGGAGGTTAAAGTTAGCTACCAGTTAAAGGTTATCAGCCACTTTATTATTTTACCCGTTTTATGAATTGAATTTATCTGCCGGATAGCTATCTGTAGGATAAATATATTTTTATGTAGAAAAAGCAATGTTGGTACTCTTTTACTGGTGTGCGCATGCGTATAGCTCAGACGCAACCGCTACAACCTAGTGAGTAGTGAGAACGCTCAACAGATGTTAAATAATACGGCTAAACGAGTGTGAGGAAACAGATGGCGTGACGTGGGTGCAGAAGCTATGTTGTCTTGCAAGTACTAATTTCGGTGTCTGCTAAAATGTGGAAAATAATTTGGTACATTTACAAAATTTCACTTACTGTACTCACATTTAAATAATTTGTTCTTATACAACTCTACAAATAGCTTGTCATTTTTTGTGTGAATTAAATGTTCTAAATTTATATATAGCTAGAACCTGGGCCTGTGCTTTCTTAACACGCGAATCAAGATTTTTTTTTCTACAACGCTCAACATTTGTTAAATAATGGTGGCTAAACGATGTGCGAGTAAACATATGGTGTCACGTGGGCGCAGAAGCTAAAAGATGTTGTGTAAGTAATAATTTCGATGTCTGCCAAAATGTGATCAAAATTTCATTTATTGTACTCATATTTTGTTCTTATATAAATATAACTCTACAAATAGCTTATCAGTTTATATAAAAGTGTGAATTAAATGTTCTAACTTTATATAGTTTGAGCCCGCGCCTGTGCTTATTAACACGTGAACCAAGATTTTAACCTAAAAACATATTCTGATAGATGAAACCTCATTAAAAACAACGCTTCACTATGGCAACAACCATTTTAACTTCAGATAAAAGTTATCAGGTACTGGAACCTCCCGATAAAAATGTGATGGATAAATGCATTTTATCTGGCAGATAAATGCTATCTTGCAGTCACAAGCCACACTTTTAACTTATCCACCAGATAGAAATATTTATCTACCAGATTAATATCTATCCAGGAGTCATAAGACCGGCCCTAAGAAGAGCAATGTTGTCTCTATCATAAAAGTAACTTATTGTTCATTAAAAGTTTAGATACAATGAAACATTATGTAGCCTAGGCAAACTTGGTGTAGACTAAAAATATATTCAATAAAAGAATAAATTAACAACATTGGTCTCATGATGAATGAATGATGATTTAACAAGTAAACATTTGTGACATGATTAGTAGCCTACTTGCAAGCACCAATATTTACAAATCAAGAAAATTTCAGTCTTATTGCAAATGATACATTTATAGTAGGTTACTTTATATTTGGTAGATCAACATCAATTCTAAATTTTGTTATTGTGCATTGAAAAAATAAAATAACTTGACTAAATTGCTGTAGATTAAAAAGTGACTTCAATATTTACTTAATAGTATTTATTTTAGTTGTATTTAAATGCAAAATCATGTTATTTCATTGCAAATATAGTAGCCCCATGGCTTCTTTGGTGCTGACACAGTTCACAGCTGACTTCTGACAGTCAACATTTAGGTACATACCTAAATTTTGATTGTCAGAAGTGACAGCTGCTAAAAACATGTTTTTTTGCAGAAAACGTACTCGTAAAATGCCTTTTTTTAATTTTTTCAATGGAATACAAAATAATTTCTATTCTTAAACTGAAAAATTACACCTGCACACAGGAATCGAACCCGGCACTTTTGGCTTTGTACACCAATGCTCTTGGCACTTATACCTCAGTTTTATCTTCTGTGGTGCTGACTGACAGCTCACAGCTGACTTCTGAAAGTCAACAGTTAGGTATATACCTAAATTTTGACTGTCAGAAGTGACAACTGATAAAGACATGGTTTTTGCAGATCATATGGTTCGGCGTAGGGATACATAATTTGGTCTGGTAGCTTTTCAAAGCCGTCAGAAGTCAGCTGTGAGCTGTCAGTCAGCACCACAGAAGCTAAAACTGAGGTATAGCTATCCAGGAGACATCCCATGCCCATGGTCATTTTTTACTCATATTTTAAGGCAAGAGTCTATGATTTCAGTTTTGTCAATTTAAAAAATTGATATTTAGGTGTGGCTATAAAAGTACTCGACTATAACAGGGTGGCCAGTCAAGTATATTTAAAAATTCCCTGGACATTTCCAGGGTTTCCATAGCCAGTTACTAAATTTTCCAGGTGCCCTATTAATTTTTTTTATTAAGATAGCAATTTTATGTAATTTTATTTTTTGAAGCATTATCATTCTAAAATTATGTCAACTATGAGATGTTTAAAAATATCAGCATAAAGCGATGTAATAGTTTGATTTAAGTTAGATTTCAGTAAGAACATTTTGGAATATTAAAAGATCACCTTTCACAAGTATAGCATAAAACTAGGAAGTCCATGCACATACCTAGAAAGCCCATCAGCAGTCTAATTGACCGCTTCTCAAACAATATGCATCAATCCTTTAAGTATATGTCTTAGAACATTGTAGCATACTTTTTTATGGTGGCTGGTGATTTATTTCAACATAAATTTATACAGGATGTCCCAAAGCTACTGTTCAGTAATTACTACGTACCTTGTTGCAGATCTTCCTATAACAGATGTTGGAAATTACCCCCAAGGGCCTCAATTTAATTTTTAATTTTAGCACCGCGTCTTACTACCCGTTCGGGTTATACGCTTAAGTACTAATTACACTAATGGATTAGGAATTGGGAAGGTTGAATTTAGAGGAAGTGAACCCACATTTGCGTGGAGGGAGAGTGGGAAACCATTTTGGAAAAAAAACCAGTTCACCCGACCGAGATTCGAACCTCGATCTCCCCGTCCTCGGTGGTCTGACTCAACACGACTGGCGCGTTAGCCAACTACGCCACCGAGGCGGGTCCCAAGGGCCTGAAGATCTATCCAAACACAGCTCTGCATATCATATCATATATCATATTATATCATATCATATATCTTATCATATATCTTATCATATATCATATTATATCCTATCATATATCATATTATATCCTATCATATATCATATTATATCCTATCATATATCATATTATATCCTATCATAATATATATCATATAAAGAAGCGTGTAAGCCACATGTTTTCAGGTCAGGCGGGACATTTCCAACACCTATTATAGGAAGAACTGCAACAAGAAACTGAATGTGATATTTTACTGAACAATCAATTTTGAAACACCTGTATATGTTTTACTGGAATCCCTAAAAATATATACCATGAAACATAAACTATAGGCTATATCATATAGGACAAAAAATTAGAGGACGTGGAATTCTTAAGAGCCAGTAGTTGGAATACAATTTGTAAGAATAGAACAGTTCAGCCACTAAGATTGTACATAGTTTGTTATGTTTAGTTATGAAGATAATAATAGTTTTTACAATATGAAGAGTTAGAATATGCATTATGTACATACCAGGTATGTACTAGAATAAGCAAAAAATGGGATAGGTTACTTGAAAAATGGCCAAGCCCCACAGACTAATTGTCACCGACAACTTTGTTTTGGGTGGAGTAACTGTCAGCCGTTTTGTTTATCTTACATGCAGTAATCTCTCGACACCGGCATTGTTGTTTTGGACACTTCTGTTTTTAGTTCGGTCACCAGTTGAAGTATACATTTGTAATGAGAGATTCTATGACTTGTGACCTCCATGTAAATTACCCATACATTGAGTGTTTTTAGGTAAAGGATGTTGTAGAAAAGCAGTCCTTACAAACGTCATACATTATACAGTAACTCCACTGTTTCTGGAAGCTAAAGTATTTCAACACTTGGGTAAAGCATGCTCCATAGCCAAATGTTTATTTCTTTCCCTGGTACACAGTCAATATAATGCCCTTTTGAGACTTGAGGACAGTGGTCTTGTACAACAGAGTTTAGACGTCTTCAATCACAGAACCTGAGATCTCTCTCCTGGTGTAATTTACTGTCCCTGCAATTCTAGTTTCTTTTGCTTTCAGTCTCCGTGCCAGCTTCAATAATGTAAGGAAAAGTATTATAATGATTTGTCTGCGGGATGCATCTCGTCTTTCCCAAGATAATAATACACTGATCACCGTGCATCTAAGAATTATGTTGCTATTCCCACTACGCTGCTTCACAATAATCCATCATTGCAATATAAACATAGGTTTGTAACATATATGATTTTACATTCCTTATAGTTTTGCTATTCACTGTTCAGCACTATGCAGGATTTGTTAAATACGTCATCTTGCACTTAGGGCCGCTGAACTTTTAGCGGTCAAATTTACCGCTCTTGGGTCTTCTAGGTATATTGTTTCATACAGCCAATTCCATTTATTTAAAAGAGAAGTGATTTTTGTATATCAAGTAAAACCCTATTTTATGAAAAGTCATATGGCACCAATATGTTCCCTCAACAATTACAGCTGTTCTGAAACGATATATTCTTAAGGCCGTCAAAATGACGGCTTCAGGCTTTCTGGTGTTAAAATTGTTTTGAGACACATTCTTTTTGTTTCGTCCTATAATGTAAACAATTCTTGCGCATGCGCATAATCATGACTCAACTTTAGCAAAAGACACACTGTAGAGGCATGGAGCTATTATATATATGGAGGGGCTATCTTGACGCGCAAATGAAGCCGACCTTGACTCTAGGAATGTTGGGATGATGGGGTATGAATCATTCCAGGTGGCAAGTGGCTGCTGGCATTTCTAGCAAACAGTTGTAGGTATGAGTCTGATTATTTTTGACATGGAAAGATAGTTTTATCTTTAAGTGCATTTGGTTTCCACAACAGGTGGGAAAAGAATAATTACTACATAATGTTCTACAGGTATCTAAATGTTATTGCTACATGTTATAACGACTAAGTTATTTCATTTTAATTTACAAATAAATTAAGAAATTAAAACTATAACAAATATATTACAAAATTTGTGAATCTTAATTAAAAAGAGGTTAATCAAATTTAACTTAGGTTTTCATACTCTTAGAAATGTTTTGACAAATTAAAATACCTACATTTTTACTTTCTTACATATTCATAGAATTGTGATGGCCTAAAAAAAATCTACTTGCAGTGTTAACTAGAGCATACTATTATTTTCATGATTATATCGACCCATGTGTTATATCACTTATGTTATATATTCAATGTCCTTAAACGGAGAAAGAAAATACCAAGTATTTTACCATTTTCCCCCTCCCAAACAGAACTATTCTGTCCATAAGTTACTATTTTCACAATTTACTTAAGTTAGTTAAGTTTGCTGCAATTCTTTACTAACATATTTTTAAAAATATCAGTTGAATCAATTAGGAGACTTATTACTCTTGTCTCGCCGGGCTTAGGCCAAGGACGCTCCTGGGTCATGCTAAATCAACAAATTTTAATAAAAAATTTTGCCAAACCATTTTTGATTTTGATGAAATTAGGTAGGAGATTTGCACCAATCTTTTAGACTTCAAAACATTTTTTGTTATATTTTTTTAAAAATTACTCCTTGAGATAAAGGCTATTTTTTATATCACGAACAGGCAAAAAGTGTCATTTTAGGGTTATTTTCTAAAATCTGCATTAAGTTTATTTGAACTAGCGGGGATGACAGCTAGGGCTCATTTGAAAGCTTAAAGAATGAACTTTTTTTAGATTAGACGAAATTAGATTTGAGTTAAAGCTAAGCATAGTTTTTAGGCCTAAATTTTCATTTTTTAAATGGATTTATTCGGAATTTGGGCTTGAAAAATATAGTGAAGGATTTATAGTAACAGGCCAATATTTTTTCCTGTTACACTTATGTATGAGTAGTAGGCCTATGTGCAGAAAAAAAAACTGTTACTGACAGTCCTTCAACCTAAAAAAAATTGCTAGAATTTGAAAAATTTTCAAAAAATTGCTTTTTCGGAGCCCAAAAAAGTCATGTGGGACATGTGTTAAAAATTTGAAATTGCCAGGATAGAAAGCCCCTATAAAGTACTTTAAAACAAAAATATTTCATCTTGTTACTTAAAAGGGGTTCAGGTGCCACAATCCTTTGAAGTAACAATAAAACAACGCTCAATCATTATTGAAAACTGGGCTAAGCAGGAAGACATATTTTTGCTGAAAATTACAGTAGGCCTATAATTTTTTGGCAAAATTCAAATTTGACAGAATTACTGAATTACAAAAACATAATTCAATCTAAAAACAAAGCTTACCTTTTAAGGCACACTTAGTGTTTTAAGTTTATCGCGATGCAGTCTTTTTTTCATTAAGAAGAGTCGACAGGTGCTCATTCATCTGTGGTGTGATATTATGACCTCTTCCAGTAGCTGCCAAGAACAACTCACAGAGTGTGAGAATACACAGAATATTATTTTTTTGGACCCATGTGTTGTAGTCACTGGTTGATTTTTTGAAAGATGTGCCAGGACCATGAGGATGGAAAAAGTGTATTCGATATTCTTCTTCAGTATCATGAACTTTTATTTCAAGAACCTCGCCCAACCACCAATCCTCATCATACACACAACAGATGTAATCCCTAAGCTTTGGCAGTATGTCAGTCTGTTGTTGAACCTTCCTTACTACTGCAACAATTCTGAATTCTTCCGACAGGGATGTAATGTGGACGTGAAGAACACTTTGGCTAACAGGAATAAAACTATGATATGATCTAGTCTGTGGTACGGGAATGGCAAGTTGATACCTTGTCTGAAGTTGCAGTCCAACCTCTTCAATGTCTTGTCTTGAACTAAAGAAAAACTATTTTTTTATATTGTCTACGCAATATTTGTACATATCTATTAGTGTGATGATGTGACTTTTTACTGTCCTCTTAAGTATGTCTTTCTTACAATCCTTTTAACTGTCCCACCAATTCCATCACATGGCCCCTTGCATGTGGCATGTGGCAAAAAAATGCCACTCGGCTTGAGCTCCAAAATCTTGTTCATGGTGATACAAATTTATGAAATGTTATTTGTTCTTATATTGGGCACCTGACCCATCAGAAAAGTAAAGCGCTTTTTTCACTTGAGGAAGTGATGATTTTAAACTGTCCATGAGTATTTTTTGAAAGGTGTAGAAAGCTGTGGTGTTGTGTTCCAATGAATCGCTGATTACACAAAAACAATGGTTTCTTAACTCTCCATTTGCTTTGAAGTACAACACAAAGGGGTGTAACGTTGCCTGGTTACTCGACCAATGGTAGGATTGTACTGTCTTGTACTACGAAAGAAAATTTTTCAGAAAAGTCTCCCATTAGTATGCATTCTTCCTCTTGCAGATTTGTCTTTTTTGTGTTGAGGAATTCTGCTTGTTTCTTCGCAATAAAATGATGGACCTTAAGTTGCTCAAACCTTTCCACTAGCCTATCCAAGTACTCATCAAATGGAAGAACACAAGTAGACAGATCACAACGGTCTGTTGAAACCCACTGTTTGAATTTAAGTTCTGTTTCAACTTTTTCAAAATCTCCCCACCCTTCTTCCAGTACTGCGTGCAGCCCATAACTTCCTGGACAATCATTACACTTTGACAACATGCACAACTCATTATCAATATTGCAGACCATATAGGTAAGGAGATGTTTGTAGTCCATTCCTACTTTTATGGCTCCAAGCATAAATTTTACATTCTGGTGTATGATACACACACAGACGGAATGCGTGCCTGATGCACCAGTTAACACGCAGAATTTGGGTCTCAGTTCTGCAAACTTGGAAAACCCTATTTTCATGTTTGGGTACTTTTTTTTAAAACATGTGTAAAGCTCCTTAAGATTACATAAAATTAATCGTTTTTGAATGTTAACCTTCGTCCCATCAGGTACTCTAACAGACACACAATCCTTTTTTCCTGGCATCATTCTACTATACTCATCCTTTTCATAGAAATCTTGTATAGTTTTCATTGAAGCTTCATCAAGTTTATTTTTAGCCAGATTCTTCTCGATTTATGGCAAAATCCCATTCTTTTTTACCAAACTTCTTGACTGGCGGACTAGGTATTGGCTGACATTAAACTCGCTCTGAACTTAAGCAATACTCCATCTGCTAGGAACTAAACTCAAAATGTTAATTTTTTCTTGAGTAGAAGAAGCAATTTTCATTTTGTCTTTAAGCTTGTCAATTAATTGCTCATACTCATTATCTAGATTAACATTTGTTTTATTGTAAAAACGCTCATCGGTCAAAATATTCAACTCAAAAGACTTGTTTAACTTTTTTGATACAGATTTAGCTATTTTTGTAACTTTCTTCTTTATCACTGAGGGTCTGGCTTCAACTGATAGCTTCTGCACCTTGACAGGAGAAGTGCCAAGTGCTGAACACGCTTCATTAACTGACTCAACAAGGACAGTTTCAGGTTCATAAATGTCTAAATATTCATTTTCATTATCACTATCTGTGGTCTTTTTGGGGTTTTGAATTTTGTTTAGGCATTTTGTGCACAATGCTTTCCCAGGAATTAAAGTCAGAACAGGATTGCAGGTTGAAAGTGTCATTGATATTTCCCAGAGATTTTTAACAGGTTTTGAGTGAACATTGTTGGGGTCTGAGCAAGACTTGCCATAAATACGAAAGTATCTGTCTAAAAACTCAGCTTTATGAAAAGTGAAAACATTTTTTTATTTCAGTAAAACTGGTTCTCATTGAAAATAATGTTTTTTCTTCTTCAGTGAACTCAGAAATATTATGTAGTACTGAAAACCTAGAGTAAGATAATTTATGACATAACCCTCCTGTGAAGATGCCAATAGAACAATAACACTCCATCATAATAATGATAATTTCACTAGCATAAAATCAAACATTTTAAGCTTAAACAACATTAATAAACAGTTTGTGACGTTGTCACAGACATGAAACTAAAGAAGACAGTTTGGGCTCACCTAGTCTGGTCCCTTTTGACTGGCCTGCTTCACGACTCCGAAAACACGCGCACTCCGCAACACATGTATCCAACTAACCGTTCGTGACTCGAGATACAACTCCGAGCTCGACTCGAACATATGAACATCGACATGCGCAGACCCATATGCGCCAAGAATTGTGTTCTGGTGAAATAAGACCTATCCACCAGCGCGTGAATTTGAATAATTACGCGGCTAAACGAGACTGTTCTCGAAGCATGTGCGCGCCCCTTTCCCTGTCCCAACTGTGTTTCCCGCCGTATGTGAACACGTGACAGATTTTGTTTTGTATATAACGGCTGGACTGTGTAGTGATGTCACTCAATTAGGTGAGGCACTTTGTCTTAGCTTTAGACTTAGTTTATATTTCGTCGTATCTAAATTATGTTTGGCTCTTCATGTTCTAAATTTATATGTTTCGGCTTTATTTATTTAAACGTAACTCAGAATTAAATTCATTAGAAACGGCAGGATTTGCCTGTCAGCCATTATGGATTACTCAATGTTTAAACTGTTTCTTTTTGCTGGCCCGCCTTGTCCGCCTCACGGACGGGTTTGGGGTTTATTACGCCGCCATCTTGGGGCGCTAGTTGTCTTAGTTAAAGTTAAACTTATTGAAATGTTTTGTTTGCTTGTCAAAGTTTTAAGGGTTTAGTCTTTGTAATAAATGAACTTGTTGTTCAACTCTGGGGCCGTGAGCCCGCGCACTTAACGCTTCGGCCAAGTTTATAGTTAGATTGATCTAATTTAAATGGTGTCTGTTAAAACTGATTAGGTTGATCTAAGTCATTGGTTTTTTATTAATATTTCTCTTTTGCGCCTTGTAATGGCAGTTAATAATTATTTAGCATACCCATGTCGAATTTGTATCGGCATCGATGATTTGTGTACACCTATACTATTTGTCTTTATTTAACTTTTCTTGTTAGGTTAGTCGCCTTCTGCGCTGGGTCAATTTTATATGTATTCTTTTATTATTGTCTTACTGTTTTCTCTCAAAGACTTGGGGTCTTGCCCCATTATTTATTATTTCTATCAGTCCTTGTTGACTTTTCACTCGACTACTCTTAGTATGTCTCACTCTCATTTTTCTACGAGATGTATGTTATGAATAAAAAAAAACTCTCTTGTAATCAACCTACCTTTTATTTATAGTGTTATGAACCTATCATATCAAAGGGGGGGTTACAAGTTTTTCACAATTTTTTATTGAGCACTAAACGAAAAATAAATCAAAAACACACTGCTGAAGAGACTATAGTACAACACACAACCAACATGGTCTGAGTCAACCCAGCAACTGAACAGAGCAAGTGGAGCTATGCCTGTTGAAACATGTTTTGAACCAATAGCCACACTGTCTGTGAAAACTGCTTGTCCAGACAAGCTTGTAGGGTAGATGTTATTCTACAGTTTAATCAATACTTCTAATATATTCTACGTCACATAATTTGTAACATCCCTAAAACCCTAAAAAAAAGTATTTAAAAAATGGGTCTATAAACAATAGGCCTACCTAGATTTATTGTTATTAAAACATAGCCTATCAAATTTAAACTTTTTATAATAAATAATAGGCTACTATTATTTATATATTTTATGTATAGTTACCTATGTAATGTAATTTTTCAACACAAAACTTTAACTATTTATACTTTTTAACTAAATATTAGGCCTATTGCAAATTATCCTTTCTTCTTAGCCCTTTTTACAATAGTGATTGAGCGTTGTTTTGTTGTTACTTCAAAGGATTGTGGCACCTGAACCCCTTGAAGTAACAAGATGAAGTATTTTTTGTTTTAAAGTACACTATAGGGGCTTTCTATCCTGGCACTTTTTAATTTTTAACACATGTCCCACATGATTTTTTTGGACTTTGAAAAAGCAATTTTTTTTAAATTTTCCAAATTCTAGCAATTATTTTAGGTTGAAGGACTATCAGTAACAGTTCAATTTTTTTTTCTGCACATACTAAGTTACTTATACATAAGTGTAACATAAAAAAATATTGGCCTGTTTCTATATATAAATCCTTCATTATATTTTTTAATACCAAATTCCGAGAAAGTCGGTTTAAAAAAATCAAATTTAAGCTTAAAAAAACTATGCTTAGCCTTAGCAAAAATCTAATTTCGTCTAAACTAAAAAAAAAGGTCATTCTTTAAGCTTTCAAATGAGCCCTTGCTACCATCCCTGCTAGTTCAAATAAACTTAATGCAGATTTTAGAAAAGAACCCCAAAATGACATTTTTTGCTTGTTCGTGGTGTAAAAAATAGCCTATATCTCAAGGAGTATTTTTTTTTAATATAACAAAAATTGTTTCAAAGTCTAAAAGATTGGTACAAATCACCTACCAAATTTCATCAAAATCAAAAATGGTGTGGCAAAGCCCATTTGTTGATTTAGCACGGAATGACCCCCATGATAAATTTTTCGGCCATGTCGGAAATCGAACCTGGGACCCTTAGCTCAGTAGGCAGACACACTAAACGCCATTCACGACCTAAGTTTACTTGGATGACAGCTCAAAAAGTAACTAAAAAATAGTCCCTAAAATATCACTACGCCAACAGCTGATATCTGCCAATGTCACTTGGGACAGCTGTTATGAAAACATATGGTTATGTAGAGTAATGTGATAGTTTACCACAGTAATTTAGGCCAATATTATGCCTCAAAGAATTTTGAAATTGAAATTTTTGAATGACTTGGTGATCTGTAACTTCTCTTCTTTTTTTCTCCTGGAAACTCATTATCAAAAAAACACACACAAATCTATCCACAAATAAAAAGAACCCCTTATAAAATTTCGTGAGATTAAAGTTAGATTAAACTTATATTTAAGTTTGATAAAAGTTTAAAGTTAGATTAAAATTAACCAAATTAGGCCTAATATGTATTCGAACTAAAGAGAAAAATCTGTATACACAAAGTTATTCTTAAAATAATTAGTAATATGATCTAGGATTAAGTTTTTTTACGTTAATACAGAAGCCCAATAATTAAAATAAAAGGTAATTTAACTTAGTTATAAATTATTATAAGTTAGAGTAAGGCGTGGACCTAACAAACTAGAGACTTAATTTAAAGTTAAAAATATAATAAACGCGCACAGTAATAAATTCTATGAAATATATTTAAATTAAACAAAGTCTTAATATTTATTTGAGGTCGTCCACAAAGCTTATTTATCCTTCTATTCAAGTTATTATTATTATTAGCACCGCGTCTTACTACCCGTCCGGGTTATACGCACTTACGCTAATGTGAAATGGTAGGGTGATTGTGAGATGAAATGGAGGACCTACAGTTTAACGTGGAATCCGAACCACGGTGGAGGCCTGGCATTCCTCACATTTCTATTCAAGTTAAAATAATTATTATTCCGAGCACTTTCACAAAAGGTCTAACAAATATGGCTTTAAAATGGCGACCAACGAATATTAGCCATGTGGTTGATGATGACGCGGACAAGTTGTTTAAAATGGTGTATCCTCGCAGCAGACGATTATATTTTATTCAGTTAAATATTTCTAAAAACAATAAACTAATAATAAAATAGTTAATCATATATAAAATAAATTACAAATATTTTATCTTTACCAAGTAAATACGATGCCTTTATTAAAAGGTATTAATGCATGCACTATATTACACATCATAGATAACATTCCAAAACAAAGAATAGGTACTTTTAATATATGTTTAAAATATTGTTTCGGATTGGGTAAAAAGAAATTGTTAAAAGTAATTAAATAATGTGAGAAAACTTAAGTTTAAGTTATTTTAAATGTAAAATATAACATGTAATTAAAAAACTTGAACATTCATAACAAAACAGTGTTCTTTTACAAGTGTTGGTAACCTAAAACCTAAACATATGATTTTTGAACTGTCATCCAGGTAAAGACCTATCGTGAATGAATTATACCCACCAAGAGGTGTCGGATCTATAGCAAAATCAGCATCAGAATATTTAGTTTGCTCTGCTTCATCCAATTCCTTATACAGGTTTTAATTTGTTTTAGAGTAGAAAATCCTCTTTCACATTCAGCTGTGCTTACAGGTAATGCTAGTCCACTGGTAGCTAGTTTTGCTAAATTTGGAAAAAGATCCTTTGAGTTTGGATGTTGAAAATTTAAGCATCATTTGTTTTATCTAAATTATTGTATGACTGTGCTTTAAACATTTTTGATGCAACTGCCTCTACTTAGAAACTTGTTATTTTCTGCTCTAACTTCTTACTCATTGTAGGTTTTTATGTTATTTTATTGAGATTATTATATTTGTGCGCCTTTATTGAGACCAAGACAAACTATGGGTGTAATTGTTTACAAAATTTTACGTCATGCATTAGCTTGCGAAATTATAATACTCAGCTTACCGCTACGATAACGGTAGTCGTCTAGCCCTCCCTTTCCGTCCATCATTCCTTCACCACCTACCCCTCATCACTTCCAGAACAACCCTCATCCTTTTCTTCTCCCAACTTAACTTGCTTTACTTTGAATTATGAAAACCCGTATAACTACTACACGTCAATATTGCTTGGAAGCTATAATTTGCTAGTGATTACTATTACTTAAAATTATGCGATATATATTTATAGGTAAATTATAATTTGCTGGTGACCTGGCGGTCTAGGGGTAAGGTGTCAGACTTCTGTGCTAGGGGTCCGGGGTTCAATCCTCGGTCCCGGCACAGATTTATCTGATTGCCAAACCCTTTCTTCACCTCTGACAAGACGTGTATTAATCACAACTTGTGAATGTGTGGAATGCCAGGCCTCCACCGTGGTTCGGATTCCACGTTAAACTGTAGGTCCTCCATTTCATCTCACAATCACCCTACCATTACACATTAGCGTAAGTGCGTATAACCCGAACGGGTAGTAAGACGCGGTGCTAATAATAATAATAATAATAATAATAATAATAATATTAATAATAATAATAATAATAATAATAATAATAAAATTTGCTAGCAAACACAAAATACACCATGTACAGAAAAGAGAGAAGAACTGTGAACTACTGACTTATCTCGGTTGATGATTCTTCTAAGCAAACAGGAATAAGAGAAAATAAGTTAGGTCCATTCTACACTAGCATTTAAAACGCTAACAAACGCGCCCTCAAATAAAACCTCTGCTATCAAGTTAGGAAAGAAGTTTTTGTCTAGACTAGTTTTGACCGCTACCTCAGCTGGCGATTAGAGAGAGATGGTGTAAGCACGAAAAGGAGGGAAAGAAAACAAAAACAGAACCGTGTTTCAGTCGCTTCACCAATGACACGTCCATAGTTTAATATTGGGTAGGGCAAAAATGCTATGGTACCATGCAAATCACTCAAATATTAGCAAGGCAATCAGTGTATTCAACCGGACGGCGCGGCCGCCAAAAGGTCCCTAAGGAGACCATTGCTTTCTGATTCAGATGAACACAAGATCAATACTTTCAATGGGTGGAAGAATCCAACACGACATTCTTGATGTTTCCCGCTTCTTTGCATTTGGTTCTGCGATTTTTTTTTGCCTTTTTCTTTAATCCAGGGCAAATGGTTATAAACACCCATCCTTAGCCCATGAGCATAGCAACTTTACTTTTAGTTAAATATTTCAGGGAAATGGGTGATATGGGTCTACCTCAAAGACAAAGGCCTTTTATTATTTCACAAATTATGTTTGACTTTAGTTAAAACAAAGAAAAGCAAGCCTATTTGCATAATCTTATCTTGTTCCTAGTGGAACTTATATTTCTTGCATTTCATGGATTAACTTTTGTTTTCAGGTGAAAAATTGGGTTACCTAAAAGAAAAAAAATTTTAATTGTTAAAAAAATTATCTAAAAAACTATTGTAGCTTGCAGGTAAATAAACAATCTACAATTTCCTGTGTGAATTAAATTTAAATTGCACATACATTAAAAATTATAGTGCATAAACCCACTTGCTTTAGTTGCACACTAGCCAAACAATTGACAGTAAAATAAATTATAATTTAAAAAATCAAATGATCTTTTAAGTGCTATTAGGCCTATATGAAGCCTACTGCAATTCTAAAATCAGCTTTTAACGTTCGAATTTGAAATATAGAAACATAGGCCCCTAGTGTGTGATGAGAATTTCCAACGACTTAAAGGCTTTTACAAAACACGAAATAGGATGATTTTACGGTGCTTGAAAACATCAACCATATCCAGCCTGTGGTTGGTTCAGTTTAGTAAAATGCCTCTTTTTTTTTCCTTCCACCATTATTCCTGCTTTATTTGCATTCAATCTTCTACTCTCATTCGCACACTTGTTATCTGCTCCTCCCATTTCTTGGTATTTTTCCTACATAGGCCTACATTTCCATTATTCATTTTGGTAGTCTTCTTTTCCATCCTCCTTAAACGAATATGGTATTTCTTTCTTTTCCACACCATCTCTGCCTTAGTTTCATTACTACCTCTTGTACCTTTTCTCCAATCTCTTTTAAAAGAAAGTTCAAAAAGATGGAACTCTAGCTAGCAGTTTGGGTTATCAAGCTACAAGTAGCCAGCCTATAGCCTACTTGAGCTACAAAATAAAGTGTAATTGAATATTTTAATGTTGGCGCTTTTTTTTCTGATAATTGAAGTTAAGTTTTTACCGATTAGGGAGCAAGAAATAAATAACTAAGGGAAAATGTATTTTTTTAGGTTAGTCAGATAACTTTATTCAAACGAAATATTTATATTTTTAAGTGAGCATCATACCTACTTTGCCTCCAAACCGGAAATCTGACCGGCGTCCTTAAATTAGCAACTATCGAGAATAGCGTAATAAGTCAATCAATTGATATGAATTAAACGACGTACTAACACATACTTTTGTGCTAAGAGGCATAGTAATTGAAAATGCTAATTGATTCGAGTTTATAAACGTTTTTCAAGCACGTAAGAAACGAGGTAAAATCGAGCATTACAAACAGATTATGCTGAAAATTACAAAGTTTAAATTTATAAACAGACAAACACAATAACTAGAATAAATTGTTTGTAATACTCACCCTTTATCATCATTGTCCATTTCAGATTTTACTCTCATAGTCAGTACACACTAAAATTAAAGAATAGTAGATTGTTTCATTCAATGAAAAGTATGAAACACTCTTAGGTAAAATGGCTTCCTCGGAAAGGGTGCACACAACCTTACACACGGACACCGGCTTACATGCTTTGACGTCACATTATATTGAGTCAAAAAAAAGACTAGAGATAAATATACATCCTAACTATAGAATTTAACACTAATGAATATAAATTTAAATATAACGTTTACTTTTATTATAAGCCATATTAGGTAATTAGTTTAATAAAGTAAACTTGAAAAGAAAATGCAGCTCTATTCAATTTGTGATCAATGAATCACTTTTTTCGTGTGACTATTATGTATTTCAATAGGTTGACGGTAAGTCCGCTAGTGTGTTCCTGGATGAAAGTTTTCGTTCTGGCTGGGTTTAGCTAGAGTCGCAAAGGCATTTAAATAATTGTAGTGATTAAAAGATTGCTGAGGGTGACACGAGGAATTGGGAGAACTGCAACTTAATTTTTTTTTGTATCGAAGATGTTTTCCTTAAGTAGACAACCGAAAGAAGCAGCATGTGTAAGTAGTCTAGTCCAAAGGATAAGGAAAGTAATATTAGGTGAAACCAATAGTCGCTCAAACACTTTTTATTGATTAGTTTTACAAATTATTCCAGGAACTAAGAAAGTTTATAAACAATTTTATATGACCCGACAGACGTTGTCCTGCCGAACGTTGGCTTTTCGTTTGGGTGGCATAATTGAAGGTTTTAATGGTCAATTATTAATATTATATTCATTATTATAAATATTGGGGGGTGGTGGTGGGGGGTGAAATTTTGAGGTTATATGTTCTGATATGCAAAACATCTTTAAAAAAAAATCCTAGAACCCGATTGCAGCGCCACCTACCAGGTCTAATTGTAAATCTAAACCATCCACGGACCCACTCAAACACACACAAAAAATTTCATCAAAATCAGTCCAGCCGTTTAGGAGTTCAGTGACATACACACGTACAGAAGAATTATATATATTAAGATGTTCAACTTCAGTCAAATAATTAAATATATAACTGTAGTGGGCTAACCAATCAAGCCCGTTCGATCTAAATCAAACTACGTACCAAGAACTACCTGTCTCGATGTAAAATGGATATGGACTTTTAAAAATTTACTTAATTCTGCACATGTGTTTGTTACATAACACTCCTCGACGACCTCGCTGAACGAGAATGGCTCCATCTGACGGACTCTACTTGTCTTACTTTGGCGTACTTGGTGACGTGGCACTAGACCGTTCCGAGCTATCAATTTGACTGATTGAGATCTTGTGTAGCAAGCCTGCTCGCGGTTCTGGTGTACGTGCCGATTCGAACGTCATGGGACGTCATCCCTCCTTCTCCTCTCCTAAATGGTTCGTCTAGCTCAGCCGCCATAAAACGCCATGGTTCGCGGGGCAAGAGTACAATATTACATCAACCGACCCAGGTTTCTACACGGTGCGCGTACCTACGTTCAACACTTGATCTCTGCACAACGGTGGACATGATGATGGTGCCGGTGGACTGGCCCGACCGTCGGAAATAGCATGCTATAACGTTATACTTCAATGTTGATAGTGAGAAGGTGGCTACTATAGCCTTGTTGTAGGTCTTAGAAATTGTCTCCTCAAACAGGAGGGTATTTGTAGCTGTCATGATCTTATTTGAGCTTATTTTAGGTAAGGTAGTTTTAGCTTTCATGGCACTCTGTGCTTGCCATAGGTGAAGTTTCAGGTCACCCCATATGCTTGTTCCATTAGACTAGCGGCTTAGATAAAGTGTGTCTCACACCAAGGCCTGCATGACCATGTTGTAGTCTGCAGGGCCTCCAGGCGTGAAAGGGACTGTTTTGGATGTTTTCCAGACCTGATGGTATGCCTTATTAGGTATTGGTCGGTTTTCCTAGAGTTATTTGGGGCATGCCTCACGCCATAACAGTTGTTCACCTTTGTTGCGGTGATCAAACTCGTGGGTCTTTCTGCCCATCTGGCATGGCTCGCATTTATGTAATTTCATAACTGTTGTTCACCTATGTTGCGGTGCTCAAATCATGAGTTTTTCTGCCCATCTGGCATGGTTCGCATTTCTTTATGTATTTCTGATATATTCTGGTTGAGGGGTCGTATCTAACCCCCTTTGTTTTGTTCGCCGGCTCTCATGAGTTTGATCTCCTTGAGCCTGGCTGAGACCAATTGGTTGCGTCCCAGGTCATATTGTACTCAGGCCTAGAACCCTTAATTGGAACTTTCACCGGGACATGTGTGTCCGGAATGAACTCTCTTCTTTTCATCACCATTGTAGATTGGATAAGAAAGTTTAAGCTAGCTTCAATAGCGCGAGCGGTCATTTCCCTAATTGTAGGGCAGCTGACTCGTCTCACTAAATTGTCCCTATATTATTTAGAAGTAAATAGTAGAAACTAATTATCTTGCTATTGTATCACGTAGGTCATTTAGGTAGATGTTATTGTATCGTAACTGATGCAACATTTGTTTGTTGGGATGGGGCTACCCGTATCGAGCATTAACAGGGACTTGTCTGATGTGCATTAATTACGGTGCTTCACGCTGACTGAGCTATTAGAGATGTACCACTAGCTCGCTCGTATTTTATTGATGTATTGTAAGGTTACTTAACTAGCATAATCTGGAAAAACTGAAGGGTTCTTGTAATTTATTTAACCAAAGTATTGTTAAACTTGCCACATTAAAACTAATTCATTTATATAAATCTTTATCGTTTGCTTTCACATGTTGTTTATCAATGTCTTCCCTGTGTACGTATCTGGGGTCTCTAGAGTTATCTAGAGCCACGGTACATAACTAATTATCTAGCTAGAAGCATCCAATAAAATAAGTTTCCACAAATATTTTAAAAGATAAAATTTCTTGAATATGTTAAGTGTTTCATGTTACAAACAACTTAAAGTCTCTACGATCAAATATTTGAATATTTTTTTAAGTTTTGGTAAAAAGTAATTTTCACTTTTTGGAAGCCTGTGTATAATTTCAGCACCTTATTTTACGGAAAACAGAAACAAAAGTTTTGAATATTTTTTTTTAGTATCACGTCTGTTCGATTTTATACATATGTACTAAGTACAGTACTCTAATATTGTATTCCGAATTTCCGATTATATGTATATACACTAAGTACATTACTCTAATATTGTGTTATGGACGAGGAAGGTTGAATTTAGAGAAACTTTACCCACAATTATGTGGAGCGAGACTGGCAAAAAACCAATACACTATGTAGTAATAACTCGGCTATTCATGAGTCAACAGGAGCCACCCCTTCCTCTTTATTACTTGGTAGAGAATTATGTCATCCCTTGTTGGCAATTTGGGACGTTGACCCTCTGGTTGGAGATTGTGGGACCTCCTCTTATTATAAAAGGTGTAAGCTTTCCTTTTATAATTTGCGGAGATCCAGGGATAGAGTGGCCGATGCTTACAATAGCGGACGTTTGCCTGTACATGTGTCTCTAAACGATACGGTTATGTGTCGTAATTTTCCTTTGAGTTCAGGTGCCGACAGAATCTCTGCCAAACTCACACCAAAATAGAGCGGTCCGTGGAGGATCAGTTTCTTTTTGACACCGGTATCCGTATTGCTTGAGCTTGTGGAGAATGAGGGACAAAGTCGTCGGGCTCATGTGAGCCATTTAAAAAAGGTATCCTAAATATTGTATATTTGTATATAGTTGATATAGTAAAATGATATATTGTGTAAGGCCAACACAATATGTAAGGATGTTTTGAAGTTTCTACTAGATCTAGTAGAAAAGGAAAAGGTAGTAGATAGTCTGTATCTTTAAAACATAAAGTATAAATGTAAATTTTAATTTTAATGTTACCAGAATAGGCTAACATTTCAAAATAATGGATCAAAAAATATATTTTGTGAATATAGATACATATGTTTATGTATATATTGTACTTAAAATTGAAAGATGTTGTCAAAATGTGATTCAGGTAGATTCAAGTTTAGAAGTAGTTGCAGTAGCAAAATTCACTTAGAATCTTCTTCAATTAATAATTCTCATGACAAAGAGAGACTTATCAAATCCTTTGCCTGTAGTATTGGCACTATTAGGATGGAAAGGGAATAACTGCATAGGAAATGATTTCTAATGGTTGCCCTTGTTTTTCACTTTAGTTACGAATCTTTATTGTACATGAATATAGGGTTATCTTGTGTATGCTCTCGATCTGACTCTTACTACTCCCCCTTCTTTTCCTTTTTCCCCTGCGTCAGCCCGCTAGGATTATTGCTAAAGTTCTTCTTCGGACGTCTTGGAAAGAAGTGGACAGACGTTTTCTTGTCAAGCCAGATGTCTTCAATGTCGTTCCGGCCGCCTACTCCTAAGAGGCAAGAAATCTGTGGATGTATCCTCACCCTCAACTGTTGACTCCCCACTGAAACTCTTTGTTCACAGGGTAGGAGAGTTGTAGCATGTCACCTAAATCAAAATGACATCTACAAACTGTAATCCACACAAAATGCTAAACTACATAAGGGAATCCGAAGAAGACAATTAAAACTGATATATTCAGCAATAATATAATTTGGATTCTACTTACATTACGTGGATGTTCCCGGATACGATCACCATGCTTTCACCAACTGTTTTGCTAGTATGGTGGAATCAAAGGCGTATCAGTTTCAACGCATGTCTAACCTCTTGACCTCAACATTGAAGAAAGACCCGAGGGTCGTTGGTTCGTTGTCACGAAGCCGCAAGCGACGAGCACTACGTCCCTAGCGGACTTCCTTGGCAACTCTTTCTCCACCGTTCCAACCCCACACCCCTTTTTTCTCCCCTTTCCCTTGTTTACTTGCCCAGTTTGCTAGTCAAGAGAAGAGTATATAACGGGGGACTCCTAGGTTCACAGATTGTAGTTCATCATTGGATATCTTCGAAGAAGGAAACTCTGCTCCAGCACCTGTAGAAGATACTGCTGACCACGATGGTTAGGTCATGGGTGTCACCACCTCAACGCTGAGGGAATCCTGTCTATTGATCCAAGTATTCGGTTATTTTCCAAGTACTTCAGACTTGTTGAGTTAGTCCATATGACTATGTAAGTTTTTGTTAATCAAAGTGGCTATGAGATTAGTCCCACGTCCATCAGATGTGATGTTTTAGTCAGAGTGACTATGTTTAGTTTTTGTTAGTCAAAGTGGCTATGATATTAGTCACACGTCCATCAGACGTGTTTGCTTTAGTCAAGATGATTGTTTCTCGTATTAGTCCATCAGACGCGATGTTTTTAGTCAGAGTGACTAAGTTTAGATTTTGAGTCTAACTGACTTAATTTTCTGTTAGTCAGAAATTTTGACTACATATTTTTACTATATCCTTATGATATAGCTTAAATACAGGAGCCTTGAGCTCTTTATGTAATAGGACCCAGGCTTAAGTGTCCTCTTCTTCATAAGTTCATTCTTCCATTCTAAGTCCATAAGACTTCCCAATATCACATGACACCGTGGACGTTATGCTCAGATGTTCATATTTTTGTATGGCTACAAGCAGGTTGTCTAACGCCTTTACATAAGGATCTAGTTAGTTGAGTATCTCACAGCACTCTAGTAGGCATCTCTTATTCTGTGTTGTTATTTTGGGTGTGCAAAGTGCGGAACACGGCTAAGTGTGTGTGGTGGCCCACACAGATAGTATTTTCTTTCTCCCCTTGGTTGGTGCTTCTTATGATTAAATATTTAATGTTGGTGTATACTAAACTTGATGTTTACCCCAGGCAGTGGGTAGTTACATAAATGTACTATTGAATGTTCTGGCAGTACCCACTGGGAAAGGACCGGCCATAGTACTATTTAGTGTAGACACCTAGTTGCTTTTTAGCCATTTGCTGATGTAATGGATAGTCCGTCCTCTTACAATATATCATTTATATCTGAAACAGTTCTTAATTACAAGCCAAGCCAGCTAGCTAGGCCGAGCTTAGGTCAATAACTCTAAAATTATAGGATCTGTTGTCACATCTTTAATTGTATTTAATTCACCATGTTTTCTGTTTAGACCCTTCTGGATGAAGTCAGGCGCTAGCCCGGCTGTTTTGGCGTCCAATACTCTGTATCTACTTAAGTTCCATTTGATTGTTGCCGTGTTGTCTTGAACACGTATTCTCCCGAGCCACGGGAAATTCCTATAACTTTGGAGTTATTAAACCCTGTCTTATATGCCAGTGTTAAACTTAATATTGTTTATCTAAGAGTTACTGGTTTTCCTTTGCCTATTTAACTGACAATAATCACTGTTACTTGTTTGTTCCAACTTTCTATTTTCTTTATCAATTGTAACCCGATATCAACCTTTATGTTATTGTATAATAAATCTATTATTGTTACCTATACAATTCTTTAACTGTTATAAAAAATGTACCTATCTTTAAACCTATATATATTGCCCCAATAGCTACAAAACGACTCCAACCAAGATTAGAGCCTCAATCTCTCCACTATAGACATTCCACAATGCTTAAATAGTTCTAGTTCGAGCTCATAAAAAGACCAACTGCTCATTAAAATATTAAACAAATTTATATCAATTTGTCTTTCATTATAGCGTAAAGATCTTTCCAGTTTGATATAAACCATTTGCAGATTTCACTCAATAATAGTAATAAATAATTAGTATTATTTCATCACTATATTAGTTCGGATTTTTAAAAATGCTGGTCTTTTTCCTAACGTGCATATTGACATATCTGTGTTGTCATGTTTGTGACTGGCGACAAACTATAATATGTGAAATATGAAAAGTTTATTAATCACTCTCAATATGCAGTCAACAAAGGTAGATACGAGATTCAAAATACATATAATTCGGGACGTCCAGGTATTAAAATTGTAAGGAAATAAGGTTTTGCCCGGACTGTACTTTGAAACTTGAATACCGTCAAAACTTGACTCACCTTGGATGCTGCAGTGGACCTCAAAATGCTGTGCCCAGCTAGCAGCAACACAGGTAAGAGGTGGCTTCAGGGTACAACAAATGACAGTACCAACAATATAAATATGTATAATTATAAGATAACAAAAGTAACCATAATAATTTAGACAATAAAGAATTGAGTTAAACTAGATACGGTATGTAATTTACGAAAAAGTTAATATTTCAAATACTCCCTACCTAACAGAATTATTTTTAAGTTAAATCTAATTTGACAATTGAATATTATAATAAAAAGTATACAATTCAAGTTCAACTGATCAAAGGGATCTAAATAGTCAGATAGTTCAAGATTTCTTGGAAAAATGCTTTAGCACAAGATTTAAAATAATAATTATAAATGTTGAAAACAAAATATCTCTTTAGAATAATAAAATTTTAATGAGTGCAAAATATAATATGTTGAAATTATTTAATATTTAACATTTATGAATTTGAAAGATAATAGTTGCACTCTGTTTCATGTTTAGTAGTTGATCTGTTTAGTATTATTTATCAGAATCATGGTCCAAAGAAAAATAATATATATATATATATATAATATTAAGAAGAAAGATAATATATACATAATATTAATTTCTTAAGATAAAATTTTAACATAAAGAATACAAAACTTCTTGTGTAATATTGATGAAGAAATGTATGGGGGGAGTAAAGGGGACATAGTATTCTCGTGGTCTCTTGGAGCCAGTGTGATCAGATGCTTAATGATGATGGAATAGAAAGAACAAATAAAACTATTATCACCTTGATGAAGTCATCTTCATATGCAAGTTACTGTTGCAGTTTTTTAATTTGTGGTACAAATCACTGAAAAAATCGTTGCGTCAAACTCCTATTGTCCATATCAATGGTCTGTAGCTCGTTGTAAATTTTAATATGTCTGGCACCGGTATTAACACTCTTTTAAAACTTGAAACTAATAGTGGCCTAAAATAGGACCATCTTCTACAAACACCTTGGTGCCAACTTCCATCTTTAAATCTCTTGAAATCAACCAGAATTCCTTGCCGCCCTTGAAAACTGTCCCAGTCGCTTATATAATAATGTTAAATTTAGCAAAGTTCAGTAATTCAAAATTTAGTTGAAAGATTATAAAAATCATAGGAAAATTCATACTGAAAAGTAATCCGATGAGTAAGTGAAAATGTAGCTTGTTATCAGGTCAAGAAGTTGCAGACTATGTTAACCAAAGACCTGAGAACAAGCTCTAAACAATAACGTATTTTAATCTTGTATGCTACGTTATTAGGAAAATTTTAATTCAATTTTAACATGTTTTATGTGTAGTTCAATTTTAATTTGTTTGCATTGTGTAACAGCTTTTGTTATTTATTTCCTAGATTTGATTAAATTATCTTTCATGAAATTAGTCAATTTGCAATCTTATTACTAACCACATTTGATTAATCTTATTATTTGTTGTAACGGCATAATTGCCTTATTTACTGTTCCTAGATTTTATTAAATTAATTTCATGTAATTATCACTTGTAACAACACTTCAGTTAGGTAACCTGGTGGTCTAGGGGTAAGGTGTCAGACTTCTGTGTTGGAGGTCCGGGGTTCAATCCTCGGTCCCGGTACAAATTTATTAGATTGCCAAACCCTTCTTTCACCTCTGACAAGATGTGTATTAATCACAACTTGTGAATGTGAGGAATGCCAGGCCTCCACCGTGGTTCGGATTCCACGTTAAGCTGTAGGTCCTCCATTTCATCTCACAATCACCCTACCATTGCACATTAGCGTAAGTGCGTATAGCCCGAATGGGTAGTAAGACGCGGTGCTACTACTACTACTACTACTAATAATAATAATAATAATAATAACACTCCAGTTCAATTTAACTATTTCCAACTTCTGGTTTCGATAAAATTCTCAATTTTTTTTAATAATTTCATTTGTTCATAGAATCTTGTTCAACTATTGGTTTCCCTATTTTTAATTCAAATTGCTTTTGATCAGTTTCTAGGTAATTCTTAGAAAAATAATTTATGTAATTATAAGGGTTTAATTTCTGACATATCAATAGTAAATTAGTAAAATTGTTTATACTGCATAGTTGCACTTGTTGACTGGTTCTTAGATTCTAGCAAATTGATCATTCATTAATTGTCATTTGTGTTAACAATTCCAGTTTAGTCACTAACTATTTATATTTCCTGTTTTCGATAAAATTCTAATAATTCCATTTCTTCATAGTTCAACTACTGTTTTTCCTAATTTTTAATTTAAGTTGCTCTTGAACTTGACACTTAGGTGAATAACTTATGTATTTATATGTGATTAAATTCCTGACATATCAATTTTAAGCCTTGGATAATTTATTATTTATCACTTCCATCAATTTATATTGTTAATTGACTGAGCATTTAATTTTTTATGTTTCACAATCTCCCTTTTATTAAACCACCCCCTTCTTTCTTTCTAATAACTTGTAACTTATGATTTTGGAACTCCTGCATATATTTAAAAAGTGAATGCCAGCATCCACCGTTTGGTTCGGATTCACGTTTAAACTGTAGGCCTCCCTTTCATCTCACAATCACCCCCATTGCACATTTAGCGTAGTTGCGTATAACTCGAACGGTATACGATTGGCGTTAATTATATTTAAAAAGTCATAGATGAAGGTATTTTTCCTCAATAAATTGTATGTAAATTATCCTTTTGAGGCTTCATCCATGGAGAATCACGCCTTTTCAGAAATGTAGAAGATTGCACCATTAAAACTATTTTTATTTTAGAATTTAACTCCGTAGTATTTACCAAACAAGCAAGAGACGTTAGCTCCCTATACCCAATAGGAAGCTAGCCTTCAAGACACCTGTCGCAGGGACTCTCTCGATTTGTTGGTTTTGACACTGGTCACAGAGAGGTCCAAGGGGCTAAGGGGTATGTCATATATAAGCTGTTTGTGCGTATGAACACACAGAGTGCCGGTGACATAAACCTAGAGAACGTGTAATATCACGACAGTGCTACTAACTTAAATACAAAGATACACAGTAAATAATCTGTAGCTTCAAGTAAAATTGTATAATTTTACATAATATCTTTGTACCTAAGATAAAAATCACTTCAATAAATCGTGTGTAACATTAACAGTTGTATTTATTCAAGTAAAATATCGTAATAATTGGCGCTCGATCACGGGCTATAAATACCAATTATGTCTCAATAAATCCGTACGTTATAAATCGACGCCCAATCGCGGGGCAACCAAACAGTAACGTAACAATTGGCGCTCGATCACGGGGCTATAAATACCCATTATCTCACAATCAATTCAAGAACTTTGTAATTGGCTCCCAATCGTGGGACAATTATATCTCAATAATACCGTAACGCTTCATCCTGCTCTCCCAAAGGCTCTGAGACGGTAAGCTCTTGCTAGACTTGAGGCCCTGGATGGTAGGTTCTTGCTGTTGTGAAGGCCCTTCGTCGTTAGCCTGAGGATTTTCAACTTTTTTGATGAAATGGTCAATACTCAGCTGACGGGCAGCATTCTTCCTCTCTCTATAGATTACTTTGTACAAGACAAATAACTCAATCTCCCTGGCAACTTTGGCACTTTATCCATATTAGATAATTCATTTCAATGATTCTAATTGCACTGTCAATGTGCTTAAAAAATTCAGCAATTGGTTTTGTTGAAGTTGTTTGATAAGCTCAACAACATAGGTTTCTTCCTCTTCATCCTTTATGCCGTCTTCCATTTCTAAAAGATCTTCATTGGTATGTTCTATTGAGTGGGATTGGAGCAATTCATTCACATTTTCCTGGTCTACGTTCTCAAATCCAACATCTTGCTGTGTCAACGATGTCATATCTTGAATTGGAAAGTTCGTGTTTAGGATCCAAATCATGAGAATCAGAAACTTCAGGCCCAATATTTTTCCAAACTCCCTTATACATGACTGTTTAACTTCTACCCGTGCATCTCTATTGCTGTCAATTCCACCCCCCAGCACCAACAACAAACTGTACAGTAAAGATCTTTGTCCTCCAAGGTCACGTCACTAGCGCACAGGGTGACTGCGAAATTACAGCAGACCATGCATTATTTTTTATTATTTTTAATCACGGTATGGCGAAAACACGTAAAGTGAGATCGCGTATAACGAGGGATACCTGTATTTAACGGTCCCAGTGTGCATTTTTCTCATTTATTTTAGACATGCCAAACATTATCGTTAATACACACAGTACAAATTAAGGAAAAAATATATCTGGTGTGGCTCAACTTAAAATTATGAAACACCGAAAAAAAGAGTAGGTTTCATACACCTTTGCCCTATATTCGTTAACTAGCTATAAAACCACCAACTAGTTTTGCAATTTTCAAGTTTGTTGAGCCTCTCAGGGTATACATTCAGCATACACAGGTGATTTAGTCTACGTTGACTCATCGTGAAGCGAAGATGGTTTTTTTATTCGTACAATCATTGAAAAACTTATTTCTGCAGTAGCTGATGTAGCTAGTATCACTATAAGAGTTTTCATACAGTGTGTGCTCCAAGCACATTTTATTTTTACTATGTTACCTTAGGTGAACTTTTGTATCTTGTCTCAACACGATCTTTACATTATCTAAAAGTTTTACTATAATATTTGGGGGAGGGGGTTTGCAGAAATGATACTTTTTACCCCTCTCAATTATTAGGGGGGTAAAATTTACCCCCGTACTCCTTCATTCCTGCGCCACTGCTTACAAGACTGTAGCAAAGGATGCGCTGTGCGTAAACCTTAATATCTGGCCACTCGACTTAAAAGTAAGGAAGAGAGCGGCAATGTATTGGTTGAGGAAAGGAGATTGGGGAAAGGCGGTGGAGCTAACCTGGGGGGTGTGATGAATGGATTGTAGGTGAAAAATTCTTGATAAATGAGTGGCAAACGGATTGGGAAAACATCTTAACTGGTAGGAGGAACTACTAGTTATTCCCAAGTGTTGTAGAACGTCTTAAAATGGATCTTTTGCAGCCCTTTTCAGATTGGTTCATTACATTACCGGCCACGGACCATACAGCGCTGCTCACTTTGAAAGACAACTAACGGACACAGACTATGTGATTGCAGAAGGGAGGCAATGCTAGAGCACGTGGTGCTAGAGTGGATATTTTCAGCTGCGGGCAGGGAAATGATGCAAGTCCTGTTGCAAACGGGTGCTATTTACAATATATTGCGTGACGTGGAATTGGTGGAGTCTCCTAGACGCAATTATGGACGACGTTTCGAAAAGGGAGAGGAACAAATATGTATCAGACATGAAAAATAGGAGAACAACAAGGCAAACGCCAGACAAATATACAGGACTGAGGACGAGAGTGATTCTACTGCAAGTAGGGACTCAACATCGGACGTAGATGTCATGATCCAAAACTGGTACGAAGACAATTAGACTTAAAACGCTAAGACGTTGCTGGCTGGCAGGTTAGAGCGGGATGGGGGAATTCCAGGCTAGGTGAGGGAAGGCACCCTCTGTATTCCAGTATCGTGAGCTGCTGAAGAACTGGGAAGCGCCGGAATACCAGCTGGGAAATCTAATATAGGAGTGATGTCGTCTAAGATGGAATAAATAACCCTTCACTCCCACAATCCGCCCACTTGGAAACAAGTGTTGTTGTTCGGCTGGAGCTGTCGGTCATTTGGTCCCTCAAACAGTCGCTAGATGTATATTTTCAGTTCAGAAGATGTGACCGGGATTAACATCAGAAGACCCTGCAGCCACCGAAAGGAAAATAACTTGTAAATTATGTTAAGTTAGTTGTTAGTCTTTCTTTTCTTTAATCAGTTCCAGAGTATTTGCGGTTGACCACGACATGATAAAAGGAGATATCAGTAACTGATGTACTCGGGCGGTATGCAAGAACTTATAATGAATGCTTATTGAACCGACAGTGTGGTCCTGATCACACTATTGTTGGCCAACATTGTTTCTTGTAACCCATTTGAAATGTATCACGAAAAACATGTTTTCCTCGTTGGGAAACACAAAGGTGACATAAACAAATGTGGCGTTTGGCTGTGGCGTTTGGATCAATATTGGGTTATGACATTATGGGCACCACTCCCTCTTTGCCACTCTCACTCAACAACAAACGAAATAATTTTGGTGGTATGGTGACACTCCTCTCAACCTCAGATCATGGCCTTCATGAATCCTTACAGCGTTTTTGGCAAGCCGAAGAACCACCCTATGAAGCTGTACCAACCAAATAAGAAAAAATGTGTAAAGACAATTTTCTCTCCATTCATTCACGTGACGACACAGGACGGTATGTCGTGAGACTTCCATTCCTTTCTTGGAACATCAGACATTGCTGCAAAACACAGATTTAACTCATTCGAAAGAAAACTGCAAGCTCAGCCTCAACTCAAAAGTAGGTACTCTGAATTAATGTAAGATTATCTCGACTCTGGCCATATGACTTTGTGTGACACTCACCGCTCTATAGACGTGCCACACCACTTCTTACCTCATCACGGGGTTTTCAAACAAAATAGTTCTAACTCTAAGCTCCGGGTAGTGTTTGACGCCAGTGTTAGTACCTCAACTAATGTGTCTCTTAATGATAGGCTCTTGCCTTGACCAAAGCTACAAAATGATATATTTGTGATATCATTCTTCACTTTCGCCGACATCCTTTTGTGTTTTCGTGTGATATTCGCCAAATGTATCGTCAAATCAAGATTCACCCAGAAGATCAGAAATATCAGCTAATTTATTAGCGTGACGATCCCGCCACTCCACTTTCCATTTACTAGCTAACGACCGCCACTTATGGCATGTCGAGCTCACCATTCATGGCGCTAAGAACTCTACGTCAATTAGTCCAAGATGAAGGACATCTGTTCCCTCGTGCTGCATCCGTCTTACAAAACCAAACTTTTGTAGCCGACATCATCGCTGGATCGAACATGGTCGAAGATGCGCTCAGTTTACAAACCGAACTCACTACACTACTCTCAAAAGGGGGCTTTGAACTTAGGAAATGGTCCAGTAATTCACCACAGCTTCTGAACTCCGTGCCAGAAGAACACAGAGAAAAACCTCTATACTTTCACACCCAAGAACAACCTCATATTAGTATTCTGGGTCTCCAGTGGACGCCAGGCTACTGATACCTTTTCGTACAATATGAACATAGTTTAGACTGTACGCACTAAGCACAATGTCCTCTCAACCGTTGCACAAATCTATGACCCTTGTGGTTGACTAACTCCGGTTGTATTTTGGGCAAAATCTCTTCTCCAATATTTATGGACTCTTGGACTTCAATGGGACTCTCCCCTTCCAAGTGAAGTTGCTACTCGTTGGAAAATCTTTCTCAAGGACCTACCCTTGCTCCAACAAGTTACTGTGCACAACTCTCTCTCTCTCACTGTCTCAATCAACAAATATACAACTTCATGGACTCCAGATGCCTCAGAACAAAGATACGCCGCCGTTGTGTACCTAAGATTTACTTCTCAAGATAACGAGGTCAAGGTCACTTTTATCTTGGCAAAATCACCACCTTTCAAACGACTCTCGATATCTCGCCTAGAATTGTGTGGTGCTCATCTTCTTACCAAACTCCTGCAATATTGCATCTTTCTTCTTTCTTACCAGTGCCGCATAGACTCAACCACTGCATGGTGTGATTCATTCATTGTCCTGTAATAGATTCAAATCCCTCCCTACCACTTGAAGGTGTACGTTGTAAATCGTGTTGCACCAATTCAAGAATGGACCCCACCTCACATATGGTCTCACATTTCATCGGCTCACAACCCTGCTGATTGTGCTTCTCGTGGTCTCTCACCACCCCAACTCTATGATCACCCCCTTTGGTGGCGTGGACCCCTCTGGCTTCGCTCCTCATCCCAGACTTGTCCTTCACCGCAATTTACGCCTGTCGTGGATGCACATCTTCTAGAAGTGAAACCTTCACCCTTCAACGTGCTGATCTCAACTCCGTCTCAAGAATGGAAACTACTAAACTCCAAGTTCTCATCATTGACAACACTCACGCACGTCATCGCCTACGTGCTGCGATTTGTCAACAACTCTAGGGGTAAACCCCGTCTATCTGGACCTCTTACCCCCGAAGAAATGAGTGAGTCTACCCTGACAATTTATAAACAAATTCAAATTGGTCATTTTTCTGAAGATATTCAGCTCTCCAAAAAGGTGAAAGTTGAAGCCCAAGACTGCAGTTCGTCACCATTTTTAGATGAACATGGTATAATCTGAGTTGGAGGACGGCTACGACACTCTAACCTTCCTCATGATTCTAAACACCCTATTGTTCTGCCCAATTTTTATCATGTCGTAAATCTGATTATCGATCATTATCATCATGACTCTCTACACTCAGGTCCTCAACTCCTGCAAGCGACGATCTGCAAGACATTTTTTATTATGCCCACTCGCAGTATTATTCGCTCAAGAATTCACAAGTGGCTTCGATGCTTTAAATGTAAACCAAGACTCATTCCACCCATGATGGGAGATCTGCCTGAGACACGTGTCACCCCTGCTCGACCGTTCCTAAAAACTGGAATGGATTATGGAGGTCCTTTTTGGTGAAGTTCCACTCTCTCAGACGCCTCCCGTCTGTTAAGGCATATTTGTGTTTGTTTGTCTGTTTTTCTACCAAGGTTGTACATATCGAGGTTGTCACTGACTTATCGTCGGATGCTTTCATCGCTGCCCTCACTCGATTTGTGTCACGAAGAGTATTGTGTACCGATCTTTATTATGAATGCGTCACAAACTTTGTTGGAGCATCTTCTCAATTAACTAGAACAGTTCGTGGTTTTCTCAACCAAACAAAGACTCAGCAAAATTTGAATCACTTTGCAGCTAAACACTACAGCCAATTTTATTTTCAACCACATGCAGCTCCTCATCAAGGTGGATTATGGGGACGAGCCATAAAGAGCGCCAAACATCCATTAACCCGAGTGGTTGGAGCGCAGATCTTGACTCTGGAAGAGTTCATCACACTCACAACAAAAGTGGAAGCAATGCTATCAATTCTCAGCCTCTCATTCCTCTCTCAGCAGATCCCTCTGAAATCGATGCTTTAACTTCAGGGCATTTTTTAATTGGATTCCCTCTCAGCTCCGTTCCCGAAGTCGACTTCAAAGATGGCAATTAGTGCAGGCCTTTTTTCAGCGTATCTGGAACAGGTGGCAGACGGAATACCTCCATACTCTTCAGCAACGTTTGAAGTGGACAGTGAGTACCTACTAATAACCTAAAGATTGGTGACCTAGTGTTAGTTCATGGACAAAAGACCTCACCCCTTTCGTGGCACATCGGAAGAATAACCGCAATATTTCCAGGGTCTGATGGCGTAGTACTAGTTGTGATTCTTAAAACTTCAGATTCTCTCTCTTGACCTGCAGTTAAGGTCTTCCCATTACCTCTCAACTAATGCTTTGTATTGTTTGTTTTTTCTACTAGTTTCTCTTTTTTTCTGTTAACTCTCTCTCCATTTCTACCTTTGATTGAACCGACTATCGGTTCAAGGGGGCCGGTATGTTAAATATTCCATTATTTGCTATTTTCATTTAGGAACACTGCTCGTGATTAGGTACCGTTTACTGGTTATTTACTCCCCCAATTCCCTTTACTCTACTCTACGTGCCTGCAGAGTTCTCGGAATTCGCTACCTCCTACTCTCGGCCACATTCCAAAAGCTAACCCTGTTGCACCTGTCGTCGGGTACACTACAAACAGTGTGTGTTGAAAACCATTCTCTATCACATCTCAATGAACCTCTCTGGCTATGTTTTCTTTGAATACGAACTTCTCAAAAACTCAGTGCAAAGTGATATTTAGTGCGCGACTATTTATATATATAATAATAATAATAATAATAATAAATATAATAAAAATAAATATGTTAAATCTTTGTGTTTTATTTTGTATCTAATATGTACTCATTAAACGTGAGTGTTTAGGGGAGCTCCTCTTGCAATTTAATTACTAAGGAGAACATACTCGACGTCAAGACCATCGGTCTCAAATTCACTTGTGTATCTCCAGCTGAAGACATCCCTCAAAGGTGGGCTCCATAAAATACATTTTTAAATACCAACTTTCAAATCCCGCCTCTGTTTTAGTGTTACTAAAACTGGTCCTCCGGAACTAAATTACATTTTAATAAATTTTTCATTTTAATAAACAGATCGCTCACACACAAGGAAAGAGAAAAAAATGTGTGCAACTTTTCAAAACGATACACATTTCTCTTGCATAATTTTGTTTGCCTACGGTTTGAAATGAAAAAATACTAGGCCTATATTATTCAACACACACAACATATTTTAATCAAAAAATCATGTGAGCTATGCATTCAAATAGCAATGTCACACAGAGAAATGAATTAATATGAGACGTTTGCCAATAAAGAAAGTTTTTTTGGGGGTAATATGTATGCTTTACGACCCAATGCTTTATTTTTCTTATATTTGTGTTGATACTGGAACAAGTGTAATATGTTGTGTGAAGATCTTAAAAAATAAAACTAGTTATCTAAAGTTGATAAAAGCGGTCAAGAACTCCCAAAAATAGTGTTTACACTAAATATTTTCGACAACTTAATGTCAAAACAATGGGCATTTATACCCAGTCAGTCTACTAAGTTAACAATAAAGTGAACGAGAGGGCGGTTTGGATGGTTAAAATAATATATTTCCTCTTTTATTTAAAGGGAATTCTTGAGACTTTAGTTAAGTGATTAAGAATATAAGAATATTATATTTCTTTACAATGAGTTGTTTCAATCTATTCACTTCAGAATAACTAGGTCTAACTACTAATTATCAATTTTGGATAAATTTAGTAAACCTTTTATGATTAAAAGACCTAGGCTTAAACCAAACCACATGTAAACATTAAGTTAGGGCCTATTTTGGCTATTTCCAGTCTTAGCTGCAATATTTTATAGGCCTACAACGCACATTAATGTGGATAGTAATTACTACTGTATGTACGATTCAGTTTAAATAGGATTATATTATTAAAGTTTTGTTGAGGTATCTTAAACAGATTAGGCCTACATTTTTTATTGTCTTGTCAACTTGTTTATCCATGTGTTTTACCCTAATAGGGTGTAGATAATAAAGGTTGAGTTATAGAATAAAAGTATTCGGATTTGTGTATAGAGGGAAACAAATTAAACCACTCACCACACCCAGCTAGGATTCAAATCCCAACCTCCCCACCACTGGAAAATTAGACCAAAGAGACTAACATCTTAGACAATGTTGCCCCTTTAGGTGGGTCAACAGACTACTATCACTCCAAATATGTTGAAGCCTAACTAACCACCTACTATTAAAACTTACAAACAATTAATCTTAATATTATAATGTCCCAATTATAAGTGTATTGATGGTGAATAATAATATGCATTTTAATGTTATGTTTCAAAGAAAATATTATTTTAACATTCAGTGTAAGCGTACCATCCCCACTCTTGGCCTACGTTTTGATATATGCATATTTAAAGTTAGATTATGTGTAAAAAACACACAAAAGTTTTGAGATTATTGTATTGGGCTAATGAGATGGCCAGTTTAAATCAGGTAACACAAAACACCTAATAAATTACAAAAGCTAGCAAATATAACCTCGTAACGCAAACCAAAGGACAAGTTAAATGTCTGCACAACGTAGCGCCACTCTACTAGGAAAATATTTGCGCTCCTAAGGACTTTGCTTTCGCATAAGTGGTCGGCCATAATAACTTTTGACGCAAAGTCTAGCGTCTCTCTGCTATCGGTCACAGATTCGTTTTGTTTCATGGTCATAATAGCCCTGCTGGGCACCATTATTTCTAACACAAACAAAATTAATAAACTAAGGGGGTCTATTAAATAATCAAAATTTATACAAAATGTATCAGTTTAATATTTTGTAGAAATATCAATAGTGAACTCACATAATACAATCAACTGATCTTTAACTTGAATATCATGTATTTTAAGTTGCAATCACAAAAAAAAAATCACAATTCAAATAATGGGTTTCACGAATTTAACTCATATTAAAAACACAAATTTTTCTTTTATTAACATGAAGAGATTCACTAGAGCAATTTTATGACTAACAAACCACAAGCACACATCACCAAATTTAATTTTCAGGTTCCATAACTCCTTGTAATCTATTTGTGTATATATTATAGCTAAATCACATTATAGATATTTGTTAGTTAACCCATTCACTGGCGTGTGTCTGGCACAGCGATCTAAGAAGGATCAGCAGCCATTTTTCTACTCATTACACTCTTATCCGAAACATATTTTCATTACTCTTTATTTTCTCATTTATTGCTTGATTCATGGTCATATTATATCATTTAACTCACAGCCTCATATATTAGCTTCAATATGAAGTATTCAGACTGGCTATAAGTGCATAGTTCATCAATAGATGGCATTACAATAACTTATTGCAATGAAATGTAGATTCGTGCCTGCGCCAAAGAACGTTTGGCCAAACAAAGACGTTGTTCAACGCCCGCGCCAGGGAATGGGTTAAGAAGAGATTTTTCTTCAGAAATTTGCCAGCTTCATGAAAATCAAACCCATGGGTTAAACATTAATGGTAGAAATGCCTCAAGTGATTCCTTCCTCAAAGGTACCTACCCCATTAGAGTATCATAATGCATATAAACTGAACAAGTATTAAGACTCAGTCATGATAATAATGTTTAAAAATGAGGTGGCCCAATGGCTAAATAATTTTATAATAAAGGAAATTGATAAAACTAAAGAAAAAGGAAAAATAAACTATTAAGAGTAAATTTGATGAAGAAAGCTCACCTAGGGAAAGAGAAAAAATGTGGGAAGAATCCAATGCACAAAAGTGACATCTTCCTTTCTTCTGTCTTCTATAGTAGAAATAGTCACACACACACACACACACACACAAAAAAAAAAGTGTTAAAATTGTGTGTGACTACTTCTACTATAGAAGACAGAAGAAAGGAAGAAAATGTCACCTTTGTACATTGGATTCTTCCCACATTTTCCCTCTTTCCCTAGGTGAGATTTCTTCATCAAATTTACTCTACTATAAAATCATGATAATAATGATAATATAAATGCTAACCAATTTTGCTTGCAATAATACAAAATCAACACAAATGTATCAAGTGTAATTTGATAAACCATCACTTTGCATAAATATTTGCTACAAAAAAATTTCAAAATTAATTTTTAATCTAAACATTCATAAATTATCATTAAATAATGCAATATATCACTAATTATATTTAGCAACAAATTTAGTTTCACTATAATGATAATTATTCACTTTAATGAATAATTTTAAAATGACAACTAAAGACAATGTTTATGTATAACAAATAACAACAATTCATTTAATTTAAATATTTGTTAAACTTTACTTTGGATTACTTTTCTGTTTTCTCCAAATCAACATGGAATTTAATGAACAAATACATTTGACAACATCAAAGCCATTTTCTTTACAATAATCTTGATTTAAGTTTATATTAAAGTGCTTTCATCAAACAAATAAGCATAACCAAGTCTATAGCAAAAAATATAATCATAGAACAAAAAATATTTTTAAGCAAACTTATTGAAAGGCATGATTTGAAATCCAGTTATATAGGTTTCAACAACTGTTTGAGATGATTGTTTTACAAAGATTGACAATGCCATAGCAAACAGCTCCATATACCTATAAAGCTTGATAGATGAAAAGTAAAAAAGTATCTTGCCTTATAAGTTTGCTGTAAGAACATGCCAATTACTGGAGCTTTTTTTTTTTTACATATCTAGAGTCACAATAAAATATATCAATAAACAAATCAATCTAAATAATAAAGTTTTCATAGTACCTTGCTACAATTTAATATCACCATGTCTACAGTTTTGACATATTTATTATAATATTTTTTATTGCATACAAACAACTAAAAAAATACATCACAAATGAGTATTGTTTCATAATTTTTTCACGATTGGTTATAAAGTTGACTCTGTTAGTTTAAAAGATTAAACTACTTCAGACTGCTGCACTTCCATACAAGTGAAGGCTTTCTCCTGTGGCGATCCTTTGCATCCAAACACTGAAATTTGTTTTTGTTCAGTTATTTATGCTTGGTATGAATACATCCTTTAAAGGTCTGTTTTGTAGCACCTTTGTAAGAATTTTATTGCCTAGACAGTTGCAAAGTTTCAGTGAAATGCCATACCATAACAAAATAAAAATCAATGCGGTGTTATTTTTTAAGAAGTTTCTTCATGTCTTTGTTTTGTTGTTGAATCTTAAAATCTGTAGACTCGGTCTTATCTGTGATTGATTCCAACAAATCATTTTGAGAGTCCAACTCTTCGCCTAATCCTTGAGCCAAACCCTTTAAACGAGTGATTGTGTCGCCCATTTCCAGTAGATTATTGTCCAGAATTTGGTTCACGCTCATGGCAGGTGGTCGATTGCGCTTAACTTCCTCTTGTTCTACTAGACCTCGAATCCTAAGACCTAGAATTATACATAATTATCAGAAAACATACATTTAAATAGATTTAAATAATTTTCAAAGATATGATAACTGCCTACTGTATAGTAGGGTGGGCTGAAAAAATCAAGTTACGACTGTCAAATTCTAATAGCACGGAAAAGTTGCATTTTAGTATTCTAAACCTGGGAGGGGATATTATATGTATATATAATATGAAAAATATGGAAAATTGTTGTTTTCAGTAGTTTTTTTAAACTTTAGGGCCTAAGTGCGATCTGAAATATTAATTTTATAAACATCTAATAGCACAGAATCATTTATTTTTACCTACATAATAAATGGAGAAATTATTTTAAATTATCGGTGTTGATTTCAGATCGTGCATAGGGCCTAAAGTTTGCGAAAACTGCTGAAAATTTTCTGTTTAAAATTTTTTCTTACCATTATGCTAGAAAGAAAATATAATTTTATTATTATTCGTAATATTTGTAATAATAAAAAACCTAAAAAGTAAGAAAACATTCTTTTAAAGTATTTTGACTCTTGCTATATATCAACCGACTGAGCATAACGTTGCGCCACCCTGTTGCGACAGGATTGTTCAGGCCGGCGCCAACCGTTGCGTTGCACGGACCAAGTTACTACAAACAAGAAGACATATCAGTTGCTAATCTGCTTGAGGTGTTTGCAGTGGATGTAACAAAATCATTGTGTTAGTGAGTGTGGTACAACAGATTGTGCTCACTTAAGCTTAGTTTTATGACCCCTTTACTCGAGTGTATTTCTAACAATTGGTGGTAAGCCTAATTGTAATAAGGACTCTGAAAAAAGTGTTGATTACAAGACAATCACATTGTTGTCCTTTTTGGGTTTGCCGAAAGAACTAAGCGGAACAAGTTGCCCGAATTATGTGGACGTACTCTTTGTTGCTTTGAAGAAAGTATAAATTATATCGATATCATGGATTCAAAGAAAAAAAATAGCATTTTAAGCAATATCTGATTGTGTTGCTACACAAATAGAGAAATTATATTGTAAAGCCTCCATTCCAAGTGTGACTTATACTCGAGTTGTGCAAATGATAGAAGTGTACCATGATGCATACTACAACTTAAGAAAATCATACCATCGAGACAAAAATAAAGATACCTTTAGATAAGAAAAAAAATTGGAAACTTTGTTACTGAAGGTAAATCAAAACTTTTATGATATTGCAGCCTGCAAATTTAATTTATAACGTTTTCGTGTAAATGTGGAAACAAGCCAAGTACTAGTGACTGTTCTGTTGTTATAGAATGTAACTATGAAAAAAAAAAAGATCCCATTTTTTGGGAGGAAGTTTACGAACCACCAGGATTGGTTTCATTGGCAGTTTGGATAAGAAAGAAACAGAAAAGATTAATAAAAAGGAAGATAGAAAACAATTACAACTTTCAAGAGAAAATGCTTTGTGTGATGAATTCTTCACAAAAAGAAATAATGAAAATAATTGATTTATTTGTTGTCTTTATTTTGGAACATTTTGGCGAAGTTGAGGCTAGTTTGCCTTGTATTACACTTAAACAATTAAACTAAACACGCTTGTAATAACAATAGTGATTATAAAATGATTGTCTAGAATTTCCAATATAATCATTAGATTACCTCCATCCATTCCTTCATTCATACAATTACCTCAGCATTTATTGATGTACAGTTAAAAAATAAAAATCCAAGTTTCAAAAATCAGTCATCAGCAAACAACCTTTGATCAATTTTTCTCTGAAAAAAACTATAAAATGGTGTTTTAGTGTGAAAACAATTTAGATGTCCATTTAGAACAAAATTATTTTTGTAATTTCAATATAAAGAGTTTTAATTTTCAACAAACTAGTCTAGCCTTAATCTTATAGCTAGAATGAAAATTCTAATTTAGCCTGGTGGTTATAACATTTAAATATAAGGTTTAAGCAAAATCACACTACACGAGTGATTAATTCTGATAAATAATAGCCTAGCACAAAAACGCATAAAGTGAATTGATTTTAACATGGATGGGATAGAGATTACTCCAGAGGGAAAAAGTAAAGAAAAACCTAAAACTTGCACACGAATGAAATTTTTATTAATTATCTAATTAGTATAATGCTACAGGTGCACCTACTTGATGTGAACTAGTTTGAATTGAACAACAAGATGAAATGACCCAAGCCAATCAGGGTTCCTCAGCGGATTTCAGGGTAGGGAAAACCTGCTATTTTCCTTGTTCAGCTTCCTCATCACCTCACTACCACCCTCTTTACCACCCCCCTAACACCAAACTGTACAGTAAAGATCACTGTCCTCACTGGAATGTGCGCACACAATGAAACACCACCACCGCAAAGGCTGACTACAAAATTACAGCCAACCATGCATTAATTTATTTTTTTAATTGTGTTATAGCGAAAACGCGTAAAGTGAGATACCTGTATTAGAAAATCACATTCTCTGTAGTTTTAATTTTAAATTCCTTTGGATGGGTCACTTTCCTCCAACAATCAAATTTTCACAGCAAAATAAGAAAAGTTGAGACATAAGGCTCTGAGGAATCAACTGATCATCAATTCAAGTCATTCGACTCAAGAATACTAGTTAGCCCCTTAACTTAAACGTTAATCTAAAGTATTGGTTTTCAACCTTTTTCTGGTTGCATAGCCCCCTTTGCAAACACTTATCTCAAGTACCTTGATAGTTTGGTTTTTGAAAATGAATAAAATTAACTAATAAAAACACTAATTACGAACTTTGAAAAGTAGTGTGTTATTTTGATTAAAACAAATCTCAAAGCATAATTAGTTAACTTGTCAACCATAAAAATCAATAGCAATATTTTAGCTCTGAAAAACTTTTATAAGCTGAACATGGCACTCAAGTAAAATTTATTTGCAGCTTATGCATAAAAAAGAAAGGGAATGGATAAATGAGGTTCCAAATGTTTATCTGAATGAAAATATGAATTCTACATGGCTAACGAGAGCCAGGGCTTTTTTTAAAAGAATTATTTTTTTTGTATTAGGGTCTAATTAGGTTAACTTTAGAAGAAAAAAACTTATTACTAAATATGTCTCGTACAAGTGGAGTTATATGTATTATAGATTCAAAACCTTTGAGTAATCCTTATCCCTTGAATGGTGTTTTATTTGAAGAATAATCAATTAGCTCAAAATATTTTCTCATTAAGCCCATATATTTTAAATCCAGTGTGGTTTTATTTCCTACCAAAAGGGTTTAAATTAAGGTACTTTGTCAGTCACTAACACTAAGATACACATTTCAGTGGTATAATGGTCTCAACAATGTATGTTGTCTTTCCTAAATGGTTTTCTACCCTCCACCATTCATGTGTAGGTACACTTCCTCTAAATGCAACCTTCCTCATCCATAATACAGTAGTACAGGGGTGTCAAACTTGATTAACCATAAGAGCCACATTGAAAACAAAAATACCGGAATGGCCGCAATAAAAAACAATTAAAAAAGTGTCACCATCATAGGTCAAGAGAACTCATTTATTACCTTATTTTTATATTAAAAAACTATTTAATTGTTTAAAATATTAGGATCACACTTTGGTTTTTTTTCCCCAGAAATTTGAAACCTTTTATTCGCATCCGAACTACCATCACCGGCCAACTGGACCAAACCAATATTATGTGTTTACAAACTGATTGTGTTAACATACAAGACAAAAAAATGATACTATTTATTTGGTGAATAAAATATTCAGCTCTCACAAATGATCTCCCTCTTCGATTTTGCATTTTAAAGGTTTTGAAATGAACATTTTGAATGTCACACTATATGAAGCATTATTAAGTCACCCTTTACTAAATCAAATAAAATTCATTTCAATGTGAATGCATTCAAACTATGTTTATGTTGCCACTTCTTTATATTTTATAAATACGGTTATATTGACAACTCCGCAAAGTTTGTGTTAGGTTGGCTACCTTTATTCTTACTCCTTGTATCTGTATTTAATTTTATTCGTTCATTGGTCTAAATACTAGTTAGATGTCTATGTCATTTATTAATTAAATACACTGTTTTACACAATGTCAACGCAGGTGTAATTTCGTTTCATAGCCTATTAATCCAAATATATTTCATCTAAAACCATTAGAATAAATCACACAATCCCTTGCTATGGTGGACAAACAAGACTAATTTCAATGTGTTACTTCTTAACTTTGAAGAGAAACTACTAACAAATGTTTTGTCTTAAATGACAAACTGCAACTATCAGAAATACCAGACTAAGGTTGCCAAGCCCAACCAGCAATATTGTGCCAGTAGCAAAGATAAATTTTGCAATTTTCCTCCAAAATATTGCCAAATTTCCCACTTTATTTATTATTCCTCTCTAGCATTCCCTGCTTTTTAATTACAAGTTTGAAAATGTTAAAATACTCATTATAAGCTTCCGCGGACCACACAAAATCATAGATTTGCAGCATGTTTGACATGCCTTCATTAGCGTAATTAGCCCATATGAGTATAACCCAAATGGGTAGCGATATGTGTCGACACAAAAAACATTGATTAGTTGGAAAATGTTAGCCTGCCTCTCTTCACAAGGTATTTTCTCCACAAGTACTATCCTGATTCCACAAGGTTCATTCTTGCATACAGTTAAATGATTTTATTTTAATGTTTCTTAGTTGATGTTTCGTGGTCATGGGATTTATAATCATTCCACAAGGTATACAATAAAAACTTTATTTTTTAAAGAAAGGATGAAGGTTGAAAATGTAAACACTTAGGGAGACCTGTTTCTTAGGTTAATAAGGTCCAAACTGTAACCATAAAATAAAGTAAAAGGTCATGTCCACGAGGACATTGTGTTTTGGATAATGACCAACCGACTGTATAACTTTAGTTTCTAAACCTAATGGGGTCACCAACTTTAATCTTCACACTTCACATAGTGTGAAAACTGGTGATTTATTAGAAAGAGTTCCCTATAAAGTCAAAAATCATAAATTTCAATGTAAAAAACTAACAAATAAGATTTAACTGGATTGTATTTAAATTTTAAATCATGTATATATTTGGAATGAAAAGGTTACTGCAAGTCAATTGTCAAATAAAATTTCCCAAATAGACAAATCCTCTTCCCACAAACCTTTAAAACTCATGATAAATTGTGATGTATGTCAATAACTGTTAAGAGCAGGTTCTAAATCCTTGTAAAACCAATACAAGCAGAATATTAAATAATGCACTATGGACAGTGCATGTCCAAATTGTTTAAAGTTTTTTGTTTGCAATGTGTCTTACCATCTGTCCAGGCTATCCAGCATTTATAGGATATACACCCACATTGGCATGGAAGACGAGTATGAAATAGGGGTCTGCGAGCTTAGGTATTTTCATTCAAGTCGAGTATTTCTAAAAGCTCCCGATTGAGTTAGTTTGAATATATTCATAATTTTAAAATGTTAAGAGTATATATTTGTTTATTTTAAATGTAAATAGGTATCACATTTTTAAACATTCAGATTTAAAAAATATACTAAAACACATGTTCTTAAAATATGAATGACACTCATTTTTATAAATACTTATAGAAAACAAGTTAATAAACGGAAATTTTGGTTTTTAAATTAGAACACTTTAAAAAACACAATTAAAAAAAAGAAAACTAAAAAAATATAGGGCCTAATAGATAAAATAATTAAAATGGTTTCAACACTCATGTCTTTAAGGACATTAAAGTTACACTAACAATTATTTTAAAAAAAGTAATAAAATTAATAATTGCATGATGTTTGGAAATGTGTAAGAGTGTTGAAGCACTGGTCAATAATATAAGTTAAGTGAGAGTAAAGGAAGTCAACCTTAAATGATAGGTTAGGCCTGGAAAAAAAACACACTTCCCTCTTCATTTCTTAAAATACTTTTACACTTACCACTTTTTCAAAACTTCCACACTAGCACATTGTTTCAAATTTTCAGAAATATTACTTTTTCATTAACGTCCCTTTATACGAAAAATAAATATTCCCGAAAATTCAAAACAATGTGCAAATGTAAAAGTTTGAAAAAGTGGGAAATGTAAAAGTGTAAGAAGAAACCCTTCAGGTTGGCTTCCTTCACTATCACTTTACATTATTGTAGAGTGTTTCTACACTGTCCTGATAAAAAGTTAATAAAATTGACGTTTTAATAAGCTAATATTTCACCAAAATATGCTTCAGTAACTTAATTTACCCTATAAGAAAATGCAAGAATCATAAACAGTTAGAAATTTGAAGTGTTTCATATTTTGTTTATTATTCCTTAATGTAATCGTGCATGATCACATCTTCTGTTCCATTTCCATTCCTCTATGCGCAGTTGCACATACACGTTTTACGGGTTCTCGTTAGACATTATTTATTAATAAATTTACTTCAATTCAATTTTTAGTGGTTATAAAAGTTGATGCTCATACTTTAAAATTAAAAATAATATGACTAAAATAATATTTCTAGCAAACAATATGAAATAGTAAATGATTTTTAATACAAATGTGGTAAGTTTGGTAAAATATGTATTGCAATAAATAAGATCAACATTGATTTTAGACAGGTTAACCAACATAATTCTATAACTAAATAGTAAGTGAACTAGTTTTGTAGCTAAACGTATCAATTAATACTAGTTTCAAATATCTTAAGTTTGAAAACATTTAATATAATAATATATTCTTGATATTACAGTTTTAATTCAACATAAATTATTATTTTAGAAAGGGACCAGGTAAAAATAGTAAAAAGAATCATTCAATTATTTATTAATCTACTTGGCTATTTTTATTTTCATTGCTTTGTCATGGCAATACAAGTAAACAATTTCAATCAAGTATAATTCAAAATAGACAACAATATTGAATAAATTTACCGGTCGTAAGTGGTTTTAAAGCTATTATGTTATTAATGTGGAAATTAAAATTAATTTTTAAAAATTTGTTAAGTAACCAAATTATTTATAAGTGGAAGTGTCGATATTATTTCTATTAAATATCCTATGCTTACTATTGCGTTTTAAAAATCGATTATTAAGTACATCAAGTGAAAGCTTGAAAATGACGAGCCTACAAAACTTTCGATCTCGATCTTAAAGGATGAGTTCGGCTCGAAGCTCGAAATCAGATACTCGCAGAGTCCTAGTATGAAACCATTAAGTTAAAACCACCTTCAGTAAACCCATCAGGTATTCTAAACCTGAACTCACAGTCACCAGTAAAAAAGACAAGACAACCTTAATCGGAGTAGGTTAGACTGCCGATGACGAGGAGATCGATGTTCGAATCTCGGTCGGATGTACTAAGGGTGGGTTTTTTCTAAAATGGTTTTCCCTGTGACTTCAAACAAATGCGGGTACACTTTCTGTTATAACCTTCATACTCCCTAAAATTGTCACTGTAATTAGTACATAAGCGCGTATAGCCCCAACAGGTAGTAAGACATGATGCTGAAAAAAAAAACTTTACATTTATTCTAATAACCTCCAACCCCTTCCGATGTGGTGGGTTTTAAAGTTAATTAGGTTTAAACAAAAGAAAGCTAAGCCTTCAATTGTTCTATCAAATTTTATCAAGCAATCAATTCAATTTATTTAGATGTTATTGAAAAATAATCCGAGTGAAGGAGACTTGTTCCTTCTACAAACCTGGATGAGTGTCAGCAGAAGACATTGCTCCCTGAGCAGTCATGGATTGATCCAATTTTCCAGAGGGAGCACCTGAAGATTCTGTGCTAGAGTTGCTTTTACTTAACACTCCCTGGCTGCTTGTACTTGAGGTTGGCTCAACAGCTTTCCCACTCAAGTAGTTCTTCAAACTTCCAAATACACTCTAAACAAAGTATTTTATTAAATGCAGTTAGAGTTAAGGACTAAAGAAATGTTTTGGAAACTTGTCCAATTATTTATTTTAATCAATATAAAATAAAATCAACCCCAGTTCAAAGTTTTCAATTGTGTTTGCAATAGTAAACAAATATCTAAAATACTTACATCCTCTATTTTTTTCCCTTGCTTAGTTTAAATGGAGCAGAATGATGACCCCATTAACTATACTTTATTCAAAAACTCAGAACATCTATGTTAGAGGAAGTGAAGATATTATATCAAAAGTAGTCAAAAGTAATGTAGTCTTTGTTTGGTGAACATGTGCCACCATCTCTGTGACCATACCTGAACTAGTAAGAAACTACCCTCAGAAGTATTATAAACTTTCCCCCTAGGAGCGCTAGGAGAGAGAGAGCTGATCTGGGACGTCTCATACAGATGTGAACACATATTTTATTGTTTGCATATTATTTTCACGCACAAGAAAAAGAAAATTATGGAAATTTTTTGTGAATTATTTTTTAGAGAGGGCTACAAATTGCAAGAGAAATAACAAATGCCCAAAAACCATATTAAAATAATTTGCACACAAATTCTGAAATTATGTCACTATGAATGAGTTAAAATATTTAAGCCAAGAGAGATAGGTTATTGGGTAGTGTGATCTCTGTTCCATTAAAAGATCACCTTACACCAGTACAATTCAAAATTGTGGTGAGACATTATTTTTTTAGTTTTTTCTAATCCAATTCTCACGCGTGCATATAATCGTCCCTCAACTTTGGCTAAAGAGATACGGTGAAGGGGTGGAGAGAGGATACAAAAATCACATGTTGATTATGATAATCAAGATTAGTATGCTCAACTAGGACAACTGTGCTAAAAAATAGAGCCACAATGTGTATTAATTGTAAGGAAAATGTTATTTTGAGTATTGTAAATAAAAGTTGCATATTTTCCAGTGAATTTTTATAAAAATTCTAGAAATTGGATAAAGTTCCCTGACCCTAGTAAATTTCCTCACATTTCCCTATTCCCCAGGTCACTGTACACCCTGTAAGTGCCATGACAAATATATTAATTTATCGTAACGAAAACGTGGTACAGTTCCCCGAACCCAGATAAATAAAAATGACAAAATAGACCATTTTAAATAAAACTTAATTGATATAATATCAGAACCCAATAGGCTACCTTCCTCCTCCTTTTGAGTTTAGATTTTCTCCAGGGTTAGTACATGTAATTGGTTTACAAGACCTTTTCTTTCTCCTTGAAGCAGACCAAATATAGTTGAATTAAAAACAAATATGTTGCAAATTTTACAATAACCAAAAAACCAAGGAGAAAAATTCTTAGTGGTTGTCATCCATCTTATTTATCAGGATGTGAACCATAGCAAAAACATTATGCACTAAAATTATGGACAGTTTTTGTGGTAGGGGAATTTCAAAATAGATTATAATAAATGATTTGTGGTTTATTGCAGATTCTTCATAATTGTGGGGAAAAGGAAAAAGATTTTTTTTAAATGACTGCAATACAAAGATAGAGGAAATATCTTTCTTTACCTCTAGCTAAAGAGCGTTTCATCTGTGTATTCTAGCAAAAGTTGTGTTTAACACCATGGTTATTGGTAGTTTAATTCAAGGGGTGGCAATGCAAAAATGTAGTTTAAAATAAGTGTGCGTGCACATGCACACACACATTAGTGTGAAGGGATGGGGATAAAACATAAATCACCCCCCTGTGTACCAAGTCAAGATTAGCATATTTTCATTTTTGATGAACTCTAGCAAGTGAGATTGGTGCTAACAGAGTTTACTCATTACCCACCAAAGGTCGATGCTCACTAAATATTTGCAATATTTGTCAACACACAAGTGTGTTTTCGCTCATGAAAAAAGAACAAACACTTGAGCAATCACATTTACCTATACAAATTTATCATCTATTTTGAACATGACTTCAACAAGAGATCTAATGCCACTCACACTTGATACAAATATAAAGTTTTAATTTTTTTGTAAAAAAAATATAGGATAAGTCTTCAACATTTTATGCTATCCTAATTTTATTTTGATTATAGTAAGAACAAGCCTGATATAAATCTTCTGCTGCTTAAACACATACCTACTAAGCCATTATGGTATGTATGATTGTTATGCATTTTCAAAGTAATTAAACTTATTCGTGTCAGTCATTATGTATGTTTATTACTATTACAGTACTATATGAAACATGTTTCTAGATTATGTACTATGCATCATAATTATCTAAACACGTGTCCGAGTGTTGGCTTGAAGTTTGACGTCTCTTGAACTGTTCTAAAAATGATCAAGGTTTGTTAGTGAATGGGAATTAGGTTGTATTGCAATGCTGTGTCTTAGTGAATTACCAGGGAAAGCAGAGTTTGCCTTAACAATACCTGTAAATTGTTCTCATTACTCAGTAGAACACTTGTTGACCGAGTAACAAGAATACAATCCCATGTGCGGTACGGTATAGAGAGTAGAGACTACGGTTTGTATGAGTGATAAAATGAGGACCTAGCAAAGGATAACGTATCACAATTACAGTTTAACAAGCTTTACCTACCCTGGCAACACTTCCCATCACTAATGTTGCTATATCACTCTTATAATGTGGCTAGCATTATATCATCATTGCACAATTTATAAGTATTTACCTTGATGCCCTGAATGTGTTTTTGACTGAATCTGAGTGTTGCATTAATGTCATCCAAACGTTGTTCAGTTCTCTCAAGTTGCTCACGCTGACGCATAAGTTCCTGAAACAATTATTTAATGTACAAACTTTGTTATGTCTATAAAACCTCAAATGAGTCAGTAGCTCACAATAATATCACTAAAATTTAATAGACCATGATATGTCCTAACTTAATTAAAAACAAGAGATATTATATATAGTGCATGAAATAATAAATAAAAAGTACTAGGCCTATATTCACACTTGTATAGTTTCTTATAATTAGCCATCCAAAATTATAAACAAATAAAAAACATAAGCATGCGCATGAACACAACCGAATACTGTTTGTATGACATCAGCAACATCTTCATTTCGTCTGTTTGGTTAATTTATCAATAATTTCTGGTTCTTAATTTTGGAAGAGAATGTACCTAGCCTTTTAGAAGCTCTCGTTTGTAAAGCATTTTTAAGTGAACCATAAACGTTGCTTCCACAAAAAAAGAAACATCCAAACAGCTATTTTCATAAGTTTGTGTTTAAATAATGTGTGCAGGGTTAGTAAAAGAAAAGAAAGATGATTTAAAAAAATTGTTGTTGTCAATGTTTTGACTGCCAAAGGTGGTTTGGTGAATGGATACATGGGAGTAGATCTGGTAGCTTTTGCTAGCTGTCAGTTACCATGACTCTTTTGCTCGATAGACTCTAAACGGCCCAGTTATTATTAATTTTCATGAAGCCATTTGTTTTTATTTAGCTATTAAACAAAATATAGGCTAGTTATGTATTGCCAAAAATTAGAAGGAATAGAACAAGAAAATACATGACTTAATAACTAAACTAAAACCAAGTTAAGTGAATCTTAAGTGGACATTAGGTTAACTGCATCGTGATGGCTTACATTTAAAATTATGAAAACTTTAGTGTTAAATGTTACATTGCATGAACATTAATTGAATGTTAAGTGATGGTATCCCGGCATTAGGTTGTAGGGGCCTTCATTGGCCAGGGCCCCCATGTCAAATAGGCTAAGACAATCTAATATGAAACATGTAAAATAGCCTAGGAACGGTAGTCTACTACATAATATAATGTATTATTTTGGCATGCTACTCAGTTTTAAATGTAACTTTTAGGCCTTTCCATATAAACATTTTTCACAATAAACAGGTGAAACACGCTGGACACATTTTAACTAGCACTGTGTCTTTATGCCCGTTCAGGTTATATTTAGAGGAAGTGTACTCGCATTTGAATGGAGGGAGAGTGGAACACCATTTAGGAAAAACCACCTTCAGTACAATACGCCGAAATGAGATTTGAAACTTGATCTTTTTTATCTTGATCCTGTCATAACCTTACATCTGAGAGAATTGTATAAATGTGGCACATTCTAACCTAGAATATAGGCCAATAAAGAATTTTAAGATGCAGCATCATTCGACTCACATCTAGCCTAGAAATAACTTATTTAAACTTTGATACATTTAAATAGGCCTACAAAGTAATAAACATGGAATGTATGAAAGATAAAAGACCTCAAATTTTATTTTTAAAACTACACAGATCAATGACCTAAGCCACAAGTAGTAGGCCCTATTAATGACCAAAACAATTTAATACACAAATGCAATAAATTCTGAACTATCATTTTAAAAACGTCAAACATCTTAGATAACCAACACCAGAGTGGCTACAAAATATATTTTACAAAATTCCCTGACTTTTCCAGGTTTTCCAGGCAACATTTTTCAATTTTCCCTGACTACTTTTTTCCAGTTTTAATAGTGGATGATGACTTTTGTTTTATTTATTATTGAGCACATATTAAAAAAAAGTGTGTATCTGATAAACATACAGTTTTATCAGTCATTTTAAAAATTAAAATATTATTTTATTTAGGTATTATTAACTTTTGTTTTAGTGTTTGGTTGCAAAATTAATGGAATATTTAAGAAATATTTTTAATTCCCTGACTTTTCCTTATTTTTAGTTAAATTCCCTGACATTTCCCTGTTTTCCCTGTCATCCTAAAATTCCCTGACTTTTCCAGGTTTCCTGTTTTCCCTGTCTGTAGCCACCATGAACACATAACGTGATTGCAAGTAAACATTGTTTGCCTATACCTACAAGCTTAAAACAAAACAAATTTATATTTTTATTTTGGTTCTTTATTTAAATAATTGCCTTTCAATCTATATGCTATGCTAGTTAATGTGTTAGTGTTGAGTTGTCTTATGCCACATAGCAAGTCAACAATTGTGTCAACCTAAGCTAATATATAATAGCCTAATTTCAAAGCATATGGCAACTATAGTAAACTTGATGTCCACAAGGAAGAAACATATTTATGACAATCAGCAACTAGCGACTCACTTGACTAATTATAAATTTAAAAACCCATGAAGGGTAGGTCTACAGGGAAAAAAGGGGGAGTCCAATTATAACTCAAATTAAACTATTATTTAACTCGTTAGAACTTTCTACGGCACTTTTTACTAGTACCGCATCCCATTAGCTGTGGGTATAAGTTTTAGTTAATGTATGATACTCTTATGGGGTAAAGATGAATAAGGAAGCATGTTAGAAGTAATATACCCGCATTGCGGGGAAGGAGAGTGGGAAACCAATGATGAAAAATCAACCAAAGTACACCCGACCGTTATTCAAACCCTGATCTCCCCGTTATCAGCAGGCCAATCTAACACTTGAGTGAGACCTTGAAGCCAAGCCTAAAAGTAGTCTTGAAAAATGTGTGTGATGTGACTTGCCCCTCCCCTTTATATACTTAATATTTCATTACTTCTGCTGTGGCGACACCTATCTGCTCAGAATCCCTCAACAAACTTATTGAGCGTTCGGAAGATTTGATAGTATTTTCTTCGATTTGTTTTTTTCTTTCCAGCAACTGTAAACGCTTATCTTCATATGTGGATCTATTCTGATAGCTATTGTTTGGAAGCGTGTATCCAGAACTATTAGATGTAGTACTCCTTAAAAATGTTTCATCGTCCACATCATCTTCGATAGCAAAAAACGAATTATTGGAATCACTCAAGTAACGGTTAGCCATCAGAACAAGAAATTTCCAAACGATAAATAATTTACTATACAAATATCAAGACAGACTTTGGAACAAAAAAACAGGTTTTTTGAAAACACACGACCTTAAGAGATTTTAATGATTTCTCAAAATGTAAGTTTGTTTTATAGGCTAGTATCTGAGTGACAGAATAATGTTGCTGAATGACACAATTAACAATAATATCAAAGTTGACTAAAGAAGAAGGACGTTTGTGAATTAATTTGTGGAATTTTAACTTAATGTGAAAACTAAAGAGAGCAGGGTAGGAAATCCACCTTTCCAAGGTTTGTATATTTATATATCCTGGGTCCAAACAGTTAAATATGTGTTGCAATAGTTAATTCAAATTTTCTTACAATAATGATGTTGACCAACAACATTAACAGCCTCAAATTTCGTAAATAGTGGGCATAATGTTAGCTAAAATAATTTTCAATCATACTCAAATAATGAAAGCCAGCTCAATTTTGAAAAATCGAAAAAATATACGATACTTGATATATATTAACCAAGCGATAGAAATTATGTCATGAGTGACACATTTTGTTTTTACGGAAATTTGTTAAATTTAAATAATTAGCTAAACACATTTATTTTAATCTTTGTATGAGCTACCTCGTTTCTACTATGTTTAATATATATGTGTGCGCAGGTCATGGAAATGAGTAGTAACGTCCGAAAGAGAGGTCTTCTAGTTGTGGTTCGTCTTCACTTCCCATTCCTCCATTCCAAGAACTCTCTCAGAGTGTAGAAAAGATTTTCCAGAAGCCATTCTGTTATTACGGTCTATAAGTTTTTTTAGAGAGTCTCTATAGATAGTCAGGGAGAACGATTGAAATGGGCTGGTCCTCTGTATGATGGCTTTTTTTCGTACAGGCTAAGGTGGTATAGTGGTATAGTGTCAATGAGAAGTTGTTTCTTGTGTTGTGGTGGTGCAGTTCCCCACCTCTGGTTTGGCCAGTTGATAAAGCAATATAGTACTGTTTCTAGGACGTATAGGACCAAAATGTCCATATCTTCAGCTCCCTACACGTGGTCCTGCAGTTGTCCCGTGCCATAGATCAGTGCCTACAGGGGTATTTGTGTGACCCCTGTGGACTAGTAGCTCCCGTTTGGCTACTTTCGCTATAAGTAGTATACAAGGCTGGGCTGATGAAACCATCACACCAATGCAGTGGCCCAGAATGGCTTGGATACTAGGGGTAATTGTTTATTCGCTCACGAGTAATGGCGTGAGCAGACCCGTGGGCTTCTTTGGGCTTGGGCCTCATAAGGTAGTGCAGTGAGCCCTTTTAAAGCTCCAGTACTGACCCGGCTAGTTAGTAGTGCATGTGCTAGATCATCGGTGCCTTTACTAATACGCACTAGTAGTGGAGAGTTCATCTCTCCACGCGCAATAGGCGTAATTCCATTCCATCGCCCAAGGGAAAGCGGGAAGATTGGAAGGTCGAGCGGGTGAGTGGGATAAAGCTCTGGTTACCACCCTAGATAGATGGGAGGCACGAGTCCCTAGTGCCAGTCCAACCAGTGAGTGACTGGTAGGGGAGTAGGAGTTAATTCTAGTATTACTGGGTATTAGGGCTGATCCTTATCACCCCTTCTATTGTGGGAGGGTGGTGAGGTCGTAATTTTGGGCACTCACCGAGAAACTGCCCTGGAATGTTTCCCAGGGATGTACAGTTACGGCCTGGACACCATAAAGAGATAAGCGATAAGCTGTCCCGATATCTCAGTCTAGTGAATGCTCTGTTTAGTATTTTTTAACTACTAGAACTCTTTAGAGACTTGTGGCATTGCTGCGCATTACTGATTTGCTTAATTCTTCTAGCCACATATATACCTATGCGGTACCTACTAAGTTTCGGATATATTTTTATCTATATGAGGATTCTTTAACAATGTTTTGTCCCAGATTATGCCTAAGTATTTTGTCGAGTTTATTGCATCAAGTTCTGAGAGAACACCAAGACAAATTTTTTTTTCACTGTGGAAATCAGTTTCTGTGTCTTAGTCTCATTTAATACGAAGTCATTTAAATAATAAATATAGTTTTGCCATGAAGAAAGCTACGTAGGTGTCACGATCTAGTTGTTCTTTATTTTTGCTAGCGATAATAAGTGCTGTGTCGTCTGTATACATCATAGCAAAAATTTGGTAGGAATTCTGAGGAATCGTTTGTCAGAAGTATGTAAAGAACATGCCCGAGTACTGATCCCTGTGGTATTCTTTCCCTTACTGGAATGGCTGTGATTTCACTTTATGGATTTTTTTCTCTGTGAGTGAGTTCTGCCAGTTATTTTCTGTTGCTCAAAAGCTATTGAACCATTCTGCCTATCTTTCAATCACTCACAGTGCTTGAAGTGGACCAATAATTAAGTTGTGTTTCAAGCAGTCAAAAGCCTCGCTAAATTAAAGAAGTATGCCCGTGGTTGTGTACCCTTTCTCCAATTCATTTATGATGTATTCCACGCAGTCAATCTGCCTTTCAGACACTCCAATGAAACTACTGGCCTAAAGGACCTAGTATAAAAAAAACAAGAGATATGAAAGAAACCTCATGACGTGGTCAACATGATTTTGACTATCAAAACCAAACCTAATTAAACATAATACAGTCGACAAACTTTATAGTGACAAACACTCTTAAATTGTAAGAATAATCCTAACTAAATAACATGACTACGAACGTCGAGTCTCTGGCTCCTTCAAATGTAAATAAAAACTTTATAGTTTACGACAAGTTTTTCCGTCTGGTAAGTGAGTCTGACGGCACCATCATCGTGACCCCAAAATCTTCTATGTTGGTGTACTGTTGAACATAGACGAGAGATGTTAGTAGTTTAATACAAGATTGGGACTGTGTTTGTGTCGCAGACGCAGACGCAGACGCAAAGTAGCATGCTCTAATGCACCCTGAAGGGGTGCACGAGAGCAAATTCCAACACGTACCGACCAATTGGTCACACCGTGTGGTTTTCGGGTAATTCTCTGACGGTTTGTCGCATTCGCGAAGTTACTGTAACAAACAAAAGCATATTATTAATTAATATTGAATTGAGGAGAATAAAATTTTGGGAACCGACTAAGAGGTTTTTAGAGTTACGTGCGGAGACACTACTCTATGGGGGGCTGTGTGAGAGCCTCCCAAACCACGTTTGTCACTTCTAGCTTATCCGAGCAGGGCTTTGGGACGTCGGTGGCACCCCCCAGGGTCGATGACGTAATTCCCAAGACCCTGGATAAGAGGATTGGTGGCACCGGGAAGTCTGGCGTAGAAGGACTGCGCCAGCTTCCGGAAGTGGTCCTTGATGGTAGGCATATTTAGGTCTCGGTGCAGAGTCACATTCCGAACGTACCAAGGTGCGTCCACAATGATCCTCAGACACCTACTCTGGAATGCTTGCATCCTCCTCATATACGTGTCCGCCAGGTGGCCCCAAGCGGGACACGCATAGTCGAGGATCGGTCTGAGCAGCTGCTTGTACAGTGTCAGACCGTTCCTTGTGGACAGGGCGCTACGCCTGTTAAGCAGTGGGCCTAGGATTCCCAGCCTTTGCTTCGCCTTGGTCAGTCGCTCAGTACAGTGTAGTCGCCAAGTCAGCTTGGTGTCCAGCGTAAGTCCCAAGTACTTAACACTGTCCGCCCATCTGATCTGCTCTCCGAACAGCCGGAGTGGGGCCGGCCTGTGGAACTTTCTTTTCCATGTGAAGAGTATTGCTGTACTCTTCTCCACGTTAATACTTGTTCTCCAGGTGGTCAGCCACCCCTCTAATTGCGTCAGGTGTGTCTGGAGTCGCCTCTCCACCAGCTGCCCACGCCACGACTCTGCTACTAGAGCCGTGTCATCCGCATACAGTGCCAACTTGGTGTCCGGGGACTTTGGAATGTCGTTCACATACAAGCTGAAGAGCACCGGGCCCACGAGGGAACCCTGCGGCACTCCAACCCGGATGCTTCTGACTTGGGATGTGGCGTTCCCAAAGGTAGTGGAGAAAGTTCGGTGGGAAAGATAAGATTGAACAATCTTAACTAGGTAGAAAGGAAGGTTCAGGGAGAGGAGTTTGAATAGGAGACCTTCGTGCCAAACAGGGTCGAAGGCCTTTGCCACGTCGAGAAAGACAGCACCAGTCAGCCTGTTGATGTTGAAGTTCCTCGTGACCTGCTCCACGAGCTGGACGAGTTGGTGAGACGTAGCGTGTCCCGCCCGAAAGCCGAACTGCTCGTCCACCAAGATGCCCGCCTCGCGAACATGTCGGGTCAGTCTCGTCATTAGAAGTCTCTCGAACAACTTGCCCAAACAGTCGAGCAAGCTGATCGTCCGGTAAGACGAAGTTAGGGCCGGGTCCTTACCCGGCTTATGAAAACAGAGGACGTTGGCGTGCTTCCAGAGCTCCGGGAAGTGACTCAGGAGAGGGACGGCGTTGAATAACTCCACAAGGAAGTTAATCGCCTCCAAGGGCAGCTTTCGGAGGACCGCGTTATTGATGCCGTCGCGTCCGGGGGCCTTGTTTAATCTTAGAGCGGCTAACGCCCGCGACATTTCTGCCGCCTCCGTGGGTTCTGGTTCATTCAAGGGTCTGTACGAGACCGCTGCGATGACCTGCGCCACGCGCGCAATGTGCGCCGGGTCTGACGGGTCGTCAGTCGGTACAAATTGCGCCTCTAAGTGCTCAGCGAGAGCATCGGCCTTCTCCTGGTCGGAGTTGGCCACCCCGTTACGACCTACAATAGGCGGCCTTGGTCCGGGAACCCGCATCAAGTTCCTCGTCATGCGCCACAGGGACCTGTCCTGTGCTTAGCGTTGAAGTCATCACCGATTAAAACAGGCGTGGTACCTCGAAGCAGCGCCTCCATGTCTGCCCTCGTGGCCTGGTTGAACTGGCGGTAGTGAGGGAAGTAGATGGAAATAAGTCGCACTGGGCCGGTAGAGGTCACCAGTTGGATAGCCGTTGCTTCCATGTGTTGGAGGGGAGGAAGCGAGATGACGTGATGGTCAAGGCCCTTTCGGACCAGGACCGCCGTCCCACCCCTTCCCACATCCCCCGCTCGGTCTCTCCGATGGCAGATAAACTCTGCTAACGAGAACCTCATTGCGGAGCGCAAGTGGGTTTCTCCCAACAGCATTACATCGACACGATGCTTTGCCAGGAAACTTTCAAGCTCAGACTTCTTCCTCGCGACTCCGTTGGCGTTCCAGAGTGCGACCGTGAGCTCCTTTAGCACTGGGGGTACTCTATTCGGGTGCGCTGCCATGGGAGACCAGGTAGAGGATGATATGCTCCATGACCAGGTGGCCACGGTTACTCCTCGATGACTCCTGGACCTTCCTCAAGAGACTCGTTGAAAAGTCCCATGGATCCAGTCCCGGAATCTCCTTGAGTAGCTCAATACCAGATTTGATCTTGTTAGCATCATCCTCCGGGTTAGAGTTGGGTGTAGGGTTGATAGGGGAAGGAGTGGGGAGAGGTAAGAAAGGGTTGGAAGGGTGCAAAGATGTGGTGAGGGTGGTACGGGGTGCGGGGATGGGTCGGGTGGGGATTTGGAGAGGAGCGGTCTTGGACGGGTCCTCGACCAAGAGGGAAGAACCGGATGCAACCGGTTCGGGAAGAGTGGCTTTGGCTGGTGCCTCGGCCTGAGGTGGAGGGGAAGGTCTCCCTTTCAGCGCACTGGCGAACGATTGCACCAGCGGCTTTGGTTTTGGGACTGGAGTCACGGTCACCTTCCGTTCCGCAACGTGCCCCGAGGGCTTCTGGCCTTCGCTCAGGCCATTCGTCCTCCCTTCTTGAGTCTTGGAGGCTCGTACTGTCCCTGCCGCCCGCAAGGACTTGTACGTGGGACACCCACGCCACGCCGAGGAGTGAGCTCCTGAGCAGTGCAGGCACTTCGGAGGAGATCGTCTCTCCTCCGGGCACCCGCCCCTCTCGTGGTCACCAACACAGAACCCACACCTAGGGTTAGCGCGGCAATCCCTCCGCACATGCCCAAACCGGAAGCAGTTCTTGCACTGCACCGGGCCTCTGGGAGACTTGTATTTCTCCACCTTGACGCGGAGCCCACACAGGACTGATATGGAGTACAGTCTTGTGGTGTGCTCCCCGGGAGTCAGAGAGAGAACGAAGTTCGGAAACCGTTGCCTTTATCCGGTCCTCTGATCCCGTTTCCACTGGGAGAGCATCTGGGTGACGGATTTCACGGGGAAACCCATCTCCGCCAGCTCTTCTTGGATGTCGCCAGGGCTTGTCCGTGTCAGGAGTCCCTTCACCACGACCCTGACCAGTCGCTCCCGACCCAGCTCGTAGGACCAATGCTGGATCCCCAAGCTCGGCAAGAACTTCTGGAGGGCGCGGTAATCTTCCTCTGACCCGCACTGGAGGCGTATTCTGTCCCCCGGCTGCCTGACTGCCTCCACAGGCTCTCGAACCTTGGTTCGAATGGCCCTCGCCACCTTGGATTAGTCCTCCACATCACACAAGATGATGGGAGGGATCTTCCTCTTGGCTTTGGGAGCCAGCCCAGAACCACTAGCGCCAGGTTGAGGTGAGGTGCGGCTTGCGTTATTACCCTTAGGTTAACGCCGCTGCCCACCTTTTTTCAGCGCTGGCGTACCCTGGCCCAGGCCACCGTCGTCGCTGCTCTCATCACCAGAGCTACCGCCTAAATGGTTAGGGTTGCCCCCCGGTAGCTTCTTGGTGTTGCCGGCCTTTCCCCTTCGGCGGGGTCTTACGGTCTGAAACCCTTCAGACTCATCATCCGATCCCTGGCTCGACTCGCCTCACATCAACGAGAGGTCTGATCCTGAAGATAGTCCCTCCACGTCCACGGAATCGCTCGAGCTGTCAACACGCGGGAAGCGTGTGACCCGGTATTCAGAATCTGAAAATAACTCAGCCGAGCGTTTTTTACCTGCCGACAACCCTTGGCGGGAGGTGTCGGAGTTGACGCGGGCTTGTGAGGCCCTTGCGTTAACGCGTGCGTCAGCGCCGCTTGCCGCGGTCTTTACCGGTGACAGATGGCTTGGCTCCCCCTGGTCAGGGCTTCCGTTGGCACCGTTAGGTTTCCACCCATCGTGCTGGCGGGAGCTTTCGCCGTCCATCCCGGTTTGCGGCATGGTGGCCCTGAAAAGGGCCTCCAGTACTTCTTGGCTGCCAGTGGCACGCTCTCCTCCTGTAGTCGGAGGGGCCCCGCTGGACACGCCCGCATCGGCATTGCTGCCGACGCTTTGCTGGGGGCCGGCGCTGGTCAACGGGCCTAGACCCGAGGACGCATCGCCGGATGCCCCGGTGGTTACACCAGCGGCACGCAGCCCTCCTGAAGTCGGAGGGGCCCCGCTGGCTTCCCCTTGGCCATCTGCGCCCACCTCACCGGTACTTGGTGAGGTCACGCTGGCTGACGTGTTGGCCCTAGAAAGGGCCGAATTGTCACCGAGCGGTGACTCTCGCTGGGCACGGTCAGCAGCACGCTCACCTCCGGTAGTTGGAGGGGCCCCGCTGCCTACACCCGGTGGGCTAATCACGCCAGCCCTGTTGGCCCTAGAAAGGGCCGATTCGTCTCCCGAAAGAGACTCCCGCTTGCCTCGGCCAGCGGCACGCACGGCTCCGGGAATTGGAGAGGCCCCGCTGGTTTCGGCCTCGCCTGCAAGCTTGTTGCCCCTCGAGTAGGGCAGCTTCCGCTAAAGCCTCGGCCTTCGGGCTCGTGGCGGACCACTTGCCACCCGGCACTAGCTCCTTCCTGACCGGAGGGGCCTTCAGTCCCCGCGAACGGAAACCTTCACTCCCCCTGCCTGGACGGGCAGCACAAGCCTGCTACTGGCGGCGGTTCCCCCGACGCTCGCCGCCAGCTTTCTCCGACTCGGGGCCGGTCGCTTCCCGGGCCCGGGATTCTTCCTCGCCTCATCCGGCGGTCTTCTCCCGACCCCGACACCGACACCTTTCTTCAACTTCGCAGAGGGCTCCACCGTAGACGTTCAAAACAGCAGACGCTCAGGAAACGCTCGAAAACCAGGAACACGTAAGGGAGGCAGGACGACACCTTGCACTCCCATATGTTTGTGTCCAGCTGACCCAGGCGTTTTATACAAGTTGAACTGACGAACCAGTGGCGTGGGGGGGGGGACAGTCTTAGGAATTTTAGAGAAACTTCCCGAAGCTTGGAAGAACTCGTAGAAGCCGAGCAATGACGTACAAACCCTAGAGAGCCATGTTCTAATCCGTTCAGTACACTCGGTGGTCTAGTTGAGTACGGAGTTGAATGGAGGTCAGTTCGTATCCATTCAACGCTTCCCATGGAGACATTCTCACCAGGACAATGTTCCTTAGGCTTGGTATGTAACAAATTAATTTATAGCATTAATATATATATTTAGATATCCATTATATTTTACTATGGGAAGTCATTTGCTCTAGCTGGTGTAATTTGTACAGACAAAGACTGTTGAGCCCGCTACACATTCCAATTCTATTTATAGTATCAAAAAAACTATTAAGCTATTTTTTTAAATAGCTAATTTTAGGGAGTGTATTTTATGGTCACCTGGGGGGGGGGGGCACGTGCCCCCATGCCCCTCCCCTGGATACACTAATGTATACATATATGTGTATAATATGTACATGTGTATGTGTACATATGCTTATATGTACTGTACATATATATATGAGCATATGTTTATATATATGTACTATATATATATGAACATATGTTTATATTTACATATATGCATTTGTTTATAATACGTACATAAAATATACATAAACTTACTTTATCCAGAATGTCTTCTAGTATTTTTGCACCATCTGTGACAACCTTAATAAGATACACGTCAAACCCTTAGTGTGGTCAGAGTACTATTTCTAATACAGATAATGTATAGCGGAGCTCCAATGCACACAAAACAAAATTTGCATTTGTCACAAGTTTCATCAGAAAGTAAAATACAAGTAATGTAGTCAGGGACATAGGCCATAGAAAAAAATTCAGAAACACTACTAGGGTGTCAAATTCCTCTGTGCTAGTTTTGGGAAAGATTGTGGAAATATTATTTATTAAAGATATCTGGGTTGTAATACCTGCACCATCTCTGTATTGTATAAACTCCTGCAAATTGCTCAGCAATGCCACAATCTCATCTTTCTACTTGCTTCAGTGGCGTAGCTAGAGTTTGCGCCACCCGGGGTGGTCTCTGAGTTTGCCGCCCCTCTCAATACACAACATACCTCGACAAAAGGTCAAAACGACGTATAATGGTTAAAAAAAAGTGAACAATATAATTTTAAAACGGCAATTTTTTAATTTATTTTTTTCTGTTAGTAAAATTGTCGATGATATTGTTGAAGTTTATTTCATCTGTCAGTTGCTGTTCTATAGACAATATGGCGAGATTTCTTAGCCGCAAGGTACTCTTTGTTTATTTTAAATGATTATTGATCAATTTTATTCTAGAAAAACTTCATTCACAGGTAGCAACACTAACAGTAATTGAGAGGAAAACTCGCGATAGTATTACACACACTATTAAACTGTGTTCCCAAGAGTGTATTTTTTAATAAACTGCAAATGTTTAGGGGGACCTTCCTTTCCACGTCTCTGTTTCATCTTGGGTAGCAGCAACAGCATTAAAACTTTGAAGTCGTTTTCTCTCAACGAGGAACTATTCCTTATTAATGTCATCACAATCATTATAAGGTTGCCCTCGTTTTGTCATTCAAAGATTTGAAGGAGTGAAGAAGGCATATTTCTCAGAAAGAATATGAAGCTGTTGAAATCTGAGAGTAATTTCTTGGACCACTATGTCCAACGAAGAAAATGTTTCTTTCAATTCAGTCTCGTGTGCCAATTCAGCATCTCATTATTTTTCACCAGCCATTGGTATTTTTCTTTCTACATCGACATCGAGGTTCCATGACTACCCAAAGATCATCACACATTTCTTTGACATAGGCTATTGAATTGTTAACGAATTTGTCCCTATTTTTCAGTTTAAAATCCTTTTAAAGCCTCTAGTTTATATCAAATTGTTGTATGTTCAAACCTTTTGTTTTGAGGTAGTCCTGTGGTTAATTTCTAGGACGGATTCCCACACAGAAAGGGAAATTATTGTAGCGCACCAAGCAGTACGCTAGCATCTAACCTGGTAGCTGTATTTTCTTTTTCATCAGTTAACTGCTCTAAAGCACTTAAGATTTTCGTCTTTTTTTTACAACACTCACAGCTTCTCCCATTGCACTCCATCGAGTTTCTACTATGCACTTGACACTTTGACCAGTGACTAAAGTCAGAATATTCTGGCGATGGTTCGAGAAAGGAAAAAACATGAAAAACCCTCTTCAGTTCCAAAAAATTCACAGCAATAAAAGCAGCATGCGCGCATACCCGCCAAATTTAACATGTGATATGTACATGCAACAAAATCTGCTTTTCTATTAAGTTCCTTGATACATATTTGAACGCCAGTGTGTTGACCAACCATCACAGTGGCATTATCATATGCTTGTCCTCTAAAATTTTGAATATCAATTCTGTCCTTTTTTTATTTCATAAAAATCATATTTGAAATTTTCTCAATGGTTTTACCCTTTGTTTCAATTAAATCAAAGAATGATTCCACTAACTTCACTTTATTTAGATTAAAACTTGGCTCGTTTGAACCCTATGAGAAATATCAGGAGTGTTTTCAAATATCATAGAAAAGTACTTGGCTTCTTTTACTTACTCTATAACTTTGTTTCTTAATTTTTCTCCCAAAATGTCTATAAACTTGTTTTTAATAGTAGGTGACATATTGGATCTAGCAAAATTTTCCTCAGCTTGATTTTTAGAAAATGTTTACGTAGCACTGGATCATATTTCGTCAACAAATAAACTAATTAAAAAAAAAATCCTTTACTTCCCGTTGATTCATATTCAGCATTAGTCTCATAATAAATTCCTTCTCGATGACCCCGTAAGGCCATATTCTGTTTAGCTAGTAATATAATGATATCCAAAAATCTTGAAAGTATCTCCCTTTACTTCTTAATTTAATTTTTAGTTACTTTTTGTTCCTTTTCCTCAATTGTTGCTTTACATTGGATTCTAATTTCTAACTATTTTCACTGTAAGAAAGCCCGAACATGGTTTACACTGGATTAGAGCTTGACTATTTTAGGACTACGTTTCCACTACATGTTAAATCCACTTACAGAATTAAAATTTGAATGATTTCTGTTTGAAAATAATCTGCAACAAAAGCAGTAAAGAGCTTTCTTGGAAGGAGAGTACACCGACCACGATCTCAACATATTTTCAATATCCGGCACATTTCGAAAAACAAACTCACGTGTAAATTTTATGTTTCGTCCGATAAATGACGCATCCTCAAGAATCACTTCACCAAAATCAGAATGTAACTTATATATTGAATTTAAATTAAAGTAAGATAGGTAAATTGAAGTGTTTAATATGTATTTAAATTTATTTCTTTTAGTAGTAAATAATAAAATTGTGTCTGACGTCTTGTACTGCCCCAGCAGAAAAAAAACTTTTATTTTCTTTGCAGTAGACCACACACCCCTCCCTTAGCTACGCTACTGAGTTGCTTCCCTTAATACTCCTGAATGCTAGCTTATTAATGCTTTATGTTATCAAGGAAGCTTTAAATTACTGCCCAGTTTGATTACTATTTGCACTGGTTTCATATGGATGGTATTTTTAGTATAAGACTAAAATAAAGAAAATTACCACCAGCCAAGGCCGTAGCCAGCCAAAAATTTCAGGGGGGGTTTGGTGGGTCCATCCCCCAATTGACGGAGGCTAGAAAAAATTATAAATAAAAAACTGTTCTAAAATCTATCTAAAGTGTTTTTTTTATGACAACGCTACCCCCTAACTATCGGAGGCTAGGACAAATTATAATTATTTAACGGCTCTAGATGCTCTCTAAAGTGTTTTTTATGGTAACATAACCCATTAACTGCCGAAGGCTAGGACAACATAACCCCCTAACCGCCGAAAAATAGGAACAATTCTAAATATTAAACACCTCTAGAAACTATCTGAATTTTTTTTTATGACAACATAACACCATAACTGCCGAAGGCTAGAAAAAATTCTAAATAATAAACACCTCTGGAAGCTCTCTGAAGTGCTTTTTATGGTAACACAGCCCCCTAATTTATACTTGTATTTTAATTTTGATATTGTTTGAATCATAAATAAAGCCATATATATTTTGTTCATAAAATTTCGGGGGGGGGGGTTTGAACCCCGAAACCCCCCCTGACTACGGCCTTGCCACCAGCTATACATATTATGTAAGAATTAGGATTTTTACACAGTAAGTAACTTGTTGCGGCAGATCCAGATATCAATACACAGCCAGTAACGTGCAAATTCAATTTAATACTATCAGAAGAAATCAATACAGCTGATTGTTTTATTAGAATCAAATAAAACCTTTAAAACCATTTAGAAAATAATAAACACAAAGCTATAATGAATAAATGAACCTTTAAAATCCACACCATGTCCAAGTAACATCATTACTGTACTGTTTTTTTATATGTATGTTTGTCCAGACACACAGTGAAAAAACTTAAAAACTAGGATTTGAACGCTTTTAAATTATCAAAGGGTCGCGATGGCCACAGAGAGAACAGTTGTGGTCACAAACTACAAAATGTTGGAAACCGCTGTAGTAAAGTCAGTTAAATTTTTTAATCTAAAATACACGATTTGAACAATATGTGCAAATCTAAATAAATATATTTAAGCTCAGTTGGATATTTAGCTCAAATACAGGTAAACTGAAATAAATAATAATTCAAGTTATTCCCTATTGCACTGAAAAAGCCTTGTAGCTTTAAAAATCCAGTTGCCTAAAAGCTCAATTCAAGGCTTGATTAGCACTCAATTTTTTTTTTTTAATATCTGGGAGCCTCCTCCCTCACTCCTTCTCAACATTGCCCTTCTAGTACTCTACTTTGCTACTTGGCAATTTTTCTAATTTCAAAATGCATATAGTTGTGAAAAACACTGGTTCATCTCCCTCAAATATATTTCGTGCAACGCCCCTGCTATAACCTAAGTGATCGTTGGAACCTATGGCAAATACACAAAGTTTGTCATTAAAAAAAATGTAATCAAGTTTTAAGATAACTTACCTTATTCATTATATGTATTGAACTTTCTAGATAATATGGTTTCTGAAACCAATATAGTCCTACAAGCTAATATCCAACTTTAATTATAAGTATAATTTTGGCAAACTGTAAACAACATGGATGATAACTGCATATTTAAATATATTATAGATTTTATTCGTATTTTTACAATATTACCTGTAAAACTGAATTCTATATCTTTTAATGTAAACGATTCTTCAGGCAAGTGTGGTATAATACTTCACTATTTTCAAACAATAGCACTTTTATTCATCAGAGACATGTTTTAGAATAAGAACATTGAAAGAAACGGTTAAATCTTTCCCCCCACATGAAGCAGACGATAAACTTTAGCGTCACGTTTTGGTCCTTGCCAATGCGTATGTTTATGTCCATTCAGTATAATATAGAGCAGAGGTTCCCAATTTTTTTTTGGCCACGGAACCCTAATTGATCATACTTTTTTTGGCGAAACCCCATTTTGATAATAACAAAAGTGATTGTACCTTGTAGTATAGTTTGAATATTTTCATGTTTGACATGAAAAGAAAAAATAATTATAAATAAAAAATTATTATTATAAGTATTATAAAACAACAAAAAATGTAACTATTTAATGTGAAGAATGAAATTTTTTCACATATTTACTTATAATAGCACTAAAATTAGTCTGTCTCGACAGGTGCAACCGCCCCGCCACCCCGCTCCGCCCGCGCTGTTACTTACAGCGGCGCGGCTATGTTATGACTGTTTTCTACGAACGTTTTAGTTAATTCTCAGACAGAACTCGGAACCCCTTTGACCCTTCCACGGAACCCCAGGGTTCCGCGGAAAACCTTTTGGGAAACGCTGATATAGAGAGCACTGCTGGTGCCAGAACCAAAACTCACAGATAGCGTTAATTCATGTAATTTAATATTACCTGAAACCCGCTTGGCCGCTTCGTTATTCGCATGATCTAAGGCGTTACTATTGTATTAGACTTTCTATACGAAGACGGGGACATAGATAAAAGCAGAGACAAGTATATGGATAAAAGATTAAAAGTATAGTGGACGGGGATATTGACGTTCGATCCGGCTTGGATGTACTGAGGGTAGTTTTCCCTGAATGCTTTTCTACTCTCCCTCCACACAAATGCGGGTATATATATAACCTGAGTGCGTTAAAGATTATCAAGAAAGAGGCCTAAGTTTGCCTAAGAAGAACATAATTTTTTTGTTACAAACTCAATTCTTGCAGAATATGTATGTTTACATTTTTTATGACCTTGCTAGTACTGAACATAATCTAAATTGGTTTAACTTTTGAAAACTTTTACATTTGGCTAAAATAAGGTTAAGCATAATACATACTTCAATAAAATTAGCTTAGACTTACTTATATTAGGAACAACTTACACTAATACACGAACACACATTTTATTTTAAAATTATCTTACATTGCTATGAATTATAAAACTATCCAACCTAACCTTCCTTGTCTTAAAGGTTAAATTATGTTGGGATGGGTAATGTGTTGATTTATTAAAGTTTTAGTTGTATTTCTGCAATTTTTTAGTGAAGATATATACCGGTAATATGGAAGGAGGGGTAAAATAACAGAAAAGTGAATGAGGTATTATAAGTTACTTAAGTATTTAACCATAAGTTAGTCAAATTGTAGAAACCACTAATCTTAATTTTGATATGTCAAGAGCTTTAATGTAATTATTGTGGTTAAAAATGCTGTGGTACTGTAAAATGGGGTGAGATTGAATATTTTTTAGTCTTTTTGCTTTAATTTTATAACAGTTCAACCTAACTTATATAAACTTAAAACATACTTTGACTTGTAGCAAAGCCTGTAAATTCGGACAACATTTTTAATTTCGTCCAAAGTGTTAACGGGCTAGTTAGAATAAATATTAGAAGGTATATCAATCTAGCCCCATAATTTGTGATGAGAGATCCCCCACCCCCATGAAACTTTCTAAAACTATAGGCTCAACCAAAACAGTAATAAATCTCACCCTGCTAACTTTAAAATAAATCGATACCAATTCTATCCCCTGACTGTTCTACTGATGGCTCTGGTAAAATTTAAATTGAAAAATGACACCTGGACATGGGAATCAAAACTGGGACCTTTGGTTTGTAAGCCATAATCCTCTTGCGACTGAGCTATCCAGGAGTTTTCCTGTACCCAGGGTCATTCTTCACTCATTTTAAGGCAGAGTCTGTGATGGATGTACGAAAATCATCAGCTACATATGAGTGATCACATATTTGATTGCAAGCTATTGTAAAACGCAGCCACCCTTGACTCGAGGGTTTTAAGAGGGCTTTATGCTGCCAATAGTATAATGGCATTCATACCAATGCACATATTATGATGGATTAAATTGTTAAGCTTATTAGAGTTATTAAGTACGACTATAGCCGCAACAAAATATCATATTCTTTAAATTTAACAATAATTCCTGGATAGCTCAGTGGTAAGAGCATTGGCATACTAAGCCAAAGGTCTCGGGTTTGATTCTCGTGTATAGGTGTCATCTTTAAATTCAAAGAAAATTATGATTAGATGTGGCTATAACTGCACTCTACAACTATAATAGCTAAGCTATTTAATCCAGCCGATAAAATAGCCAAAATTTCTGAGAAAATCAACCAGGAACAAATCCATATCATTTTCTTTTTGAAGAAAGTCTTTGAATCATCAATAGATTCTAGTTCCATTTCTTAGTTTTAATCATCTACCTTTTCCTGGATTATTGCTACAAAGTGGAAGTGAACCGACTTTCTCACACCAAATTAAACCTTTACAAGACAAAAGTTCCACCTATTAGCTATTGGCTAATAATAATGGCTTCTTCAACTTCATCTTCCCTTCAAGCTATGACTCTCAATGTGTTTGTGAATACCTTCAATAACATGGAGAAGCGTGTGCAGGCATGCCTTGATGTTAATGGCGCCCACTTTCAATACTTGATATGAAATCATCATTTTTCTCATATACCAAAGTATGTCCCTAGCAAATTTCTCTAAATTATGTCCATTATTTTGAAAGTGATAAGGGAAACTCGGGGGCCAACAGCGAGTGAAACATTCTTTGCCTACTATATATACGGTTATTCCTACCAAGATCAAGGTATAGAATGGAAAGGGTTGATATAAAATATTGCCAACATATTACAAAAGTGTATTCATATAACACCAATGTGTGCATGCACACACTTGCTACCAACAAAAGTTTATCCAGAAATGGTGAAAACAATATCAAATTCCAGTGGCACAAAACAGACTTTTAAAACCTTAACACTATTGCAAAATACAGTAAAACCTTGGATTGCGAGTAACTTGGTTTGCGAGTATTTTGTAAGACGAGCAAAAATTTACAATAAATTTTAACTTGATAAACGAGCGATATCTTGCAATACGAGTAATACTACGGTTACGCTTTGTCTGCCGAGCAGTGTCATTGGATAGGTTCTTTGTTAAAGTCGAAAAAAAAGAAAAATATTCCAGTGATCCAACAGATAGCAGTGATTCCGTTGGTGACAGTAAAAGTCGTCCTAAACAATAACACACCTCCTCCTCTCCTCTCTCTCGTCCACCTCACACTAGCCACCATTAAATTTAATTAATAAATTTTATTACAGTACAATTACATTTAAATAACGAAAATAAAAAAGGTATTCATCGTTTTTAGATTAAATATTTTTGGGTTGTAGGATGAATCATCTGAGTTTCCATTATTTCTTATGGGGAAATTCGCTTTGATAAACGAGTGCTTTGTATTACGAACACGTTTACGAAACGAATTATGCTCGCAATCCAAGGTTTTACTGTATTACACATTCTGCTCATTCACACGTGTGTCGGCTCTTGCATTAAATTTTTAATTCTGATGTTTTCATCATTCTTATTCTTTCTATCCCTAATCATCAAGTTTCGCAACTGACATAATTTTTCTCCAAGATCATATTCACAAATTCATTTAGTGTTCACATGTGTAAACAATACAATTTTTTTTTTTTTACATAGTCCACTTCATGACACAATCAACTGGCCTATTATTATTTGTTTGATAGTACGTGTATTTGTGTAACCATAATGAAGATGACCCCAGAAGAATTTCGTCATCAGAAGTGTCAGACTTTGCAAGGGGTTGATCTGAGTCGTAAGGGATGTATCGATGATGCCATCAAGTTACTGGTTGAGGTGATAAACAATAGGGACGAGTTTGTAACTACAAGTTCATGCTCTGGCCGGGTCATTTTGTTTTGTGAGGTAAAAATTATCTTTAAGGATAGTTATATTAAGATTATAATTTAATGATTTGTTACAAATTGTGGATTGGAATAAACTTGTGTTTAAAAGTGTACAATCAGTTTAAAAATTAAAATAACTTGAAGTCAGCATTATAAAACTACTTATATAAATTATAATAGTTAAGAAGCTAAGTTCTATGTATAGTCCTTTCAAATTCAAAGATGTGAATTAATTCCCAATTATGTATAATTTTTGCACTGACGGGGTATATAATTATCTAGGTGACCTGTGTCGGTGACCGCATGATCTAAGGCAGTGGTTCCCAAACTCTTTTGCTCGTGGATCCCTTTTTGCTTTGTTAAGATACCCACGGATCCTCACACCCTTGCTTGCATAAAATATGGTGTTTGTGGATGATTGCTACCCAAAATTTAATAAGTTTAGTAAAATATAACCCGTCTCGGTGGCGTAGTTGGCTAACGCGCTACTCGTGTTGAGCTCGACCGCCGAGGACGGGGAGATCGAGGTTCGAATCTCGGTCGGGTGAACTGGGGGTGGTTTTTCCTAAATGGTTTTCCACTCTTCCTCCACGCAAATGCGGGTTCACTTCCTCAAAATTCAACCCTCCCAATTCCTAATCCATTAGCGTAATTAGTACATAAGCGTATAACCCGAACGGGTAGTAAGACGCGGTGCTAAATAACTAACTAACTAACTAGTAAAATATATAAATTTTTCCAGAGTGACAAAAATTATGTATGCAATAGTATACTAAGTAAACATTCGATCATACTTTATATGGTACTAGTGTGAAGAATGGTGTTGTTTCTTCATCTCAAAGTCCTTTAAAGTTGGGAGAGATTGTAGAAAGCTGAATTCTCATTTCGGGTGCAATTTTCAGTCTGCAACAATATTTAGATCTTGTTGCTGTATAGGCAATCCAGCTTTGCACAGATAAGTTGTTGGAAATGAAAGAAGTTCAAGTACTGCACATTTAGACAATTGTGGATATTCTTGAAGAAGACTGCACTAGAATTCAACTGAAGGAACTTCACTGAATTTCTCTTTCAAACCAGTATCAGATGCAATATCTATCAAACACTCATAATGTTGCACAGACATTGCATCCGGTTTCTCTGAAGCACAATATGGATTTTGTACCCAGTCATTGTCATTTGTAGAAGAGAAGATGGAAAGTATTTCTTAAACGCTTGTTGCAAACCATTTAAATGTTGGACGATGATACTATGAATAGTTTCGTCTAGACTAGATTCTGTTTCTACAAGAAGTCATTCAAAGTTTGAAAGCATTCATACTGTCTTTTTTCAACACATCTCTTCCAAAATTTAAGTTTATGATCAAAATACGCCTATTCTGTCCCTTTTTGTAAATACCGACACAATATTTCCTTGACATGACATATTTAGTTAATTAATTATTGTAAAAATATCCGCTAAGTAAGCCAATTTCTGAAGCCAAGAGGTATTCACCAAACAGGAAGAAAGCTCAAATGGGTGATCAATAAAAAAAGAATACATTTCAGAGCGAAGTACAAAAACTCTAAAAAGAACCTTTTCGTTAGACAGCCATCTTATTTCTGTGTGAGGTATCAGTATTGTGTGTTCGCTTCCCATTTCTTCACAAAGTAATTTAAACATTCTGGCATTAAGTGGCCTTGATTTAATGTGGTTCACTATCTTTACAGCATCATCCAAAACAGTTTTTAGGTCTCTTTCCATAGTTTTGGCGACAAGCGCTTGTCATTGGAGCACACAGTGACTATTCAAATAAGACTGCGCCAACTCTTTGATACGTGCCACGACCCCTGCCGTTTTACATGTAATTTGGCTCTGTCAGTGCACACATCAACACACACACTTTTCCAACTTATATCATGTTCTCTCATGGGAATTTTAATTACTTTAAATATTTCTTCTCCAGTTGTATGACTTTCAAGAGATTTACAGAGCAACAAATTCTCATCAATTGTTCTGAAAAAAGAAATGCACAAAAACAAGAAATACTGCTAGCCCTGACACAACTGTTGATTCGTCAAGTAGCAACAAAAATGAAAAACTACATTTAAGTCGCGACACCATTTCTTTTTTTATATCTTTTGAGAGATCTTGAATGTGAAGTTTAACAGTATTATTAGATAACTGAATTGTTTCAAGTTTCTTTTTTGATTGCCCATCAAGCACACAAGCTACCATTTCAAACACACAAGGATTAATTAGAGTTTCTGCGATTGTATGGGCTTCTCCTGCAAGCGCAATACAGTAACTCACTTTGTAGGAGGCCTGGGTAGCGCTTTTACTGTCAGTTTTTGAACTTCACCATAAGACTCTGACAGTTTGTTAGTGCCCAAGTTTACGTTTGAAAAAACTAACATCTTTGTCCTTATATTCGGATTGATTAGTATCACGATGTCTACGAAGTTTGGCATGTAACATAGAACTGTTTGATAACACTTTGTTGCGCAAGACACATAGTGCATCAGGTGCAATTTTATCACCCATGCACGTAAAACCCAGAGACAAATAGGAATCCTTGTATTTCTGTTTTTTACTACTTTCAACAGTTATAGAGCTGTCATTTCTAGATGGAGATGTAAAACGTTGAGATTCACTTACAACATTGGTTACACTGGTACTTGCTGGACTAGTACTTGATTGTTTACTTAAATTACCTCTCTTTACCTCTTTACTATTAAAAATAATAGTATCAATGCTACTGCACGTTATTTCACTCACTTTATTGTATCTACAACTAAACATATGAGGAGCTCCCATTAACATTTATTAAGAATTAGGGTGACCTGGTGGTCTAGGGGTAAGGTGCCAGACTTCTGTGCTGGGGGTCCGGGGTTCAATCCTCGGTCCCGGCACAGATTTATCTGATTGCCAAACCCTTCCTTCACCTCTGACAAGATGTGTATTAATCACAACTTGTGAATGTGAGGAATGCCAGGCCTCCACCGTGGTTCAGATTCCACGTTAAGCTGTAGGTCCTCCATTTCATCTCACAATCACCCTACCATTACACATTAGCGTAAGTGCGTATAACCCGAACGGGTAGTAAGACGCGGTGCTAATAATAATATTAAGAATTTGTATCCACATTGTCATGAAGACATACAAACAAATTGATTAACCCAAATTAATAAATAAATAACACAAGCACACGGTACCTAACAAATGTGGTGAATACCATGCTGAGCAAGAATGAGAAAGAGCATGTCACTAAACTGTGATCTGTAAATAACAATTTCACTTCAACTACGATGCAGCAAAAAAAAAAAAAAAAAAAGCTTAACATATAAACTGAGGTGGCTCCATTGGACAGTAAAAAAAGATCTCTTGGCTAGATATTCTAAGTCATATGAACTAAACGTATAGTCATTTAAATAAGTTTCACGATTATTTCTATCAAAATATTATTGCTTTAAAAAAATCAAAGTATCCATTATAGAAATTAATCTGCGGATCCCCTGGGCACTTCATGGATCCCTTGTGATCCGTGGAGCATAGTTTGAGAACCACTGATTTAAGGCACCACTCTTGCAACAAACTAGACTGCCGATGACAGGGAAATTGGGGTTCAAATCTCTTGTCAGGTTACTGAGGGTGTTTTTTAAATATTGTTTTCCATTCTCTCTCCATGCAAATACAGGTACACTTCCTCTAAATTCAATTTTCTCATCCCTAACTCCTTAACATAATTAGTACATCTCTAACCTGAAGTAAGATGTGGCGCTAAAAATAAACATGCTGGAAAGAGAGGGCGAGGGTGTCTTGGGCAAGGTCCGACTACCTTCCTAAAAGTAATATATTTATTAATTACTTTTCAATGTCTAGGCTAGGGAATTATTGGATTTTTTTAAAATTATTTCAGAGAATATATAATGTTAAAAAAATTCACAATCATCTCCAGTTGGTGGACATCACCATGCACCACCGCAAGTAGAAACGACACATATACACACATATATTCGAATAAATTTCCTAAATATGGTCCTATGTAAACTATATCTTTGAAGAATAATTTTTCAAATGTATCTAATTTGGTGTATCAAGTCCACTCTTCACTAAGAACATGTTAGATAGGATAGTATGGAAAATACAAACAAAATTTTGTATGGTCAGTATTTATAACATTTACTATAACTAAGTTAATTGGATGGATTAAATAGCCAAGCAATTATATTTGTTAGCTATGGCTATAGCCACATCTAAATATCATATATTTCAATTTAAAGATTAGTATCAAAAGTTACATTTGCAGATCGCATGGTTAAACATAAGAATATATCACATTAGTTTTAGTAACTTTTAAACTGTCAGCGTATAACCCGAATGGGTAGTAAGACGTGGTGCTAAGTATTATTATTATTATTATTATTATTATTATTATTATTATTATTATTATTATTATTATTTAAACTGTCGAATTTTTGCAGTGTGTGTAGGTACTATTCATCACAGGGTGTCTACCATCGGGAAAATCAGGGAAAACGGGAATAAGCCGGGAATTGGTAAATTTCAATAAAAATCTGGTAAAATTGGTTTTACTCAAAATATTAAATATAATAATCATTAAAACCGTATATAATAATGTTATTCAAAGTGTAGTTTTTTTTGTAGCTGTGTAATATATTTTATAATTCCTAATAAACAATGTTAATACAGATTTAAAAAATTTGTTTATTTAAATTTTAAAACTTATTATTATTCATAAAAAAGATTAATAGAAAAATGAGGGGGGGAGGTGGGGGAATTAGAAGGATGTGACATACTTTTTAGTCGGGAAATTTAGAAAAAAGTCGGAATTTCATTGGTCAATTTGATTAGACACCATGCATCAGGATTATCTTCTATACACCAAAGAAGTAGGGATGAGGAATCTAAAATTAAGAGGAAATTTATTTGCAATTGTGTGGAGGGAGAGCAGGATACTATTTGATAAAATAACACACTTAGTACACCCAGCCGAGATTCAAACCCTTGAACTCCCTGCACTGACAAACCAGACCAGACAAGATTACGCCACATTCCACGTGCAATCAATCTAGGTGTCTTTCATGTTCTTATTAAAGAAAGGTGTTGTGATCTTTGAAATGATCTTTTTGTAGAATATTGCTGAGGGTCACAAGAAAGGTTGCAAGTGGCTCTTTACTAGTCATGGCTTGGTGGAGTACAAGAGCTGATAAACAGCGTTGATCCCGCGGAGGGGAATCTAGTATTCAAATATGAGCCTCTGATTCTACACATCCGCTGTTTCACTCTAGAACATGCAAAATTGCTGGTGAGTGGATACTTTCTCCTGTAACTCATAGGTTAAAACAAACTAACAATAACTATTACTTGTTTAGAAATAAATAAATACTTAGCCCTGCGTCTTACTACCCATTTTGGTTATACGCTTGCGTACTAATAACTATACTGGGTTTAGAATTGGGAAGGTTGAATATAGAGGAATTGAACCAGCATTTGCATGAAGGGAGAGTGGAAAACCATTTAGGGAAAACCACCCCAATTCACCCTAGCAAGATTCGAACCTTAATCCCCCTGTCCTCGGTCTAGCTGAACACGAAACTAGCACATTAGGTAACTACGCCACCGAGGGGGGTTGTTGTTTAGAAATAGATTTTGTTGAAAGTTCATATTGGTGTTTACTTACAGCACACTTGTGCCCTGGAGGCTGGATTCAGGAACTCTGGCATCACTTTAGGAAAACATGGCAAGGTGATGCTGGCTGTTAGAAGTTGTATGGGGCTTGAAGTTCCAATATCAGAAAATGGAGAACTAGCTTGTTTCACACAAGGTGAAGTAAATGTTCACTTTAATTTTAAGAATCTTTTTCTGCAGTTTAAATCTTTACCATACAGTATTAGTACATTATTTAGTATTTATTTGTATTATTAGCTTAAAGCTTACGTTCCATTAATAAAACATTTACAGAAACTTTAAAACTTATTTTAAAGCTGTACTAACCGCCATATTTAGTGACGAGATTTCTTTGGACTTGAGGAATACAAACCTCTATGGATTTAGATAAAGATAACACAGTTTGTGGTTTTGTTTGATGTTTTGTTTATAATAATGCAAGAAATTAATGCGTTGTTTGAATTAAAAATTCAACAATAAAATGTAAATTATTGTTTTTTACCACTAACTAAATTAAACAAATTTTGTGTTTTACAAACATATGTTATTAATTGGAGCACAGTTAATTAATTGTATTTTAAGGCATTACATAATATGCGACCATTTAAAATGATTGAAGTTTCAATCATGATTTAATAGTTTCGCCTACTCTTGAGTGGTGGCAAATAAAAGGTGCAACTTTGCTCTCATTTATTTTAGTGAATAGGATTTTGAGCACATCTTTCAAACTTGCGCCGGCGTAACTCTTGCTCCCGTTAGTGAATCCAGGCCCTGAAGTGCCAAATTTAGTTCACCCATAATTCTTTTGTTAATTAATTTAAAAAATAAATCTTTTAACAGTTAAAGTAGCCTAGAAGAGTAGTATAGTGTAGGTACATAAAATAATGCCCTTTGTTCCTTTCTCACATTTACACCAGACTTTCTGTTTAGTTTTTAAAAGTATTATAATTTGATATTTTCGCCCAACGGCTCATCAGATCAAAAATATAATGAAAACTTTTACTATAGATAATTTTATATTGAACATAATCATCTTGTTAAAATTTCTTTTAATAAAACATGCAGTTTCAAAACAAAGCCAAAAGGTTGTTTCCACTCCTCCCTTCCGCCAAAGGGTAATGAGTAGTTTCTCGATGGTTTGTAAACAAGGTTATGGTAGAAATAGTCTGTGCGATGTTTTTTTCTGGAATCCAAATATGAACTATCAAAAGACTAATGGAACACACTATTAATATTATTCTTTATTTTGCAAGACATTTTATGGTTTTACCCATGTAATGAGTACAGCCCAGATTTTTATGTGGTATTAACCTACGAAATATGTACAAAAATATGTAATGACATCAGTTAAAATATGTAGTAAAATATGTAATATTGTGAAAATATTTAATATTAAATCAAATTTATTTTCTTACATTTATAATAATAGAAAAAAAACAATTGCATTGCCCACAATCAAAACATACTCACTAAGCAGCCATGATATAATTTTCCTTTGATTGACTTTTTCTCAAATCGGGCCTGAGCTCAACTGCCAATACAAATGATTGGGTATTGTCATGAACACTTATTTTATCTTTACTACTTCAAAATATCCTCTGGTAAAGAAGTCAGCCAATGTAAGATATTCCAACACCCTTTTCTCAATATTTAGTTTCCTATTGCATTAGATTCTACGGTTATATCCAAGACCCTGTGTTTTTACCAATATTTAATCTCTTATTTTAGAATTGTAAATGGTTACAAACAGCCCCAGATTTAACTGTACCTACGCCCATGGGCCCAATAAATGTTTGCGCCCCTTTGTTCTACAATACATTTAAAACAAATAAACATATTTTTTCTAAATTATTTAAAAAAATCACATTTTAAGAAATACACTAAAGAGTATTTATTAAATCGTTAATAAATAGCAAGGCAGGGTATTTTGATAAAAAAAAATTTTTACTGAAAATAAAGAATGAATTCTAAGCCTACAACGAAATAAGTTTTCATGTAGCCTTTTCATTAGCAAATGAAAGAATCGAATATTCATAGTTTAATTTTACACTAATGTCGTTTTCAATTGCAAGGACTGCTAAATTATTTAATCTTTCCTGAGTGTTATGACGATCGCAGATAATTTTTAACTCTAGCAAGAGCAGAAAAAGACTGTTCAGCTGAACAATTTATAGCTGGAGTGCTTAATTAAATCTTCAAGCAAACACAAACATTTGGATAAAGAGCATGAAGGCGTTTTTCTTTACCATTTTGTTTAAAAGTGGTAAAGAGTTGTTACACTTTTCGTCATCTAAACTTATGAGAAAACTCTTCAGTGAATACATTATGTGGCAAAATGACTCTTTGATATCTAACGAATAAAGCTGCTGAAGTTTATTCGCACATTCATGCATTTCAAGCAGTTAGGATTAGTCAGTGATCACGTAAATAACTGGAGGGACATCTTTGGCTAAAATTTCAAGATGTCGTCTGCACACCATTGTGTAAGAGAGAAAGAAACTTTTGGATATCTGTTTTTTCTTGCACACATACAAGGCAATATGGCATTTTAACATCGTTCGTTTACTCTATTTGTAATAATAGAGGAAAAGAATAAAAAGAATAGAATCAAATACAAATAAATATAACTAAACAATAAATAAAGAACAAAATATATTGCAACTGCAAAAATTCCCCTTCAGTGTTGGTAAATTTCCTGTGTAGCCCCTTTTCGTCCTCCAGGACAAAGGCAGGCATACAAAGTTACAAAATAAGGGGAGAATAAATACAGAGTGAGCAGATAGGACATTAAAAACAAATATATAATATCCGCTTATGTTTCCAAGCAACCCATTCTGCATCATTGCGCTAAACCAAAAAGGATAAAAAAAAGAAGATGAACCAGAAAATAATTATCAACATTACCACGAAGGTGTATACCACTTAGTTAAATAGAAATAATGTTGAAGTCAACATGTCAGAAGTTAAATAGATGAACATAAGTTTTATTTACTAACAAAGGATATGTATATGTATATGTGTATTATATTAAATATATATATATATATATATATATATATATATATATATATATATTATATAATATATAATATCTGATTTATTGAAAACACTTGGCTATTTACTTACAATATTACTCTTTCCAAAAGAACTTATACATGATTTAACATATATAAACTCGCATATCAAAGACTCTTTCCCAGTCAAATGTTTATGTTTAATTTCAGATCGTCAGAAGGACTCTGAATATATCATAACATTTTTCCATAGTCAAAGGACTCTGAATATATAACACATATTTCCAATAGTAAGAAGGACTATAAATATAACAATATTTCCCATAGTCAGAAGACTCTAATATATAACAACATATTTCCAATAGTCGAAGGACTCTGAATATTTCATCGCATATATAAATACTAAGCCGAAAAAGAATTTTGACATAGTAAAAGCCAAAACTTAATTTTGTTCTTATATTTTTGAACACATAGACGTGTCCAAGATCAATATCCTACCAAAAGTGAAGTGTCCTCCGATCTCCGCCAGTATTTATTTGATATCTTTTACTCAGAGAGGGGGAAGGTAGGGGCAAAACACAAGATAGACACAAAGAGTGTAAAGGGGGACAGGGGGTGGTGGTGTAAGGGGAATATGTGACGAGAAGCGTGAAGCCGAGAACCATCATTTAGGCAACGTGAACCATATAGCGCCGGAAATGTCATACTTCATACTTCCCGGCGGCCTTAGTGAACACTTGATGTTGGCCCGACCTGTTCCTTCATGCAATCAGTCTTGACCACATGTTCACATAGCCGGTTGTGTGGCCTGGCAAATAGTCAGCTTGGGATGTACATAGTGAAATGGAGCACGATGAGTTTGGAAAATTATCATATTTTTAAGTTTGGTAGAATATTATTTGAAGCAATTTAGTGTCTTTTTTGAAACTAAATGTTTAGCTATGATAAGACGCTACACCTGTATCGTACATCTGAATGGCACTATTAAAAAAAAAATTAGAAAATTTGCCGCTTCCATAAATGTGCCATCCTGGTCCCAGGCCATGGGGCCCATGCCTAAATCCGGCACTGGTTACAAATGTCTTATTATGGTCTTAAAGTAATAACCAATTTGTTCTAGTTGTTTAAACTTTCTTTCAAAACTTTTGAGCTTGATTGTGATTTTTTTTTTTTTTTCGTATTGTCCAAACATATTTAAACACTACAGACTTGTGCAGCTGAACTTAAATACCTTTTGGAGGACATGCTCAACCATAGGTCTCTATTTAATCCACTAAACCCTGTTCCTTTAATGCCGGGATCACAATCAACTTAACATTAACTTAAGTTAAAAGATCTCGTGTTTTTAACTGGAAACGATCGCAATGTAGTTAACATAAGAGAGGTCCTGGGAGTTTTTTACTTTAAGTGAACGTTACTTGAAGGGTATCACGTGGTCTATTCAGCCAATCATTATGCGAGGACGTCAACAGGACTATTTAGTAATTCATTTGTTGGTTTTAAGACCAAGGTCTACTTTTTAGCTTTAATTCTAATGATTGGACATATAATGAAAATAAGGGCTATTACCGAATGTTATAGAACAGATTTACTTCAAATACTGTAAATATTAAAACACAGCTATATGAAAATTAACCACAAAGCTTTTATTAAATAAAATGGTATAATGTATTGCTTTCAAAAAATATCATTGTTATTAAAATATAAATCAACTAACATAATCATGATGTAAAAGCATTAAACATCAGCTCATTAATGCTAGTTAATATATAGCCATGTGTGTGTCATATGTATAGCTTACTATGTTATTATTTGCCCTAAACATGTACAAATTGATGTTTTTTTTTATTCTTAACCAAAAATAGAAATAAAAAAAGTAATTTAAGATTAAACTAAAATAGGAAAGCTAAATTTATCCAAAAAGTTTAATGATTAAAATCTATAATATCGGTAGAAAACGGTAAACATTCACAGATCATAAACACTTATACAAATAGTACAAATCACAGATCAAAACACATATTCTAGACTGGAGATGTTTGGTTTGAGTTGTTATTTAAGTTATGTGAATCGTGAATCACACATCTGTTTTCTTAAGTAAAGTTAACTTTAAGTTATAACGTTAGTTTGATTGTAATCCTGGAATAATTTAGCACATAAATATTAATTCATCTTAGTACTAATTTTATAAGGTTTGTTCACTCGAAGTATAACTTTGAGTAGAACAACTAGATACAGTGTCATTGATATTATATTTCATAGATTGTTATTTTGTTTCAGTATCTGGAATTTCTGGTGAGAAAGGCCAATGAAAAAGTTGAAGAAAACCAGTCAAGGACAGAGCGGTTATTGACCTGTGTAAAAAATGCTTTTGAAGTCAACACTTGACGGTCTAAAAATGTGAAGTTAAATGTACTTGACCAATAGTTAGTCAGTCATAATACTGCTAAACACCCAATTAGTCTAAAACATTTGTAAAAACAAGATGACTATGAGTAAAACCTTTGCAGTTTTTGGTTAATATCTTCAGGAAGAAGGGAAACCAAGAAAAAATTAGTTTTCTTCAATTATAAGGGAATGGTTGAGATTATTCAAATGCACAATAAATTTCGATGCATTAGGCAATATGTTGTTACTTCAACACCATTTCATTTTGAATAAGTAAAATTGTTTTATAGTTCAAGGGGCTCCAACTGGCAGCCCACAATGTCTCTTTTTGCGGCCCACAAAGTTTCTTGGAAAAGTAATCTACTGTAGTAAAATTTACTTTTTTGGCTGAGAAATGGAAAGTTTTGATTTGCATGGGGAAAATCCACTAAAGCTCCTACTGATGTTCATTCAGTAATAGACTTAATTGCACTATATTTTTATAATAACTTATGTATTTATGTGAATTCTATTTCCTTCCCCCCCTTAGCTGATTATGTTGCTGCCCACCACAAGACTAGTTGGGTTCAACTGTGGCCCTTGGGTTGGAAGCCTGTGATCTAGTTTATGGCTCATTTGTCCAAATTGCCTCTCTGTAGCTTTGCTGATTCGGACATTGGCCTTCAAAATATAACTAGCATGCGCTAGAAAGTGACCATCAATGAAACTAAAAATCATCAACTGTTTCCAGCCTTTTGCTGGATCAGTTTAGTAAAATGCCACCAGCTTCTTCTCCTTCTACCACTCTTCCGCCTTTAATCATTTTCATTCTTCTCCTCTCACTAGCACACTTTCTTTATCTGCTCCTACTTTTTTTCTTGGTTCCTTGGCAGTCTTTTTCCTACATACTTCATCTCCATCATTCTCCTTGGTATTTTCTCCTTTTCCAACCTTCATTACATGACATACCATCTCTGGCTTGCTTCCTCTATTGAAACAGAACTGAAACTAATCCAACAAAGACGAAAAATTAAGCATGTATGCACCTTTCTATTATTAACTGTTCTCTTAAATAATATAATTTAAGTCCCTCTCGCCTGTAAATTGCCACTATAGTTTAAAGTCTACCAGTAAAAAAAATTGTACAGCATTTTATTTGAGGCTCACATAATTTTCTATATTTTAAACACTAATTAAACTTTAGATAAAATTACTCTATAATCTAGTTGCAAACCTATTTTGAATAAATAGTATTATTAAAAACTTTGTACAATTACCTCATAAAGTGAAAAGAGGTTTTCCTTATAGAGATAAAAACTTTGTAAATAATTATATGATCATTGTGATGTAAAGTCAATAAATAATACGATATTTTGTAAATTTAATTTTAGATTTTTAGATAAAGTTATTTTGCCACATGACTTGGAAACAAATATATCTTATGCAACTGCATTGATATAATATTATTACAAAATATAATTTAAAACAAATATGATGTTATTCTTATCAAAGTTTTCACAATGGCCAGATATTCCCATGGATCAATCAATTAATATAAGGTAGGGGCGGGCGAGAGTACGTACTTAACGAATTTTCAAGAATAAAAAAAATACCTTTTTTATTACAAATTAAAGTACACGATTTGAAAGAATACATATTCTTTAGTGCAAATACAATTATTCAGACTTTTAAAATAAAAAGAAATGGTTGAAAATTAACTTTGAAATTGTCATATTAAATGCATAATCTTAACCAACATGTTGGGTAAGAATACGCATCCACCCACCTCGGTGGCGTCATTGGCTAACGCGTCAGTCGTGTTGAGCCAGACCACCAAGATCAAGGTTCGAATCTCGGTCGGGTAAACTAGGGGTGGTTTTTCCTAAATGGTTTTCCACTCTCCCTCCACGCAAATGCGGGTTCATTTCCTCTTAATTCAACCTTCCCCATTCCTAATCCATTAGTGTAATTAGTACTTAAGCGTATAACCCGAACGGGTAGTAAGACGCGGTGCTAAAAAAAAACGCATTCCATCGGGTAAGATTACACATTAGAACAAGTTGCATATAAAGGCATCTTCGCCCTCATCACTTTAGCAGGATTGGTGCCACCACTCTCCACAATATACACATTGAATCCAAACATCATCATCAAAAGACTCGCCACAACCAGCACAAATTGTTGCATCATTATCGGTATCGTTGGCTGTAGATGTACTTTGCTTGACAACTGAAGGCTGTTTTGGAGAAAAATCTGTTTCACAACTAGGTTTTTAGTAGTCATATTGTAACGACCTTGATTTGACCCTAAAGGATATTTGAGAGTATTGACAATATTCTCCTATTAATTTTCTATATTAAACATTTTGCTTTTATTTGAATTTTATATTATATTATTTCAGGCATAAAATACGTTCATTTATAGTAAATCACCAGATTTTAGCTAAGAAAGTACTAGTTGATTTTTGTCATTAAGTTAACACCCTGAAGGTAGAAGGCATCAGCCATTGTAACTAACTTCAATGCGTTAATGCATTCGGCTGACGTGGAGGTTTTTTAGTGACGGCTTCCTGTTCTCGAATCTCCCAGTCCTACGTTAGAATATTCCATTAGACTGCGATTCTAAAATCAGTATCCGCTTTGGTTGCTCTTCGATACCATCCTTCGTTCGGAACGGACGTGTTTTTGTAATGTGCGAGTGTTGAATGCACAACAAGTTAATAAAATAACCTTTAAGTTCTATTATCGAAACAAGTAATGTAACTCTGCATATAAAAAGTGTAGACATAATTTAAATAGATCTTAGCAAGGCTGAAATAATTGAATAAATGACTAAGAAACTTTATTTCCTATAAGAATCATTTATTATCTCCAAACAATCAGTATCATAACAATTGGTGTCGTAACATGGGGCTCACGACAAGGCGTACGGAGGTGGGTACGAGAGATGGTGCCCAAGTGAAGGCCACGACAGAAGGTATACGTTGGAAAATGTAACAATTGGCGAACAAAGCGGGGTGTAACATGGCGCACAATCGCAGGGCAGTTATATCCAAATAAACTGGATCGTAACAATATCTTCATGCTTTCATTTTTCTTCTTTTACTCGAGCTCGTTCTTTCTATCTCTCTTTCTCCTTTTTTTCTTTAAATTTTTGAGTCAACGGGCTTTTATGGGAGTACTAGACAAAACAGTTGATACTTTACCCTTTCTTTTCTTTTTATTCCCATCAAAGGAGGCTTTTAGAAGGTGTAAAATGTTTATGAGGTTTATTTTATGAATCAAGGATTTTTCAGGTGTTTTTAGAGGTGTGATATCAGCATAAGGTGTTGTTTCAGGAGACATTAGGTCCATAACTGTCTCTTCTGGTAAATCAGAACTGATATAAGTAGCATCGATGGGATCTTCAGAGCTATGCTGGATTCTACCTGCATCCAATTTCTCCAGGTCATCAGCCTCTCTGAGTAACTTCAGCAGTAAAAAGTCACAATTAAAGGGGTGAATCCCAGTTGCTTTAAATGCCTGTATACCTTTGTCTATGGTTGATAGCCTCGTGTATGTGGAGTTGAACAAACCAGCAACTTGATGTGTCGTTAGCACTATTCCTGGGTGTGAAGTAAGCCACTTGTCAACTTCTTGCACATACACTGCCTTGAATTTAACAAAAACCACATGGTCCAATGCCTGTAGCATCTAGCTTGCATGTAGTGATAGAAAAAGCAATGTTATGAAATTTTCTCCGCACAATAGAATGGCAGATAAAAAACATTGAAAAGAGTGGCTATCCAATATAAGAACTTGATCATTTTCAGTGGGATTCACATGCTTGACAAAATGTTTTAACCAATCAATGAAAATGTTTGTTATCATTTAGCCTAAATCCAATACTAAAGGTAAGGTTCCCACAGGAGCATCTGCACACATTTCTAGATTATTTCACTTTCTTGCAAAGATCAGGGCTGGTGGAACAAATTAATGCGGCAAACTCCAGATGATGTTTACTCTCCATCAGCTGCATATATTTCCCTAACAGCTTTTTTTTACCCTTCCTTGCATAAACTTTTGGTGCTCGATTTGGAATGGTTGACATTCCTGTTTCGTCCATATTGAATACACGATGAGGTTCAAATTCGTTATACCTAACACTATCTTCAGATTATTAAAATAAATATTGACTTGAGTTTGGTTGAACCCCATGGTACAACCGACGCTGCGCTGTTGAGGAGAACGAAGGATCAAATCCTGACGTTTGCAAAAAGCTGAGACCCAATCCCTACCTGCAACACGTTTTTTGATGTTGACTCTCTTACTAACACCTTGAACCTCTGCAAATTCAAGTGCAAATTGCATTAATTGATTCTTAGTTATTCCAAAAAATCTTGCATCAAAGTTTTTTTTTTACATAGTCTTCCAGCTCCTTCTCTTGCCCTGGAGTAAAAACCGCTTTATAACAGCCTAAAGAAGAAACTGAAGTACCCTGAAATAAAACAAAAGTTAAAATTTACATTGAATAAAAAAAAAATATGCAAACATTTTTCTAAAAGTGTCTGGTAAACATGCTCACACAAAATAAATAAATTTTTTTAGATTTTTCGAATTGAATAAAATACTAACATGCTGACATCTTGAGTTTGAAAATGTTCACTTCTAAAATGTTGCTTTATTAGAAAGTCATAGCATACAAGTTATTTAAGTAAGCAGTCTAAATTAATAAAAAGTACACAACTTACAATTTTGATTCTTTTGCATAAAGTATATTCATGTGTCCCATACATATTCTTTTGCCACTTGTCGTTATTGCAACAAGTGGCCACCTATAATGTTTTTTTCAAAATCAGAGTAGAACACCCCTTTACCCTACGCAACTGCAGTCATCACACACCAAGAAATTCTCTGTGATTTCCACTTGAAGTAAGCTCAGAAGAAGAAGAATTATAGTCATGATTTTGAAGTTCCTTTATTTGAACCCCTTCGAACTTAAACCACCTTCTCTCCCCTACATATGCATATTTTCTTAAAGAGAACCATTTGTTGCTAAATATTGTAAGAATTTTAGTTCTGTCGATTTATATATTTTATTTAGTTTTTAATTGATTTTTAAGTTTTTATTTATTTTGACGCAACTAGCACACCATGCGGCCAGATGCCATACTACTTTTAATTAAATATTATTATATTCATTTTTAAACTTATTGCGTCGAAGGAAACACCAGATAATTAATTACAACAATACTTTAATTATAACAAAAATATGCCTATTTACCAGGTTTTTGTCCAAATATTCCATCCACATTTTAAAACAATACTGATTAGGTGTCATTTAATTTTCAACGTATTTTACGAGATCCCACGAGAATCATAATGGCTGATGCGACACTAGGGAGAGAGAAATGGTCTGTATCAGAGGGGCAAGGTGAGGGTGGGGAATGTGACGACACACATACGTCATCCAATCTTGTACATTTTAATTTTAAAAGACCCAGGAGGAGGAAAAAAAAAGGAATTGAGTTTGTTCACATACAATGATCATATATCAGATTCTGCATCCATTCATTTATATATTCAAACTCGCTTTGCTCATTGGGGGCTCCGCCCCCAAACCCTCAGTGAGTTCTCTTTGCAAGTGGATGTAAACTGATATAATTCCAGCGCTGTTTTGAAATTAAATAATGTGTGGGAAATGTGCAAAATTTACCTAAAACAAAAAAAATTAAAAATCTGGGGTTCTGCGAGAATTTGCAAAAGCTTGCGAAAAAATAGTACAACTTGCCATCTTTTTTTTTTTTTTTTTAAACTAATAAACAAATTAAAATATTAAGGCTTCAACGTGACACATAAATAAAACAAAGAAGCATTTTGAAATTTAGCTTGGTTAGATATTTGCTTGATAGTTATTTAAGAAATGAGAGAGATTTAGGGTGCATTTTCTTAAAGACAGCTGACGTATGCGGCCCACACTGCTATGTTGGTTTTCTTACTCGCGTTAATTGTCTTTGATCATTTCTCTTTGATAGTAATATTTGTTCATCTCAATAAGTGAAACCGATGATTTGTTATTTTATTTGTTGCTTAGTGACAATATTTTGTTAATGTGATCATGTTTAATTAATTATTTTAAAGCTTTCGAACTACTTCTAATTGCCATGGGCAAGATGGATGCAAACTGACGTCTTCTTATTTGGAGTCGCTGGGTCTATCATGGGATCATTGTATCAATGATCGGCTCAGTTAAGGGATTTGTTACTCTTGTCAAAGAAAATAATCCAAACATTACAACGACCCACTGCTTTCTTTATAGAGAAGTTCTGGTTTCTAAACTGATTAGAGAAGATTTGAAACATGTTCTTGATACAGCTGTTAACATAGTTAACTTTATTAAGCAGCGTCCTCTGCAGTCCCGCATATTTACAGAAATTTGTGAAAACATGGATAATGATCACATTACGTGACTTCTTCCACACACCGAAGTTAAATGGCTTTCAAGGGGGAAAGTGTTGACACACATATTCAAACTATGAGAGCAGCTTCAGAGTTTCTTCAGAGGAAATAATAAAAGTTATTTTTCCAACTTTCTTGAATCGTGGCTCCTGAAACTAGCATACCTGGCATAAATTTATGAACACCTAAATAAGTTGAATACCAACATGTAAGGTCCCAAGTAAAATATTTGGTCGTGGACAGATAAACTTGTAACATTCTAAAATAAAATTGGTGTTTGTAAAAAACATCTTCTAAGGGTAATTTTGAAATGTTACCCCCATTTTCTCATTTTCAGAGCATTACAACTGACAACCACTGGGAAACCATTATGCCCCTGATTTCCTACCATATGGAATCTTTGGCTGAAAAGTTTTGGCAAGTACTTACCTTCTTTGTCATCAGAAGCGTATGATTGGGTAAGGAACTCTTTCACAGACTCTCCAAGCAGTTCAGAAAATTTACTCAGCCTGCAGGAAGAATAACAATTGACTGAACTGAAGTATGATCGCACACTAAAAATTAAATTTAATGAACTGTCATTAGATACTTTTTGGATATCATAAAGCTATAAACATATTGCTACAATTCTCAACATCGTACTTGTGTGAGCAAACATTTTCATGTTTAATGAATGTAAAAACCAAACAGAGGAATAGACTGTTGTCTGTGGAAGAAGATCTTTGTGTGTGCCTATCAAAGATGCGACCACGAATTAAGTTGTGTTCAAAAAAGCAAGCATAAGTTTCACATTAAATTAAGTGACAGTAGGAATCATTGTTATTCTATTGAAACTTTTATTATTTTCAGTTGTGAATTAATAATAAACCAATAAAATGTAACTTATCTTTTTGTTAACAAGTTTATAAAAAAACATAATAACACAAAACAATTGCAAAATAGATACACCAAGTTTGTTTATAGCCAGTAAGCAAAATGTAAACTTAAAATGTATAATATTTTATTCAAAAGTATGATTTAATTATTATTTACCACTAATCCATTTTTTTCATGTTTTTATTTGATTTAACCCTGTTGAATCTATTATATGTCAGCCAGGTAGGGATTCCTTTTGTATTTATATATTTAATTGATATATACACACACATTATTTTCAGTGCAACAAATATTGAAGTTATAACAATTTTTTTTTTAATAATCTTTCAAGTGTTCATCATAATGATTACCAGAGACACGACGACAACTTTTTATCATTGGTAGACCTCTGCAATGACGATTCTTAGATTTTTAGTGAGTTTTTGACCAATTCACAGTTTCAATGATGACCTCCCAGAACATCTTTTGAGGTGATATCAACAATTTTTTTTTTTTTTAAGTTTTAATCTCTACACAGCTTCGACCTCACTACGCAGACGCTATATTCTTATGAACCTTTTCCACTACAATTTCAAGACTTCGTGTTATTTTCTTCTAAAGTAATGATTTTTTTTTTCTAAAGCAAACTTTTTTTAACAATGACTTTGGAAATAATATTTTGGCCAGAGTCATTCCTTCAACACGACTGCAATGTCTTATGTTCTATTATTCAATGATGTTAATTATCAACCTCATAAAGGGAATCTATTAATTAGGTGTCTCAAGATATTGAAATATTTTTATTATTATATCAATAACTATTTACCAAGACTGGAATTAAGATTTTTATATTAATACCTCAAATTACTGAACTGTTATTTGAATTATGAATTGTATTTTAAATTTATAATTTAGCAGACTAAAATTTTAAATTGACAATTATTTACTATAGAAAAAACTTAACATTTATTTTTTAAGGTCAAATCCGTTGTTAAGTATTTTATTTATATTATTATTACAATCATTCAATGTTATCCACCTTGTTACTATTGCTATAAAAAAAACACATATGTAGCGATGTATCGCCTGCAAACAGTTCCCAGGGATGCTGACCTTGGAGGCCGCTATTGTTGTACGCAAGGTGAGTCCATTGTTGACTAGGTACAGTAAAGGTATATTTTTTCCTAACATGACCCAGTATTCCTGAGAAAGTCTCGTATTCGATTACTATTATTATTTTAAGTTTTACCCGGAGATTTTTATTTTTGTTAAATATAATGTTGGTTTTGAACCCAAAGTATTGTATTCATTTTAAATCTGAATTAGCCCACTCTTCTTTCATAAACGATTTTATTTTCAACTTCTTTAATGACATCACTGGATATAAACATTATTTGATAAATAAAGATTTATTTACACTATAGCAACCACCTTTGCGCCCTATCACTCTCACAAGGCTTGATTGCCAGTAACAAGGAGATTGGTGTTCAAATTACGATTGGCTGTACTGTCTGTTTTTCCTAAATGGTTTCCCACTTTCCTATGTAAATGTGGCTACAGTGGCTTTAAATTCTGCCTTCCTGATCTCAACACCATTAGTGTAAATATATGAATAGCCTAAACGTGTTTTTAAGAGAGTACATAAAAGCTTCAATGGCAAGGCGGAATTGCCATGACCATATATCCTCCACTGGTAATCACCACCTTCCCCCAAGTATTTAAACATGGATCCAATTTCTTATTCTAAGTTTTTTTATATCTAAAAATGGACAAGGATTCACTCAAACCAAAACATTATAAACAGTGATAATTGTTTGCCAATCAATTGACATAGTAAAAAATACTGACAAAAATTAAAATATGAACCAATAGCCTGTGAGAGGAAATGGAGCTAACACTACCCCTTTCTTTGGACACAAAAGTGCTAGTACAGTAGGAAAGGATCCGGCTTTATTGTGATCTTTGGCTAAAGTCGCACACATGTACCCGCGTTCTGAAACCCCACTCCTGATTGGTAACAAATCTCCCTTTTTCATCGCCTCCTAAAGGGTAGTGTTAAATGTTGGGGATATACAGTCCAGAGGAGTTTCTAGCAAGTTTTGTATCCAATCTAGTAAGTAGAAACGAGGGATGGGTCCTCGATTCCTTAAGGATATTCGAGAGTCAAGGATTTGAGACGCACATACTTAAAGTTTTTTATTTTTTCATTATTGGTGGTTCAGAATCAATTGCAATTATAGGATGAACTTAACATTGAGGTCCCAGGCCTGTAATTTAACACTTAACTTGATGTATGAATGTTATAATGAATGGTTTATTAGAAAGTAATGTTAATATTTAATTACCATTTATATTATATATTGTACACGTCCTGCATGCTTAAGGACAGGGGGAGGACGCACAAAAAATAAAAATAAACCAGGGAATTGCAGAGTGACCCATATGAACAATGCACAAATAAGATATAAATATATATATATACATGAATTTTATCCAGCCAGATCATTTCACATACATACCTAAGTTTTTTTTTTAAAAGGAATAATTATCAAACAGCAAGAGGTATTTTTTATTAATGTGACAACATCAGAAAGTTTGGGTGGGATGACACAGCAAAGATAAATCAGAGGTGAACTATTTGAATGTAATTTATTTAAATGAATAATATAAAAGTTTAACAATATGATATACATATTTTAAAATAATGATTAACTTTAATACTGCAACAATATGATATGTATATTTGTCAAATAAAAATTATTACTGCTATTATGTAGAACAACCTTAACTATCCAAGCAATGCAAAAGAGTTCAAGTGCATTTAATAATCCTCAAAAATTATTATTCAGAAATCTTCACTCAAAATATACAAACAGCATAGCCTCATTTAATCTCTCTGATATCTAATTATAAACGTTAATAACAATGATTTCAATATATAGAAACTCATAAAAGAGTTAATAGAAATCAAAAAGAAACGCAATAAACAGAAGATTGCGTCAACGACCCAGATTACATAATATATGATTATGTATAAAAATCTATCCCACTTAACCAGGAATTCATGTTAGTGCAGAGGGACTAATAAACTCTATTTAAATATTGTATATAATGTATTAAATGAGTATAAACTACTGACCAACAAGAAACAATTTATTTAAACAAAGTTTCTTCCAATATTAATTATATTACACCATAGGGTCAACATAGTCTTACTTCGACATTTAAATTTATACATCGTCACGAATTCTTCAATTTTTAAGTAGCCTATATAGTCCTTAAAAACATTAAACATGTCAATCAAAAAAGTACAAAATCATTATAGATCATTAACCGGTAAATTCTCAGAAAATTCAATGTCGAAATATTTACAAGATGTTAAACGCAATACTAATATTCGAAGTTTTGACAGTTAATATATTTTAAAGTAATTCTGAAGGAAAACATTAGAGATCAAAGTTCAAGTATTACAGCAGTCAGAATCCATATTCTGAAAATTAAATGTTTTAGTGTTTGAAGAAAATGTTTCAAAGATTAAAAAAGAAAGTGATTTTAATATAGTATCATTCGTGATTAAAAAAGGATTTAATGTGTTTATAAATATCTACGCTGAAACTATACATTTTGAACAGACAGGCCGAAAGAAAATTTTGCAAAGCTTACATTTTCCAAGACAAGAAGTGTCCGTGAGAATCCAAACACGAGTAAACTACAAGGTGAGAATCACCAGTTTATTTTCAATCCACAGCTCTGTTTAAAACATTATAGAAAGGAATAAGGGGAGAGGAAAGCAACACAAATAGAGAGAGAGGGGACGAAGACGAAATTTAACCTGGTAGGCACAGAACCTTCTGGATGACAGTACTATATTCCACGTCTTTCTAAGGCGTGTCATTGGCCGAGCATAGAACTAGCTCTGTATCCTGGCAATTCCTTTGATCAGCAGGGCTTATCAATGGGGCTCGGACGTGTTTTATTTTCCAGGCTGGTATGTTGATATTTAGGTTATATGGCGCGATATCTGGTCAAATGCTGGCAGAGGTGAGTAATATTTACCATGGTTAAATGATTTATATTTAATATCCCTATTCTTGTAACTTCGACGATTATATATATATATATATATATATGTATTTATTTACGTTATTGTCTCTCGTAACTTGGGTGATGTTACAAATCTCCCCCTCTCCTTGGTTCACGAGGAGTGGGGGGAGGAAGTATCGGTGTGATCTCCAGGATGATGATAGGCCCCAGATCGACTAGTTTTCTGGAGACTCCCAGCTGACTCACGACAAAATATATCGGAAACCCTTCCAACAACACTTGCGGTGATCCAGTTTCATTATGATGACCTCACGAAGTTGCGGCATCCACGACACCATTCTAGATACCAGTCCAAAATGCCATTCCATGTTGAAAGGGCGAGACAGCACTCTATCTCTCGAGCCGCAGCACTAGAAGCTATGTAGTCATCATCAGGGGTGAGTGTTTGGCCGCGAGTCGATGACTGTTGGCTACTTCACTATCACAGGCCACGACCAGGCAAGCATCACACCGTGGGGAAGGAGAGGGTAACGGAAAAACCAATGGAAAGTTATCACTCGGAAATGCACAGACAAATGAAATATATTATAAAGCAGTCAACCAGATTAGTTTAATCTTTTGAACCCAAATCATCCTCTTTTTTGTAATCCAATTGCAGGCATCCATAATGAACTTGAGGAAACTTACTGCATTTTTCTAAGATTCACCAATAACACAATCTTTCACTTAGGGAACGTTTATATGAGACGCACAAACATTTAATTAATTTTTTCTCCAGATCTCGATTGGACAATCCATGATGACTGTTCCGTGGGATAAATCTTTTTATAAAGAAAGTTTTATTATGCACACATACCGCGTAGAAACACACTTAACACAAAACATTACCAAAAAAACTTAATAACTATGGGATTTAGCATTCACTAGCCAGGCGATTCTTGATTGGATTTTCTTAATTTGGCTAAATGAGCCCGTCTAGTTGTGGAGTCATCACCAACATCCTTTACCAAAACAGTTACCGGAGTTAGAAATTTGATGATCTGCCATGGACCATTCCACCTAGGACACAGTTTGGCGAAGACTATCTCTGCGGATTGGAATATAGGAGACGGGAAACTCTATCCTTATTGTAATTGCCAGCTACTCTACGTGGGGCACGCCTAAGATTATCTAATACTATCTGGCATCCTCCACATGGGAATTTCGTTACTCTCATCTAACAAGGGTGGATGTACCAGATCGACAAAAGAGGGTGGTTTAATTATCTACCTAAGAATACTGATGCAAGGGTGAACAATCGCCTCATGGAACTCAAAATAAACACCAAGTTAAGGAATCCAAGCTCTCTAACCCACTTATTCTGCACCTGATTGTGAAAGATCGAAATAGCGATTACCGAATTCCATTAAAACCGTTCTACCTGATTAGGACCGGATTGGTAAGGACTAATGGTGATATGTTTAATTCCCCACCCAAAGCACATATTTTTTAAGGTGGCCGCTCTAAGCATGGACCATTATTCCAACTATTGCGTGAGGAGCCCCGAACACAAGCCACACTCGCCTGCATAACGCGTTTACGGTCGTAGTTGCTCTCATATCACGCAGAGGAATCATGATGACGAATTTGGAGAAGGCATCAATCAGAACTAAAATGCAAGAATTGCTCAAAAATGATCGAGTGATTGGACCTACATAATCTACAAAGACTTCATCCCAGAGGTGTTGGGCGACATCGGCTTAATGTAGCCCAACTCTGGTATTCTGAGCTGGTTTAGCCTTCTAACAAGCTACACAGTGGCTAACCCAGGATTTTACATCATTATATAGGCCGGCCAAAATAGTTCTTGGGATATTTTACGGGACTTTTAAGAACACCTAAATTACTGCCATTGAGCAACATTGGGCGTACAGGAATGGGCGCTATAGCTTTCCTATTCCTACCCTGGGCATTAACGACCACTACTAAGTCCTTAAAAATTGCCAAATTTCTTACCTTCTCTCCCTCCGAATCCTCTCTATAATACCACAACACCAGGGGTCACACCTTGGTGGTCCTTAATAGATACAAAGGATTCGGGGATGAATCCGATCATACAACTCTCTAGAACAACTCCTTCGTACCTACAGGTTCTAGATCTTCTGCCATACGAGACAAGGCATCAGCAGTGAAGTTGTGCTTACCAGAGACATAGTGAGTGTTAAATTTGAAACGGGACCATCTCACACCCATCTACCCACGCCCACGCCACATCCATGCAAGAACCATATTATCCGTGTACAAATCAAACTCTCTCTACTTCAGGTAGTCCTCAAACCACTCGACGCCAAACACACAGGAAAGGCCTTCTTTTCATAGGTGCTGTACCTCATTTCGGCGTCGGTGAGTATTCGGCTTGACAAAGCAACAAGCCGGACCCCACCCCCCCCACGTCCTTTGGGACAGCACAGCCCCCAGGGGGCTGAAGAAGCATCTACATGGAGCAAAAAGGTATAGAAAATCGGGCATACGCAATACTTCAGGGGAAACGAGCGTTTGTTTCAAGGAGTAGAAAGCTTTTTTTTATCTTCTCCTTCTCCTTCTTTTTTAGAGAGTTAAGGGGAAGGCAATCTCCGAAAACATAGGTATAATCTACAATAGTAGGCACACATGCCAATAAATCTCATTACGCCTTTAAGCTTCTTAGGAGGAGGGTAATCAATAATAGGTTTGATGCGTTCAGGATATATGAGTAAATTTCCAGATGCAATTACATACCCTGGATATTTTATGGATGGTTTAGCCCAAGTGACCTTATCAGGATTACAGTCAAACCTACATTACGCATTCTACCTAAGACGGTTTCAAGATAAACAACGTGCTCCTCAAGACAATCACTATAAACACAGATGTCATCTAGATCATTAAAACATATTTAAATTTAAGATCTGTCAGAACATGGTCAAGAACTCGACTCATTGCTTGTCCTCATATGCAACACTATAGTAGTACACGATTGAACTCGTACTGCTGCCATGGCGTAACCAAGGCCTTATATTTCTTGGAAGACTCAGACAAAGACACTGTAAGAAACTAGCATTGAGATCTATGACACTAAACACTCTAGCTCTACCTAGGTGTTGAAGGCGGACTCCACGCTAGGCATGGGATGAGGGTCAAATTGGATATTTTTATTTATCTATCTGTAATCAACGATTAAGTGGTGTCCCTCACCTTTTTTAGGAATGATAAACGCCCGGCTAGCGTAAGGTGACTTAAAGGGGTAAATCACAACATTTTTTTCTCCAAATCATCAATCAGTTCTCTAAGATTCATATTTGGGGGAGCACAAGAGTATGGACCAAGATCTAACCGGAATATTATCCTCCACAACAATCTCGTACGGGAATATGTCACATTTCCTAACCTAGGGGCGACAACGTCAGAGACCTTCTCTATAAGATGGTGGATAACTTCTTCACTATCACTCAGGTTCATCACTGAAGAAGTCTTGGAGAAGTCCTAAAGGAAACACAAACTCTGGTGAAAAACCAAAAATCAATTATCTACGTACAAGGTTCAAAATAGCCCCACTCTGCAAAGAAATTCGTTCCTCAAAATCACATTGTAAGGGTTGGAGGGGGCACAAAACAAACTCCTTCCAAGAAACACAACAATTTTTATAAATAGGGAAATTTGTCTATCAACAGCTAACATACTTCAATTTCCCACTACAAACTGTCCACCCTTAATTATTTTGACCTTATATTAATAACCTTTTCCAATTTTTTTCCAGAAATTCACAACTGATAAACGAACCCCATGAACCAGTGTCTAACAACGCGTTACCTACTTTAAACCAATCTCAAACTGTATAAGGGGTGGGAGGGGGACTTTTTTCATCGGATTTTAATAACCTGTTTCCTGGTGGTAACACAGGTTCTTTTTCCATCTTTATTCAATTTATTTATTTTCAATAATTTTCTCTTATTTTATTACTTATTCAATTTTTTTTAATCTGATATAGGCTCTTATATTAGTTGGTCTTCTTTTCCAGATGTTATCCTTCTTTGCTAGATTGTCCACCCCGGGAAATTTATTTCCGTGGTACCCTCCACCTTTGACACTCCTGGTTCAACCCATTTCTGGGATTCTCCAAGTACTCTCCAGTGGTGGCGAGCATCCCCCTATCTGCCTCCTAGGGAGGCGTCCTATCAGAGATAGCGCTCGCCTACTTCTAACAACCATTGGACCCTAACCTAAATTAAACTAAACTAAACTAACCTTTAAAATACTTGATTAATCCTACACTACTACTATCTTACTTATTGTCAGCATTGCCGAATTTAATTTTTTATCTGATTCTGGCTCATTTCCACGCTCATGGTCGTACAGAGGGGATGCATAGCATCCGCTCTTTTCAGCCATTTATCTCAGGAGGTCCGATGGATTGGCCAGCCGTGTTTGTTTCCAAACATGCCAAGCCTCGTGTCCAGGGACATTTTCCTTGATCTTCTATATCCTGGTCTTGATCTTTTACCACCCACATCTCGGCTTGCATATCAGGCATCACCGTTTGCCTTTTGCTGTAGGTGGTCCCAATCTAATTTCTTCTTCCTCTTCATGGAGCCAATTCTAATTTTTTTCTACGTCGCCCAATTTAAGAGCATATTTTCCTCCTCTGATAGTTTCGCCTACTTTAAGTCGCTGGTCTCAGTATCATTATTCTCTTCCTGTTCCTCTACTTCAACTTCTTGTTCTTTTCTTCTTACATTATTCGCCATATACTCCGCCCTCTTAAATTTCCGACATCAAGTTCAAATGGAGAATAGGTATCCCCATCCATCCGGGTCCCTTAACACGACCCACACCTGTCGTTCTTGAATTTCTTTTATGTATAGTCTTCTTATATCTATTGTCAATCCACAATACAGCACCACGTGCTCAGGTGTATCTTCGTTCCCGCATTCACAGTCCTTAGTATCTACCAGGCCCAATTCATGCAACGTGGCCCTGTATGGTCACTTTCCGGTAATGTAGTGCAGTAGGCCTTTTGAAAGGACGAGATGTTTCATTTCAACCTCTCCCAAATATTCGGAAAAAAATTGGTGCGCTCTTCTGCCAATAGTGCTTGCATCCCATTATTCCTGCCACTCCTTTGTATAACGCCAAAGCGATTCCGTCCACCATGGCTGTCCCTCTTTTCATCAGTTGCTCTACCTTACAACATCACCTTATTAAGCCAAATCAGGGCCCCTCTCTTCCTTATTTGTAGGTCCAGTGGGCATATACCAAGAGCCACGCATAACGAGTTTGTGAACGTTGTTCTATATGCTCCGGTTAATCACAGTAAGGTTGTTCTCTTAAGCTTTCTCAAGAAGTTCTCAATTACCTTCCTTTTGATTCAAAATGTCCAGCCGCTGGCTCATATCCCACTATAGAGAGGAGAATAGTCTGAAGATACGTGTTTATGAGGGTCATAGGCAATTGAAAGCGCCTTTGCCTATGCTTATAATCCTGTTCGTGACCCTCATTGCCTTAGCATACATCGTCTCCACGTGCTTGCGAAGTTCCTTTTCTCATCAAGCGTAACCCCCAGGTACCTGTTGGATCTACTTATTCTGATTTTAAGTCCATCTACTTTGATGTCGGTCTCGTTTATAATTCCCTTAAAGACCATGTATGTAGTCTTCGCCGGCACCATCTTCAACTTGACACTACTGCACCAGGTACTCAGCTTTCAAGCCCTTGGTTGCATTTCCCTTCGGTATTAAGGGAGACTCTTACATCCATTTAACCTTACGCATAGTCGGGACCATCCCTAGCACTACTCGCTAAAGTTTCCCGCAGGGCATTGGCGTTGGTAATGGCCGAGTTGAGGCAACGAAAACATCTAACTTTAGATCTATAAGGAAGAACGCTCGGTTTACTTTGGAGCATTCCCTGTGTTAAATGAGATGATGGTCTAATAGGGCTGGTCCCTGTCGACGGAGGTTGCGTGTGCATGCAGCAAGAGTTGTTCTACTATGGGAACTTGCCGCATGGGCATTCAGATATTCTCTCTCTGCCTGCAGTGAGCCTTCAATATTAGACGCTGGACTATAAAGCTCTGAAAGGGTGCAGGTTTGAACGCAAATACATAATTCTACGGGTAAGGGGGAAACATTCTCTAAAATTATTTTCACTATATCCCTCTCTGTAACACGCAGGTTAATATTTCTGCAGCTTCTGATATGGCCAGACTGAAAGTTTAAAAGATTCCTGTGGAAACTGAAAACGACGACACGAACGCATAACTTTTCCTTCTCTCTCTTAGTAATGAGTGACCCAAGAACCTGATCATTAACTTCAACCCAAGAGAGACCTGATGAATACCTTGTGATAATATGTGGGTAAACGCCCAGAAGTTTTCCCCTTACATAAAGTTAAAAAGTCAGTGTCTCCCACTAATTTAAGTTTATTTACTCTCGTTTTTCAATAAGGAAGTTAAACAGGGTAGAACTTGACTGACCATCGCAAACAGCAAGATTTTTTTAAACATTTGCCCGCTACTTTACTCTGAATTTTAGAGGAGGCGAGGGAGATTAGTTGTAAAACCTCTGTTCTAGAAGGGGTTATTTTAACACTCCTTCCTTGTTTCCCTCGTTATCTACAACTTACTTAAATGATGAGATAATAACGCTCTCATTTGCACTACAGTAGTTCCGGGCGGAAGGGAGGGGGGCACAGGATACCTTTTGCCTCGAGCTCCACCTGCAGTTCATCTCATTTGAGGATGTAGTGGAGTCCATAGCAGGTTTTGGATATGAAACAGAAAATTCACAAGTTATTATATGTTCAAAATGGGGAGGCCAAACTGCAATAGCAGAGTGGCGCAGGATTTGTACCCGTCCTGCGTTCTTAAGGGACAGGAAGAAGACTTATAAAAAAACAACAAAAATAAACCAGAAAATTGCAGAATGACCCATATGAACAATGCACAAATTATACATATATATATATTCTGAAAATTTAAAAATGACACCTGGACACGGGAATCGAATCTGGGACCTTTGGCTTAGTAGGCCAATGCTCTAATCCACTGAGCTATCCAGGATTCGTCCCGTGCCCAGGGTCCTTCTTCACTCATATTTTAAGGCAAGCCCATGATGAACGTGCGGAAATCGTCGGCTACAAGTGTGTGATGAATATATATTATATATATGAATTTTATCCAGCCGGATCGCTTCACAAATATACCTAAGTTTTTTAAAAAGGAATAATTATTAAATGGCAAGAGGTATTTTTTTTAAATGTGACAACATCGGTAATGTTTTGGGTGGGATGACACATCAAAGAAAATCAGAGGAGAACGATTGGAATATAATTTATTTAAATGAATAATATAAAAGTTTAAACAATATGTAACGGGCAAATCTACTCAGCCCAATACTACCCGTTCTTGTAGCAAATTTCCTCTGCTCAAAACAGAATATAAATATGGTTTCCTAAAATTGTATATATTTTATGCTGGTTCATTAATATATAATTTCCCATATGTTACATTCCTCGCTCGGATACTTCGGGGTGCATGAACGGTGCCATCGGATGGGCTCGCCGCCCTCATGGTTCTACTTACACTGCACTTGACTCTTTGATGCTACAATATCAACTGATGGAGGCGGGCGTTTCGTCCGTCTGTCAGAGCCTTAGTTGGCGTGGATGACTCACCGGCCCAAGCTAGAGGGATGGCTTCCCCATCTTCTTCCATTCCCATGATGCTCTCTTCGTCAGCCGCTATAAAACTCCACGGCTCGCGGAGAGGATTGTTCGTTCTTTTGTTCTACGCCTGCACAGATATTGTGACTCTCTGACGTCTATTTACCGAATTTGCGTCTCAGCATCTTGGACTGACAATGTCGCCGCGGGATCGACCAGATTGTTGGAAGATGTAGGGTACCGATTTATTATTGGTCTCGTGAAGAATAGGTGGCCCAGTCACCTGATAGCTGGTTTAGGAGGTATTTGTGTCTAGCCGAGGGGAATTTCTACTCTGTCTGACATGATTTAGGTTATTTCTAACGACTGGAGGCTAGGCTACCATATTGTAGGGCCTTTTGTGTATGTTTATTTTCTGCGTGGTCCTTAAGACCCGCATTTCAAGGTGGGAATGTTCCCACACACTAGCCCGCTAGACCATGTATAGTCTGCGGTGCGTTTAAAAGGGGAATGGGCTCTTCAGTCAGTTCTACGATAGGCAGTCTTACCTATTATAGTTTGTTATTTGATTAGTACCATTGGTCTCAACATGACTTTCTGCTCAGCATGGGACTGTTATAGTTTGTTTGTTGATATTATGTACCACTTTTGGTTTTCAATCAGTGGAACTTTTCTGCCCGTCAGACATGGCACGTGTTTGATAGTTTTTTATGTTGATTTTATGTACCACATTCGATTCTCAACCAGTGGAACTTTCTGCCCATCAGGCATGGCACGTGTCTGATAGTTTATTTATGTCGATAATATGTAACAACTTTAGATACTCCCCTACTCTGGGTCAGCACGCTCGTCTTGCTTAGGCTCATTGGCCCAGCGCCGGTACCTATCAACCAGGCCTTGAACACTGAATCACAACTTACCCTATACTAAGCAATTATTACATAATTGGGGCTTCACCCGGCTTTCTAATTTGCAGGCAGGCGCCTCACGCCACAATCTTATCTATTGATTAAGTCAAAATATGTCTCCTAATAACCCTTGCGGAAATCTTCACCCGTCCTACTTGTGGGCTGTGTGATATAATATTGGGCTGTGTTCTGTAGTAGAGACTCTATATACCTTGCTTTTTTACCATTAAACTGATTTGTTATTTTAATGTTATTTGTTTGCTTTGATAAATATCCTGTCATGTCTTTTAACCTTGTATAAGACTCAGTCGTCTCTGGATGAAACTAGGGCGGTCGTGTCATATATAATATATGTATATATTTAAAAAAATTATCAACTTTAATACTGCAACAAAATTATATGTATATTCGTCAAAAAATAATTACTGTTACTATGGAGAACAACCTTAACTATCCAAGGAATGCATAGGAGAATTCAACTGCATTTAATAATCCTCAAAAATTATTATTCATAAATCTTCAGTCAAAATATACAAACAGCAGAGCCTCATTTAATCTCTCTGATCTTTAATTATAAATGTTAATAACAATGATTTCAATATATAGGAACTCATAAAAGAATTAATAAAAATCAAAAACAAACGCAATAAACAGTAGATTGTGTCAACAACCCAGATTACCTAATTATGATTATTCATAAAAATCTATCCCATTTAACTACGAATTCATGTCAGTGCAGAGGGACTAATAAACTCCCCTCTTTAAATATTGTAAATAATGTATTAAATGAGTATAAACTACTGACCAACAAGGAACCATTTGTTTGAACTAAGTTTTCTTCAATATTAATTCTATTACGCCATAAGGGCCAACATAGTCTGTTATCGACATTTAAACTTATACCTCGTCACGTATTCTTCACTTTTTAAGTATATAGTATTATGATATGGAATGTTTAAGATGTGACCATCCCGCGATTGGGAGCCAATTATTATGATATGGTTTGTTTGATATATAATTGTCCCGCGATTGGGAGCCAATTATGATGATATTGAATATATTTGGTAATTATAGCTCCGTGTTCGAGCGCCAATTATTATATTACGGTCGCGCGTTGGGCGCCTATTATGATGATATGGAATCTTTGTTGTGTAATAAATACAACTGTTGATGTTGTACACACTTTATTTAAATAATTATTTCTTCCTTTACACTTTGTTTGAAATTAAACTATGTATTGTCTGTTTGTATTACTTCTCTCTTTATTGTCGACACACACTCTCTCTATGTACGTCTACTCTCGCTAATTCTGTGACACTTTCTGTACATTTTCATACGCACATACAGCTTATATGCTGACGTGCCCCTTGCCCCTTGGACCTCTCGTGACCAGTGTCAAGACTAACCAATCAGGGGATTTTTTGCGACAGGTGTTTTGAAGGCTAGCTTCCTATTGGATATAGGGAGCTGGTTTCTCTTGCTTGTTTGGTAAATACTGCGGAGTTAAATTTTGACAATAAAAAATAAGTTTTAATGGTGCAATCCTTTTAGACTATTCTTCGAAAACGCGTGATTCTCCATGGATGAAGTGTTAAAAGGATAATCTACATACGATACTTTAAAGAAAAATACTCCATTACTTTTTTAATATATGAAGTGATCCAAATCAATTACGTTACAATAGTCCTTAGAAAACACTAAGCATGACAATCAAGAAAAGTACGAAATCATTATTATAGATCATTAACCGGTAAAGTCTAAGAAAATTCAATGTCGAAATATTTACAAGAGGTTAAACGCAATACTAATATTCGAAGTTAAGACAGTTAATTTATTTTAAAGTCATTCTGAAGGAAAACAGAGGAGATCAAGGTTCAAGTATTACATCAGTCAGAATCCATATTCAGAAAATTAAATGTTTTAGTGTTTGAAGAAAAGGTTTCAAAGATTTAAAAAAAACTAATTTTAATTTTTTATTATCTATGATTAAAAAAATTTAATATGTTTATAAGTAGTTACGCCGAAACAATACATTTTGAACAGACAGGCCTAAAGGGGGGTGGGGGGAAGCAACACAAATAGAGAAAGAGAGAGGACGGAAACGCAATTCGACCTGGTAGGCACAGAACCTTCTGGAGGGCAGTACTATATTCCACGTAGGCCTATTTCTAAGGCGTGCCAGTGGCCGAGCTTAGATCCAGCCCTGTAACCCAGCAATTCCTTTAGTCAGCAAGGCTTATCAATGGGGCTTGGACGTTTTTTATTTCGATGGCTGTTATGTTGATATTTAGGTTATATAGTCAAATCGAGGCCTTGGTGACGTCACACGGACGGGCTTACATCTCAGGATTGCTAGATCAACCCTGTCTGGGAAAATGTCGCCATGGCCAAATAACTTCACTGCCGAAAAATTCCTCAAGGTGTATTTCGCTCGTGCTGATCGTCCAGTCGTTACATTAGTTTTAGTAGTTCTAATATAGTGTTTTAGCTATATATCATACTATTGTGATCCAAAATATTTACTAGTTGTACAAGTTATTAGTTGATCGAAAGCGTTAGTGATTCAATGTGTTAGTCTTTAGTTTGAAAATTATATGTGCTAGTACCGTTTACAGATTCACTTTTAATGGCATCACATTTTTAATTTTTATAATAAAACTTAAAAATGCCTCGTAAGTGTTGTGTTCCTGTATGTAGATCTAACTATGACTCTCAGAAGGAGAAAGATATAAACACATTTTCTTTTCCCAAGGAACCCCATCGCCGTCAACAGTGGGACGATGTTATACTGGGAAGTTCTGCTGCTAATTGTAGAGATCATTTTTGTGAACAATTTTTAACATGAGATGGTCGTGCTACAAGAGATGACGGATCTGTTTTAATAGTGCCTAGAAAAATTCCCATGCTAACCAATGATGCCTATTCGTCAATTTTTCCTAATCAGCCCTTGTATTTCGCCTTAGAGTCTCCAGCTAAACGAAAACCACCTGAGAAACGAAGAGAAGAGTTGGCTTCTCCGAGACGAGGACAATTTAAATAAATGGAATCAAGATGGCGTTATTAAATATTTTCAAGATTTGAAAGGTAAAATCAGCTCAATAAATACAAACCATTTTACAAAAATTGAGTCGGAAAATAGTATTACTCTCATGAAAATTGATACAAGTTGTCACATTCCTAAAATTACAGTATCATTAAAAATAACCAATAATTTGATAGGTAAAATTTCACACAACAATGTTATCATACCAAATTTTAAATTTAAATGGGTTTTTAAAAACAGAAATGTTAATTAGCAGGTGGTCCAAATTAGAATTTTTGTTGAGTCATCTAGTTTCATACATTCCCGAGACCCTTTCATCAGAAAATTTAATGAAGCATGCCTCAGAAGTTTTAAAACAATGTTGTAATGGCACCGAGGAAAATTCTCCATTGAGCATAAAAACAAATTTTTTGCATGAGCAAATTAATTTGGCAGTTGATAAATCACCCAGATACACACCGAAAACTTTAAAATGGGCCTGTTCTGTTTATTTTATTAATCCAGCGGCATTTAAGCAAATTAGAAATTCTAACTTTTTGACACTCCCTCATCCCGACTATTTAAGACAATTATCTCAGGCGCTAAGCACGGGAAGTTCAGGAATGCCTCACATCAAATATTTGTCTGAAAAAGCTAAGATGTTGAATTATCACGAAAAAGTTGTAAACGTATTACTTTACTAAATTTATGTAAAACCCTCCATTTCTGACAAAGGTGGGTCAATGAAGGTTTTTCCGACAATCTTCAGGAAGCTACTACAATCCAAGCGTTCATGATATCATCTTTGCTGTCAAAAAATAAAGATGTAGTAGCTCTCTACCCAGTTAAAATTCTTACTGCAAATAAACTTTATGAAATAACTTTGTGTATAATAAAAACGTAAACTTTATGTGGATATCATGTTTTAACATTAATATCAGACAATGATAGAGTGAACAGGAACATGTTTATTAAATTATGTAACGGTAGTTTGTTGTCTAGTTTCAAAAATCCGACTAAATTATATGAAGATATTTATCTATTGTTTGACTCAGTTTATTTTATTGAAATCCATTCGAAACAATTGGGTGGATCAAAAGGACGCAGAACAAACCTTTCTAATACCACCTTTACCATTTAGTCATCTTGAGTCAGAAAGTAATTTAAATTTTAGAGCTAGTCTTGGTGATTTGAAAAAAAAACCAGTATTTTAAAGAAAATAAAACCATCGCTAAAACAGCCCCAGCTTTGACTTTAAAGGTATTGTTGCCGACGTCAATGGAAAAGCAAAATGTTGCATACGCAATCAAATTATTTGACGAAAAAAAAATTGCTGCTCTCAAACTTTTAAAGAATAAAAATATAAAAGACACTGCTAAATTTATAGAATTAATTTCATCTTGGTGTAAATGCATGAATGTAAAGCATCATATTGCTTAATAAGTTAAGACAAATTAAAATTATCACAATCTGTTGATTTAAAATAAAGTAATTTCTTTCAAATTTTAACAACTACAAAGAGGAAGATATTAAGAGTTTAGTGAGTGCAATTTTAAAGACGTTATTTTTGACTGTGACAGTGTAGGAGTAAGTGAAAACAATTTAATGGCCTTGATTTACATCGCAGGATATACTGCAAATAGTGTAGGTCGTCAACTAAAGTGTGAAACATGTAAACGTCTTTTATTTTGTGACAAGTCTTTGGAAATAGAATCCTCTAACTCAGCGAGCAGTTATTTAAAAATAATAGTTGGTTCGGGGGGTTAAAGTGGCTAACAGATTTTATTCTAACAATTACATTAAACACGGTCAAGCTCTTCCAATGTTTGATATCTGACAAATAAAGGAAAAAAGATTTTATTGCATCAAAAAGTCAAAGAAATCTATTACAAAATTTAACCAAAGAACAATGCAGCTTAAACCATTTAAATGACCATCTTAGTGATTGTGAATGTAAAGTTTCTGTTGATTCTATTACTAAAAAGATTATTCGAGTTATTTCAAATATTTTTCCGAGCAATTATTCCAAATTAAAAAATTAATCAATTGCCGGCTCCTCACAGAAAAGAAAGCTTCAAAACTATGCATCTTTTTAAAAAACACTCCTAAACAATGAGCTTGGAAGGTTGTATCAAGGTAAGAACTTAAAAAATATTTATTATAAACGTTGCCTATTTAAGAATAGATATCTATTTGGGGCTTTGATTGTAATTATGCCATAGAATTAGACGTTTTCGAATGTAAGCGGTACTTTTCCTAGCGTGCGTCCAGCGGCTCGACAGCCCTTCACTGTGACGTCACGAAAACAGTTTCCAGGCCTGTAGTATCTCGGAGGCCTTTGTCAAATGCGGGCAGAGGTGAGTAATATTTACCATAGTTAAATTATTTATATTTAATATCCCTGTTCTTGTTTCTTGTAATCTCGATGATTATATATATATATTCTAATATAAAATGTCCTAATTGTGTCTTATCAACAACAAGGGGTAACGTCGAGATTAATAAAAATTTATGTGTTGGGCGCCACTCCTGGAAACTAGGAGAAAGAATAAAAAAATAAATAATAATAAATGCAAATAAACTTAAGCTCGACTAATTTGAACAAATGCACGATGACTCTAAATGCTCGAGACCACTGGGTGTGCTCGGGAACGTTTACCTGAATATTACAATGTCAATGTTACAATGTGTGTGCTGTAAGTCTCCACAAAACTTGAGAGTTACAATATTTTCTCTAATGTTAATAATTTTTCCAAGATTAAGATTTGAGATTTGGGATTCAAAGGTAAATTGAATATTCTATTTCATAAAGTAGTAGATTCGACCCAACTCTAGTAGAAACAGTTGACCTTATGTATTCCATTTTGAGATTGACAAAAGGGAGTCCAGAGCCATTCTCATTAAATATGTTGACTGAATAAAGTTTAAAAAATATCTCTCATTTTCAACTGTTACTATTGGTAGCTCTGGTTGCAAGCGCACCTTAACACTGAAAAGTTTCCTTATTTTAATCATGTCCATACTTACGGCATTAAGAACTCGAAAGTTCATTAATTACTGCACTTACAAAAGTACGCCACCTATTTCTACCTTGAGCTATTTCTACCCAGTCCACCTCATTACAACTTATTTCTTTCAGGTACAAACTTTGAGAGTGCTTTTCCTATATAACACATATTACTTATTACTTGCTATAGTTGTATCTTTATTTTGTTATTTGCTAGAAAAGAAAATAATAAAAATATACAATTCTTCGATGAGGTGGCACTTCACTTACTTTAGTTTAAAGTGATACTTATTCTATTAAACCTTTGATTCATAAGTACACTTTAATAGGTATATCAAAACTCTATGGTGTGAGCTCGCAATTTAGATATACCGACCAATTAATAGTTCTATTGTGTGCCATAATTAATTGAGGGGGAGTGCCAAGCCTAGTTCTTTGTTTAAAATTAAAACCTGAAAGTTTGACCAACCCTCAAATCTTATGTTAGTCACCAAGTATTCCGGTGCCCTTTTATTTAGGAGCTACCTGCCTGAAAAATTTCAGTTTCCTATATCTTCTGCCCTTTGAAAATTTTTAGACATTGTTTTATTGAAAAATAAAAACTTTTGGGGCCCCCATAGGAATGTCTGGCCACCGCGTATTTTTATACCCTTTTGGGTTAGGGACAACATGTTTGAAAAATGTTGCCTTACTAGCTCTACTGGGATTCGAGAGTATTTTGACTTCTTATTTTTAAACCCTCCCCCCCCCCCCCCCCACACACCATTTTGAGGGAATCTCTTAGGAATTTTCTCTCACCAAATATTCCTACATTTTTTTGGGCTAGAGGCTACTTGCCTGCAAAATTTCAGCTTCTTAGTTCTTGAGCTCCGAGATTTTTTAAACCGGAATTAGATTTTTTTTTAAATCCCCACATTGGAATTTTCTGTCACTAAGTAATTCGCACTATTTTGGTCCAGGCTTTATCTACCTGCAAATTTTCAACTTTCTAGCTCTTCTGGGCTTCAAGAATTTCTCGATTTTGGTATTTTAGAAACACCCCACCAAGTATTTTAGTCTGAAAAAAATTTTCAGCTGAATAGCTCTACGATAGTATTTTAGCTTCGTTTTTCTGGAACTACTCCATTTCGAGAGGCCTCTTTGGAATTTTTCACCTTCAAATATTTCTGCATTCTTTTGGGTTAGGGGCTACCTGACTTCAAAATGTCAGCTTTTTAAGTCTTCTGAGCTTCGAGATTTTTTAAATTTTGTTTTTTTTGGCATTTTCTATCACCAATATTCCTGCAACCTTTTGGATTAGGGGCTACCTACCTGCAAACTTTCAGCTTTCTAGCTCTTCTGAGCTTTAATAATTTTTAGGCTTAGTTTTTTGGACCCCTCCTCCATTTTGGGTACCCCAATGAGAATTTTTGGTCACCAAATATCTTTGCATCCGTTTGGGTTAGGGGCTAGCTACCTTAAAACTTTCAGCTGTCTCGGTCTCCAGAGCTTCGAGATTTTTTTTTTCTACTTTAGTTTTTTGGAAGCCCAAATATTGTGGGTCCCCATGGGAATTTTTGGCCATCATGTATTCCTGCACACTTTTAGGGACTTGCCTGTAAAATTTCAGCTTCCTAGGTCTTACGAGCTTTGAGATTATATTTTTTGCCTGGACAGAGGAACTGGTAATTAAATTATAATGGTGAAGATAATATATCCCAAACTAATCTATGTGCGTTAATGGTTTGAACTGCCGCGTTAATCGTACTAAACTTGATGTTGGCAACATTTTTTTTGACAATATAGTCTGTTTGATTCTCGAGTCGAAACAATACGAATACTTTCGACCAGTTATCGAAGAGGTATTCGATTATGAACAAAATAATCGATAGGATCCATATCTTTTTTATGTAATCTTTTAAGCATGATTTCAAGGTCATTGCTTCCCCTAGAGCTGATCTTTAGTTTGTGGACGCTAGTGCCATCTTACGATGTGTTTGTAGATTACACAGACATCCTACCCGACTTCTGTTCTAACGTCACCCGTCAGGCGTCAGTTCTTCGTGCGTGGTCTTTGTTGTCGGTTAATATTGTGAGAACAAAAACATACGTACATTGTATTGTATACGTGACTGAAATAAAAATGGGAACAATTTATTTAATAAAGTGGTAAACCTGTAGTGGAATGTAAAAAAGCGTATAACAAAAACATTATGTAAGTACAGTATTTCATTTTATAAAAGTCCTTTGAGAGAAAATAAACTTCCTGTGTTTGAAAAAGATTGATGGAAATACATCAAACATGACAAACGTATTTTAGGGGTAGATAGAGATAAAAAATGTTCTCAAAATAACACAAGAAATGTTTTAAGTTTCAACATGTTTGTTTTGGCTATTTTATAATAGGTCAGTATAAAGATTTGAGCTAGCTGCACAGCTTATCGTGATTTTTTTAAATCATCCTGGAGGATATAAAGATATTTGTTAGCCAAGAAAACCATTATTGTGTTTTTTCTGTGTGTTTTTAATAATATTGGAGGAAAAATGTACTTACGAATTTTATAAAGTCTTCGATGAATACAACTCTCTTTGCAAATGAATAGTAGACGCACCCAATATTATTACTCTCCCATTCGTTAAAAATATATATAATATAGGCCTATATACAGGATTAAAATCATTCATGTAAAACAGCACAATGATTACTCGCAATGATGGGCATGCAGTTTGAACGCCGAGCTCATTGCTGGTTTGCCGGTTGCGGAAAGGTAGTGACTCCAATCCCGAACTGCTGTGGTTTTTCATAAATGGTGTCCTACGAACCACGCAAATGTGGGTACATTTCCTCTACAGTTATTTATTTCTATTTCATTAGCGAAGTATAGGTGCGTTCACCCCAAATTGATAATAAGATGCGGGGAGGAAAAAGTACAACAATTTTAGATGTAGAGGAATACATTTTTGAGCGGGTTTCCTCCTACTCTAAAAGAACAAATATTACCCTGACTGATAATATAATTGCCATATTTTAGAATCAATGCCATTGGTCAAGGTAGGACTGCAACCGTTCAGGATAAACTGTTGTGTACATAAAGACCGTCACATAAATTCCTAGTTTTTTCCTGTCAATTGAGCTATGGTTTCCTGGTTCAATTCCCGGTATGACCGAAAAATCAACGATTTCTCTCTACTATTTAGGGTCCAGGGTCTGATGGGTGCGGTTTGTTCTAAAGCCGAATTACCTAGTTAGTAGGTCGTGTACTGAGATAATCATTGGGTTCAGAAAGTGCACATTAAATACACGAAGTAAATGAAGAATAATATTGTTTAGGTATAAATATCAAGTCAAATTAATTATTCCATATAGACCTATTAGCCAAGATTTCTTTTTAGCAAATAAAAAAGGTGTTGTGCCTAATTATTCCCATGAAAAAAGCTTATTATATTTAGTTTATAGTGTCGGTCGTCCATCATATAAGTTACCTATCTGCAAATAGTTATACTTGACCGAACCAAAAGGGCTCACCCCTTTTGTTGCTTAAAGAATGTCAAAAAACAAATTGTATCTTTCAAATAGTTGGTCATACATAAAAAGTAAAAAAGATGTATTATATGCATAAAAAACACTCAAAGATTTGTAAAAAATAATACAATTTTTTTTAAATATGGTTTACACTAACTAAACGACAGGCGTGTCATTAATGAATTTCACTGGGGTTGTAAACTAAAACCCAAACGATTGGGTTCAATTCGTCGCGATTAGCGACTAGTAGAGTTTTACGTAAATACATACAAATCTACGGGAAAATTGCACAGGGTAACATTCTCTAACGTTTTCGACACCAAGATCAAGTTGAATCGAATCAAAGTCTTAAAACATTTACATCTCAGTGTGCTCGTGCAGAAAATATTCACTTTATGTGTGTTACAAGACAAATTTGAACATTTTAGCCATTGGTGACCTAAAATTTGTCAGGGGCTAGCTAAAATTATAGCCCTTGCTGATACGGCTAGTGTGGGAGGGCACATTTAATTCATTACTGTGATTTAATATCCTTTTCCCACGCTAAATATTTAATTTTTCTCGGGCATTCACTGTATTAGATTGGTGTATACAGACTTACAATTCCAACTTTGAAATTCTTATTTTTAGTAATAAAAAAAAATAGAGTACAGCAGTATTAGTACAAATTTATCAAACGCAAATAAAAATCTGGCTAACAGCAAAATAGATTATTATTATTAGCACCGCGTCTTACTACCCGTTCGGGTTATACGCACTTACGCTAATGTGTAATGGTAGGGTGATTTTGGGATGAAATGGAGGACCTACAGTTTAACGTGGAATCCGAACCACGGTGGAGGCCTGGCATTCCTCACATTCACAAGTTGTGATTAATACACATCTTGTCAGAGGTGAAGGAAGGGTTTGGCAATCAGATAAATCTGTACCGGGACTGAGGATTGAACCCCGGACCCCAGCACAGAAGTCTGACACCTTACCCCTAGACCACCAGGTCACCAGCAAAATAGATAATCGACCAAACAAATCTGGCCCGATGGTAGCATATTTTCAATATGTACTTTTAACATTTAATATTTTTTGTATCTTTCAAACCTTCCCTATTGCCGTGATTCCCCTAACTAGGGACCACAAGAAACCAGCCCCGTTAGTTGGTCTTCACCCGACTTTTCCAATGGTAAAAGCATCAACTTACAGTGCGCACACATCTCCACATCGCTTGAGAGGCAACAGAACAGAGCTAGCTAGCCTCGAAAGCCAACTAAAAAGCAAAAGGCATCAACGTCTTGATTATAGTTCAATTTTCATAGAAAGAGCCTTTTATAAAATACAAACACATACGGCTAAAATTGATAACATTTTAATATTTAATAGATATTGCTAATGTCTCATCAAAAGTGACAGCTGCAGATCACATGACTTCACGTATTCTTTTATTTATTTAGCACCGCGTCTTACTACCCGTTCGGGTTATACGCGTTGAATTTAGAGTGAGTTAACTCGCACTTGCGTGAAGGGATAGTGGAAAACCATTTAGGAAAAGCCACCCCCCCAGTTCACCCGACCGAGATTCGAACCTCGATCTCCCCGCCCGCGGGAGTCTAGTTTAACACGAAATCAGCACGTTAGCCAACTACGCCACTGAGGCGGGTAACGTGAATGTAAATCTCGTAACTTTTATAGCTGTCAGATAAGGTCCTTCATTTGAAAATTGGGCTATAGCAAACGAGCGACATACCACCAAGAGCCGTCAAGGTTAAGGTTACGGGAATCTTTGAAGTTCTTGGAATTGTATAGACACTTTTTTTTTGTTATGGGTCGCTATAGATATTTAGAAATGTAATTAAATAAAAAACAAAATTAATCCTTACGTCCCTGAGCTGTGTTCATTTTACTGACGTACATTATCAAGAATGCACCTAGGGAGAATGGAGCACACTTACAGGGACTTTGCTGGATCGTATTAATAAGAGAGTATAATATTCGGATCTTGAAAAATCTTGCTCTAAACATACCACAAGAAAGCATTTTTAAATACTCTTTTTACTTTCTCTAGACCCCTCGAAGAGAAAAGAATTGTGATCGTACAAAAAAAAAAAATCGAACTCGAGATTTTGATAAATGTTGTTCACGTTTCATGACCCTAAAAAACGGAAAAAGTTGTTTTCACGATGCCGTCTGTCTGTCCGTGTGTCTGTATATCTGATTAGAGCTGAAACTATTTTACAGATTGGGCTAAAACTTGGTGATCTAGGGTTTTCATAACGTCCCCCCCTCAAGGGGTTTTTGGAATTAGATATTCAACCCTAACTTTAATAATAACTTACTGAAGGGCAAAAAGAGAAAAAAAATCAATTTTCTCAAAATCCACTATAATGGTTTTTATTTAATTTTGTATTTAGACACTGTTAAATATTAAAAACAAAATAGCAATTCTTATTTTTCCATTAAAATTAATTTTAGGGTACTATAGGCTACATATGCAGATATTTCCAATTTGGATCATATCTCCTTAACTCTTTGACAAAATAATTTATCGTAGTAAAGATGTATTAGTACGTTTAACTATAAAACACACACCTTGGTGGCATAGTTAGCTAACGCGCTAGTTTCATGTTGAGCTAGACTGCCGGGGACGGGGAGATCGAGGTTCAAATCTTGCTTGGGTGAACTGGGGGGGGTTTTTTCTAAAACTTTTCCACGCAAATGCGGGTTTACTTCCTCTATATTAAACCTTCCCAATTCCTAAACCATTAGCAAAATCAATACTTAAGCGTATAGCCTGAACGGGTAGTAAGACTTGGTGCTAGGTATTATTATTATTATAATTATTTCTATTATTATTAACAAAACTTTTTAGTTTGAAAATATTTTTATAGAATCGATAGCCAGTAGGCCTATGTATATTTTTTTTATTCAAGTTTGAAAACGAAATTGATTTTAATTTTCTTTGTTAGACACAGATGCTCCTCTTTTCTCAATGGTTTCGTAACAGTGTATGCTATTTGATTTATGCTCTTTGGTGGAATGTGATAATCTTTTTACTTTGTTTGGACCCCTCGGCACGGATGAGAGAAGTAACGTTATCTTAAAAAAAAAAATCTAATTCAAGATTTCGATAAAAATGTGTATGTCTCATGACCCCCAGAAACTGAAAGTGGTTTTCGCAATGCCGTCTGTTAGTCTCTTTGCCTGTCTATATATCTTGGATTAGAGCCGAAATAATTTTACCGTTCAGGTTAAAATTGATATCTAGGTTTTTAATTAGGTCCCTCCAAGGTTTTTTTAGAAATTTGATATCAAACCCTAAAGCCAGGGGTAATTTATTAAAGGGCAAAAAAAGATAAAATCGATTTTCTCAAAATTTGCTCTAATGTGTCTAGGCATTGTTTAAAATTACAAACAAAATGTCAATTATAGTTTTCCCATGAAAATCACTTCAAGAACCTTGAAATAAGCTGAAATTTTCAATTTTGATCACACAACCGCAACTATTTGGAGAAAGGAAATAACTTATCATTACAAAGTTGTAGCACTATTAAAATTTAAAAAATATTATAATCTGGAATATATGTTTTATAAAAACCAATAGTTTCTGATTTATAAGCATTCATAGGCCCTATATCTATTTTTTATGGAGTGTTAAGAAATTTGAAATTTATTTTTAAGATTTTTGGTGGACAGAGATGCTCCTTTTTTCTCATTGCTTCTGTAAAAGTGTATATCATCACATTTATTCTCTTTGGTGGAGTGTTTCTGCAACAGTGTATATTATTTCATTTCACAGATTTTAAAAGTTCTTACGAAATGTCTCTATTTTAAGATTAAAGAGAGAGAGAGAGTCTGTACGGGGCCCCGTACCATTTATTTGTTTATGTAGGCGACCTTTCTACGGCGGCACACATTAAAAAAAGTTTTATTTATAACAGTCCATACAAAAAGGTCTTAGTAAGCGACTGTGCATAAAATATTCTTGTCAAACGGAGTTTAGTTTTTACGTGTTACGAACATAGGCAAAGTTTGGTAGTGATTTTATTAAATTTTTATTTTATTTATTTAGCACCGCGTCTTTCTACCCGTTCGGGTTATACGCTTAAGTACTAATTACGCTAATAGATTAAGAATTGGGAAGATTGAATTTAGAAGAAGTGAACCTTCATTTGCGTGGAGGGAGAGTGGAAAACCATTTAGGAAAACCACCCTTCAGTTCACCCGATCGAGATTCGAACCTCGATCTCCCCGTCCTCGGCAGTTTAGTTCAACACGAAACTGGCAGCTTTTTATAAATGTGGTTTCAGGCTCAAAAGGCCAGACTTGAGTTATAAATAAACTTAGTATTGGCTGGGACCGTCCCGTATGAGGATTTTAAGGGGTTTAAAACCCCTACCCAGATACGTACCTATTAATGTATTTTTGTGTTACTCCTCAATGCTAGACTAGTCGCTTACTGGAGTCTAAAAAATTCGTAGCACCTATAACATAATTATATGTTCAGTGAAAACCTTAACTTGCCTAAGGAAATATTATTTTTGCTCCGCGTCTTACTATCCGTACGGGCTATACTCATTTTAATTCCGCTAAAGGGGTGGGGTTGGGTAAGATAGAATTGAGAGAAAATGTACCCATTATTTGCATGGAGAGAAAGTGATAAACCCTTTTGAAAAACCACCCTCAGCGAATTTGGCCTCGATTGAAGAATGTCAACATCTTCGTCGCCGGCTAACTATACTAGATAATATTGGCAATTATGATATTTTCTGTAAGTTTATGTGTACCAGCTCTGGTATTGGCTATTGAGGACTTATTGTCTGAGAAAACATAATAGGGTGGCTGATATATTATTGACAGTACCTGCACCCAACTGGAGAGGGGATAAGAAATCATATTATAGATCAAATTCATCTTCCCCCTTTCCTCACTGGCCTTTCGCATCAAAGTGAGGCACTCTAACCACTAGACCGATTCAATTGATGTATGGCTCCGGATGATGAGAAGCACACGGTAAAAAATGTTGATCGTAAAGAAAGAAAGAAAGTGTAACATTGACTCACCTTGCTGACATGGCGCTGACACCTTCACTACAGCTTCCCGTCAGCTAGGAAACAATACGGCCTGCAGGCGTGTTTCTGGCAGTCAGAACACCGGCTCATTGGTTTAGGTGGACCTGACTGGTGGAACTAGGTGTTCGCTGGCAAGTTGGACTTTGGAGACCTGGGTTCAGACATCATTAGTTCAGAGAGATCTAACTGATAGAGCCAGGTGTTCGCTGGCAAGTTGGACTCTGGAGACCTGGGTTCAATATCACATCATTAGTTCAGAGAGATCTAACTGATAGAACCAGCTGTTCGCTGGCAAGTTGGACTCTGGAGACCTGGGTTCAATATCACATCATTAGTTCAGAGAGATCTAACTGATAGAGCTAGGTGTTCGCTGGCAAGTTGGACTCTGGAGACCTGGGTTCAGACATCATTAGTTCAGAGAGTTCTAACTGATAGAGCTAGGTGTTCGCTGGCAAGTTGGACTCTGGAAACCTGGGTTCAGACATCATTAGTTCAGAGAGATCTAACTGATAGAGCCAGGTGTTCGCTGGCAAGTTGGACTCTGGAGACCTGGGACTCTGGAGACCTGGGTTCAATATCATTAGTTCAGAGAGATCTAACTGATAGAGCTAGGTGTTCGCTGGCAAGTTGGACTCTGGAGACCTGGACTCTGGAGACCTGGGTTCAATATCATTAGTTCAGAGAGATCTAACTGATAGAGCTAGGTGTTCGCTGGCAAGTTGGACTCTGGAGGACCTGGGTTCAGACATCATTAGTTCAGAGAGATCTAACTGATAGAGCCAGGTGTTCGCTGGCAAGTTGGACTCTGGAGACCTGGGTTCACTATCACATCATTAGTTCAGAGAGATCTAACTGATAGAGCTAGGTGTTCGCTGGCAAGTTGGACTCTGGAGACCTGGGTTCAATATCACATCATTAGTTCAGAGAGTTCTAACTGATAGAGCCAGGTGTTCGCTGGCAAGTTGGACTCTGGAGACCTGGGACTCTGGAGACCTGGGTTCAGACATCATTAGTTCAGAGAGTTCTAACTGATAGAGCTAGGTGTTCGCTGGCAACTTGGGACTCTGGAGACCTGGGTTCAGACATCATTAGTTCAGAGAGATCTAACTGATAGAGCTAGGTGTTCGCTGGCAAGTTGGACTCTGGAGACCTGGGTTCACTATCACATCATTAGTTCAGAGAGATCTAACTGATAGAGCTAGGTGTTCGCTGGCAAGTTGGACTCTGGAGACCTGGGACTCTGGAGACCTGGGTTCAATACATCATTAGTTCAGAGAGTTCTAACTGATAGAGCTAGGTGTTCGCTGGCAAGTTGGGACTTTGGAGACCTGGGTTCAGACATCATTAGTTCAGAGAGATCTAACTGATAGAGCTAGGTGTTCGCTGGCAAGTTGGACTCTGGAGACCTGGGTTCACTATCACATCATTAGTTCAGAGAGATCTAACTGATAGAGCTAGGTGTTCGCTGGCAAGTTGGACTCTGGCGACCTGGGTTCACTATCACATCATTAGTTCAGAGAGATCTAACTGATAGAGCCAGGTATTCGCTGGCAAGTGGACTCTGGAGACCTGGGTTCACTATCACATCATTAGTTCAGAGAGATCTAACTGATAGAGCCAGTGCTCAAGACAGGAGACAGGCAGACAGCTTGTTTAGAGTAAGAGTGACCGGTGCTACAGGCGGTAAAGGCGACTTCGTTGAGGTAGTCAATCCTCGGTCCTGGCAATTATCTGTGCAACTCCGGTTCACCTCTACAGACGTTATTAATCCACACTTCTACCTTGACCAGACGTGTTATCACACTTAAACTGTAGGTATTCATCTCCTACCCTATTCGATTCACGTAAGTGGTTACCTGAATTAAGACGCGGTGCAATATAATAATAAATAATAATATAATAATAATAATATAAATATAATAATAATAATAATAAATTTTAAAAACAACATTAATGAGAGTCTTTCCCCAATGATGTTTCCTATATTCTTTCTGTCACTGGCTACTCTCCTTGGAACGTAAACTCTTAATCCTTTTATCTTTATTTAGACAGCTTCTGTTGCTGATAACTAAAACTGTCACTTTAACGTGTCGTTTTTTAATATAAATATAGTTCTCAATCCTCCTACCTTTCCTCTTGACTAAGGGGCCAGAGCAGTGGTTTCCAACATTCTGCAGGGTCTGACCCCAATCTTTAGCTTAGAGAGCATCGCGACCCCTCAATAACTCTCTAGCGTTCGATTCTTAGTTTTAAATATTTTTTTTCGCTAGACCTTACTACCCATCTTGGCTATCCGCTTTTAATTGCACTTGTGGGGTAGGTAGAATTTAAAGTAAATGTATCTCTAATTGTGTGAAGGGATAAGAGGGAAATTGTTTAGAAAACACTAGCCCACCTAGTAACCCCACGCTGGTCGGGATTTTATTCTTGAACTCATCACCGACAAACCAAACTAGTGTATATGTCACAGGAAAAGTAGATTGTTAGGGAGAGTTGATTCGGCCTAGGTAAAGTCGACTCTTACTAAAAGTATCAGTAAAAGTTGATAGAGAATAAACAGATCAACTTTTCCTAGGAATAGTTAACTATGCCTGCTGTGGTTTAGTAAAAGTTGATTTCACGATGTTGCTCTCCACATGCGACTTTGCGCGCACATCTTTGTTTTGAATTTCCCAGCTCTATTTGTTTACTGTTGTTTTCTAGGTTAGGTTAGGTTAGGCTAGGTTAGGTTAACTCTGTAACTCAAAGTGTCACTGCTGTAATAAATAATAAATATTTATATCTCTCTTTGTATCATAAAGGTTTTGCTTTTTTATTTGTTTTTTATTAGGTAGTAGACCATTTTCTTGCAAAAAGTCAACTTTTACTAACTCAAGGTAGTAAGAGTATACTTTCCCTAGGTACGGTCAACTCTGACTAGTAAATGTTGATCAAAATTCATCACTTTTCCCTTTTAATCAACTTTTACTAAAAAGACCAGTAAGAGTCGACTCGGCATAGGTAAAGTCGACTCTTACTGGATAATCTACTTTTCCTGTAACATATACAATACAATATTGTATTATTAAAGAAATTTTTTAATTATAACAACACACAGTTTGCAAATAATTGTATTGTATACTTGGCAGCATAACAGCCCTCCCATGTCGCAAATGGCTGTGGTACCTGATAACTCGCTCATATATAGCTGACAATTTCCACACGTCCATCACAGACGCAGCCTAGCTATGAGTGAAGAATGACCCTGGGCACGGGATTAATACTGGATAGCTCACTAGTAGAGCATTGGTGTGATTAAAGGCCCCGGGTTCGATTCCCGTGTCCACTTTTAATTTTTCAACTAATTTATTATTTTTTATTTTTAGCACCGCGTCTTACTACCCGTTCGGGTTATACGCTTAAGTACTAGTTACACTAATGGATTAGGAATTGGGAAGGTTGAATTTAGAGGAAGTGAACCCGCATTAGCGTGGAGGTAGAGTGGAAAACCATTTAGGAAAAACCACTCTCAGTTCACCCGACCGAGATTCGAACCTCGATCTCCCCGTCCTCGGCGGTCTAGCTCAACACGACTGGCGCGTTAGCCAACTACGCCACCGAGGCGGGTTCCAACTAATTTAAATTAATGACATAATTATTATCCCTTTAAAAAGTAATAATAGCTCTAATAGCCTCAACAAGCATTACGACCCCCAGGTTGGAAACCACTGGGCTAGAGAGATCGACAACTCATCTGGTTGGTTTTTGTGTTGTTTTAATAAATACGTTTGCTATTATTTACTCAGGTTCTCTCTATTTCTGGATTAGAGGCCTCTTGCCTATCTACTGATAACACTTCCCCTCTTCCTCTGACGAGTTTACACAGTCACTATACTATTTGCACCTTTAAAACATTGACTTGCTTTTTAAAATTACCTTTTCCTTGTTTCCTGGTGTATACTTATAATTTATATTAAATAAATGTTAATATATTTGGATTCTTAAAATATTCAATACATTTCACAATTGTTTCTTATTTTTATTTGTACTGGCGACATTTTTTAACCAATGGAAGCAAAGATCTCGAGCTGGATAAAATTGCGCTTTGGGCCGTAGCGTAGTTTAGATACCCCGGCGTAAGATAAATGCACGTGAAAAAAAATCATCACAGCTTACATTATTTTATTAGGTTCAAAAACATTTGACATATAAATTATTATTATTTGCACATCATATTTAATTACTCTAATGATATAGGGACATGTAAAGTAGAATTTAGAGGAAATACATCCGAAATTAAGTAAAGGAAGGGTGGTAAATATTTAGAGGGAGAGGGTGGAAACACCTCAGGTGCACCCGAAAGGAGTTCAAACCCCGACTTCCCCATCACCGGAAAATTAGATTAGACGAGATTGATGACTCAGTCCGCGTGCCCACCGATGTGTTCTCGTGATTAGTTGAAACTATAGCGCCTGTATGTGAAGAGATTAGACGAGATTGATGACTCTGTCCGCGTGCCCACCGATGTGTTCTCGTGATTAGTTGAAACTATAGCGCCTGGATGTGAAGACTACACGCATGTTATAATCGTAGGAGCCAGCCTGCCCCTCCCAGATGTTCCTTATCAGGAAAATACTAATATAATGACACGTAAGCTATGACTGCTCAGAAGTTGTCTATCTCTCCTTAAAAAACGGGATGAAAATAATTTCCAGTTATTTAGTTTATCTTCTTTTTCTGGGTTTGACACCAAGTTTTATAAAGACTTAATTTAAAGGGTAGGCATCAGAAGGGTTTGCTTAGAGGAAGTGCACCTGCATTGAGGTCAAGAGTAGTTGGGAAAACATAGTGATAAAACACTTGTGTAAAATGAGCCCCAGTGCATTTGTCTGAGACTCAAAACTTGACCACCAGCAATGCAGTTTGTTGCGAGACTGACGGCTTATACCGTATGACCATCGATGAAGGGTATTATATTTTATGTTGTGCATTATAGTGTATGTGTCTTGTAGCCTGGGAATGATGGGAGATTTGTTGCGCGCAGGACGATGATGCGAGGCGCCGGCAGCCCAAATGTGTCGGCGCGATGACCCCCTTAAGGGTGTGGCCTGACCCCACGCCAGCATGGGGCCCAGGCGGCGAAGGGGGCTGCACGCCTTCCTCGGTTTCCTGCTGGGTCTCTTCCTCGGCCTCCTCCTCGCGTCGCCACCCGCTCTCCTCAGCTTCCTCAAAGAGAACCTCACATGCACGTCGTCCACCGGGCGGACACCCCCAAAGTCACACCAGCCTCCTCCCGTGGAGACCGACCCCCTCAAGATCATCGATATGCTGGACCTCAACGAGAACCGACACAACAGCGCCAAGACTCTGCTATTCGTCGGCGTGATGACGGCCCAAAAGTACCTCCCTACCCGCGCGGTTGCCGTCTATGACACGTGGGGGAAGGAACTCCCTGGGAGGATAGCCTTCTTCTCGTCGGGAACGTCCTACCCTCCGCCGGCCAAACCCAGGCTGCCCTTGGTTGCACTTCGAGGTGTAGACGACTCGTACCCCCCTCAGAAGAAGTCGTTCCTAATGTTGCAGTACATGTGGCAGAACTACGGTGATCGCTTTGAGTGGTTCATGAGGGCCGATGATGACGTCTACGTGAGGCCGGACAAGCTGGAGAAATTACTCAGGTAATGCAACTTCTTCTGAACTTACTTTGAATGGTTCATGAAGTTAAAAACGATCTGATGTCATTTCTGGACATATAAAGGGTGGGATACATACAGGTGCATCACCCTCCCATTGATTTATTTGAGATCTACCCTTGAGGACATTAAGCAAAATTCAGCTTTAAGTTAAAGGCCCCGTCTCGCCCCACGGATAGCACTAAACTTAAGAAGGTAATTTAGCTCGAACCGGACGTCACATCATGGTGCGGTTTTTTGTATTCTGATTTAGAAAACGGGGGGATTGATACCACTAAAACTGTTTCAACGTTTTTTTAAATATAAAAAATTAAAATTAAATATTTTTAAAATGGAAGAAAAACTATTAACTGATCTCATTGTTGCTGTTGTCAAGTGAAGAATTCAGAAAACCAAACTCCGATGAGATTTCTAATTCGAGCGCAATTGGTGTATATAATTTCCTGGTTGATCGGCCGTGAAATGTCACTTTCTCACTCTCACTTTATCACACTCGCTCTTTCATACTCACTTTATAACATTAACAAGCTCAACCTCACACTCACACATTCATTACACTCTCTCTTACAGTTTCTCAATCTCTTTCTCTCTATATACCTTATATTATATAATTTGATAAACCCATTTCCTCTAATTGAAACTAAGAGAAAACTCTTTAACAGATTTTAATCAATAAACATTTATTTTAAAAGAATTAATAGCCAGAGCTATTATTTATGCTTATTAGTGGGGATTACTCCACCTAGATATCATATTCTGAAAATTGAAAAATGACACCTGGACACGGGAATCGAACCCGGGACCTCTGGCTTAGTACGCCAATGCTCTAACCACTGAGCTATCCAGGATTCGTCTCGTGCCCTGAGTGAAGAATGACCCAGGGCACGAGACGAATCCTGGATAGCTCAGTGGTTAGAGCATTGGCGTACTAAGCCAGAGGTCCCGGGTTCGATTCCCGTGTCCAGGTGTCATTTTTCAATTTTCAGAATATTTATTTTAAAGTTTAGGGGTCCAGGATGCCGGCAAAAATAGTAAACTAACACTAAAACCTAATTTTCCTAGCGAATGTTCCATCTTTTCCTTCAGTGTGGGCAGTGGCTCATCTGTACAGTTATTATTTGCGTAAATCATCATGCAAACAATGATTTGGATATAATTGTGTATTGGTAAGTAAAATATTTCTCATTGGTTAAAAATAATAACGGCTCAATTATTCTTACTTGAGTGGGTTGGTGCAAAAAAATAAAGCTCTCTAAAGTTCTCATCGTGGCGTGAACGGGGAAAATATACGTTTTGATTCAAACTAAACACTGAAAGCTAAATATTTATGCAAAGTTGATAGCCTTTAACGAGTAAACTTTTAACTATAAAGTCGAGTGAGGACTTATTATATGGGAATTTTCCCAATTATCAGTTTAGAATACATTTTAGTGCAATAATCTGCAGGCATCGCTGCAACGCTCCACTAGTATACATACATTCTACGTCACAAGCCCTTAGCTTAACCCAACTTTACAATGATGTATTCCGATGAGTTGTAAGGATTTTAAGATTTGCTTATCTGAAATTGACGCCGTTTGTTGGTTCGGCCTTGTGTTAAACTTATAATGGCTTAGGTTAACCAACGTCGGTGTGTTCGCAAGTGGTACAATAATAATTACTGTTCGCAGCTGGCATGGAATCCTTGGAACTATACCTAAAGTTAACTACGAACAACCCGCTTCGGTGGCCACGTGGTCTAACGCGCTTAATCTCGTGTTGGGCTAGACTGCCGAAGACGGGGAGATCGGGGTACAATCCCAGTCGAGTCCAATGAGGGTCTTTTTCTTAAATGGGTTTCCACTCTCATTCCACGCAAATGCAGGTGCATTTCCTCTCAATTAAACTTTCCCAAGCCATCAGTGTAATTAGTACATAGGGGTAGCATATAGCCCAAACGGGTAGTAAAACGTGATGCTAAAAAAACCTACGAACAGCTTTGCACTCCCCTTGGAGATTGAGTACCGGTTCCCTTATGTTAGATAGTTGAGGCATTGAATTTACATTCAACGGTTGACTATTACTGCCTTTATTCATGGTAATCACCTTTTTCATTTGTTATTAAACTTGGATAAACGATAATCACTTTGTCTAAAAAAAATTCTAGCACATCCCTTAGCCAGCATTAGATTCTATAGTTATTATTATTATTATTATTAGCACCGCGTCTTACTACCCGTTCGGGTTATACGCACGATTCTATAGTTAAATCCCACATAGGTGTTCCTATGGTCTGAGTCATCACTCTAGCAATAAATTGGATTCCCGATGACTTGGAGATTAGTATTAGAATCCTGAGGGTTATTTACCATTAAATTGTTTCATTCTCTCTCTCCACTCAAATGCGGGTACCGTGCCTCTAGATAATATTTTCAACATCCCTACCTCATAAGTATAAAAATGAAGGTAGCCCGAACGAATAGTATGACGCGATGTCCAAAACTGTATAACCAGAGGCAGGTTTTTTTGTTATTGGCGATAAACGCGAATTGTTTTTCTGTAGCTTCAAAATCTATATTTACACGTTTCACAATGTTTATGAAGTGATCCAACATATTTTCAAATCGCGAATTTTCGCGAAATTTTGCTATTCTAACGAAATTTTAGTATTCTCGCGATTAACGCGAAAAATTAAATATTTTTTTTTTCACACTTTAGTATTTCAAACAATATTTTATTGAATAAACATTCCTTCACAGCGTAAAATTTGCCACCATTTTATTTTCACAGAAGTCTCACAAGCCTTAAGAACGTGTCTGGATCATATATTTTGCGCATGCGTAGTTTTAAAACTGAAACAAGACTGGAAAGAAACGTGTTTTTCACTTCAAAGTTAAAAAAAAAAAAACGTATCCTGCTTTATTTTCATACTCGTTGTTAGGTATTTGGTGCATGTCAGGTATTTATTTAAGTTATTTTGGGTACTAGGTTTATTTTATATTTCACTTAAACCAAATAAAAATATCTCAAACAAGAGATTTCAACTACCATATGTCGCCACCCGCCATCTTGCCGTCTTGGAATTATTAAGTAAATAAAACTCAATAGAATTTCAAAGTAAAGATAAGCCTGTGGTACATTTAGTACAATCAAGAATAGAATCACTGAAAGTGAAGTGTGAATTAGTGAGAGATGGTAAGTTTGGTATCAACGTGGTACAGATGTTAGCCAAAGTTTCACCACTATGTAGAGGACAAACTGAGGAGTGTTTGAAGGCATGTGGTGCACTAACTTGTGCCAAGCTATATTCAATGCTAGCAAAAAATAGTGATGAAATAAAAGTAATAAAATCATTAGGGTACCTGTTTGACCCTACTAAGCTACTGAGCAGGCCTAGTTCAAGTGATGAGAGGGAACTTGAAAGAATGTTCAAGGACCTTCCTGCTTTCCGAGACTTGCAGTTTGATTTTCAACTAGGCCGCAAAGAACTGTGCACATTAATTTCCGAACAAATTTACAGTGACTATGTGGATGTGGTAAAAGCTCTAATAGGTTTGAAACACAAAGGTGAACATTTTAATGTTTTTGTAGAAAAATCGCTTCAATCTCTTTGGTTGCCCATTTCAAATGAAGACAGTGAACGGTATTTTTCAACGTACAATTTGGTGGTGACTGATAGACGAACCACGACGAGTGAAAAAAATATTACCACATGCTGTATGCTACAGTTTGGCGATATAGATTAGAGTGATATGCCGGTAAATATTTGTGTCAAATTTTCAACACAAAACACCACCATTTTGAAAAATTAATGAGAATTTTTCAAAAAATATTCCCCATAAAAACCTGCCTCTGTGTATAACTAAATCCACTGATAGACAGTATAAATGATAACAGACTAGTTTTAAACTAATATCATTGATTCAGACGTGTATCCTGACGCGTACAGGTCTGTGGACAGCAGGACGTGGCAGTTTCTTGGCCAAACTCGCCGAGAGAACAAGGAGTTCTTACTTATTCGGACTAATGTACTGTGCACAGGTCCGTGGACATCAGAAAGCCACAGTTTGTGGTTCAGACTGATCGAGAAAACCAAGAGTTGGTTTTGATTCGGACTAATGTGTTACTCGGAGTTCATTCAACATCAGAAACTTACAGTTTATGGTTCAGACTGATCGAGAAAACCAAAAGTTGGTTTTGATTTAAACACATGTGTTTCTTGCAGACACGTGGACAAAAAAAAAGACACTCTTTGGGCCATACCGATTGAGAGAACCAATAGTTCGTTTTGATTCGGACCAATATGTTGTACGCAGTTCTGTTGAAAGCAGGAAGCCTTAGTTAACTGGTCAGACCGGTCTAAAGAACAAATATTTCTTCTTGATTTGGACTAAAGTGTCGTGGACAGCAGGAAGCTAAAGTTCATTGGTCAGAATGAATGAGGGAACCAGGTCTGTATCCTAATTCTCTACGTATTTGCTGTCACCTTGACATGTACCCTTGCCAGTTGCGTTAACAAGGACGTGGAGAAGTGTAGATCCCTCCGAATTTTCAGCTAGGATGCCGATATACCCCTCACACGCCTTGATTCCAAGAACGGGATCAATACTTTGTTGACATGTTCTTGGTGCGCTGTTTACTGGCAAATGTTTTATTTTTCTCTTTTCGTCTGTTATAGCTCGGAAATTGACGTTGCACACCATTTTAAATTATACGAGTTGCTAAAGCAGATACACCTTTTATAATATCAAGAAGTTCATTGATCAAACCGGTCGAGAGAACCAATAATTATTCTTGATTTGTAGTAATGTTGTATCTAGGCCTGTGTACATCAGAAAACGACACTTTATAGTGATCAAGAGAACCAGTAGCTTGTTTTGATTTGGACATACATGTTGTGCTTAGGTCCGTGGACAGCAAGAACCGCAATTTATTGGCCAGGCGGTCGAGGAAACCAGGAGGAGTTTGGTTTGCTCAGCCTGGAGTACGACGAGAACTTCTGCATGGGTGGTCCGGGTGTTATCATGAGCCGGGAGACTCTCTCCAGAGTGGCTCCTCACATCAAGTATTGCCTGAAGAATCTCTACACCACTCACGAGGACGTGGAGCTGGGCAGGTGCGTCCAGAAGTTCGCGGGGATTCCTTGCACCTGGTCTACGAGGTCAGTTCAGGCATGATATCCTAACACCCATTAGACATACAGTAACGTTAGACTGGATGTTATATTACACTTTCTTTTACTTTCTCAACATTTGTAATCGTAAAAAATATATTTACCTTGAGATTATGATGAATCTTTACGTTTTATGTGACCCGAAAACCAAATAGTTGATTTTACAATTCTGTCTGTCCCGGTGTCTGTCCGTCCCTGGCCACAGATCTGAAACAGTTTGATGTGTTTTGTTTAACCTTGATAGTTAGGTGTTACCTCGGGACATTTTTTTTATTTTAACTGTAACCATTAATTTAAGGGTACTGACTGATGAGTGATTTTTTTAGTTCCAAATTTTTCGAAAATTGCTATAACTATTTTTTTTAATTTGATATCCAGATGTTTTACATCCCAAATAACACAGTATATTTAGTTTTTGGGTAAATATTCATGTAAGGTTAACTCACTGATGAGTGATTTAAAAAAAAAAAGCTTTAAATACTTTGTTTAAATTGTATATTTATTTAGCGTTCGACACTACAAATAAAACTGTATTTTTATTATTTTGAGAAAAACTGTGTCTAAGTGTAATTTACTGATGATCGCTTAAAACAAAAATTTAAAAAACTCTTTAACAAATTGGTTCAAAATTGGTATCTGGTAAGTATTTTTTTACAATATACATAATTTTATATTTTTCTTTTCAAATTTAAATCATTTTAGAGTAGTTTGCTGATGATTGATTTAAAAAATAAAAAATAACTTTAACGGTTATAAATAATGTTGTAAGTTTATTTATCTAAAATGAATTAATGTAAGGGTAGTACTTATGAGAAATTTTATAAAATTATGAAATTTTTCGAAAATGGGTTTGAAGATTTTTTTCAAAATGGGTAAATGGGAATAGTAGTCCATGATAAATAAATGATTAGGCCTGCTCGGGAATGACATTTTAACTTCGGGAAAATTCCGGGTGTAAAATAACCATTTCCCGAGGAAATGGGACAGGAAAATTAAATTAAATAGGTTTTCACTTTAGGTTATATTCATTTTTAAGTTTTATAATTTTAGTCCAAACCTTCCATTCATTCAATTAAAAATATTAAAATAAGTTTGTGATAAAATTAGAAGTGTACGGCAATTTTATTCTGATTAGGGTCGTGAAATGGGACAAAAATTTTGATTAGGCTGCTATTTAAAGGTCTGAACACTAAATTTAAATTCTGTAATCTTGTAAAGAATTTAAAGGGAAAAAAAACTACATTCAAATTTTTTATATCAATTTATTTTAAATTGTAAGTTTTCCAAATAAAAACTAAATAATATTTTTTATAACAAGTATTAAGCTTAAGGTTTTAAGCCCGACTGCCGAGGACGGGGAGATCGAGGTTCGAATCTCGGTCGGGTGAACTGGGGGTGGTTTTTCCTAAGTGGTTTTCCACTCTCCTTCCACGCAAATGCGGGTTCACTTCCTCTATATTCAACCTTCCAAATTCCTAACCCATTAGTGTAAATAGTACTTAAGCGTATAACCCGTACGGGTAGTAAGACGCGGTGCTAAATTTCAATTTCAAATTTCAAGGTTTTAATGTTAGTTAAATAAAAAACCTAGGCCTAATTTCACTACTACATTTGTGTATTTTTAACCAATCCATATTTGATATAAATATAAATAAATCTTAAAAATATATTTTAAGATTTACTAAAATAATTCTTAAATAAAAAAGTCATGGCGTGAATTTCAATAACTACTTACACAATAAAACATAAGGTTATTCACAATAATCTGAATATATAAAAGTTACCCACAGTCTTGTCCATAACAATCCAAAAAAATTCCTCAACTGAGCCAGTGTGCCTGGCTACTTCTTAAGGTGCGTATATACTAGAGGCAAATTTGAAGCGAGGCAAGCCGCGGCTTCACTTTGATACACCGACACGAGTTGGCTCAGCCATGTATTTCCTCGCTTTGCATTCGTTTGGCCTCGGCTTTTCTGTTTAAAATTTTCCTCTAGTATATACGCGCCTTTATGTTTTACTTAATAAACCTCTCACAATATGCGCTGTTGGACTCCAAAAATATTAGTTTATCCAACTATTGTTATCTATGATACAAAAGCAAATGGATGTTATTAATAATAATAATAATAATGTAATGGAGGACCTACAGTTTAACGTGGAATTCGAACCACGGTGGAGGCCTGGCATTCCTCACATTCACAAGTTGTGATTAATACACGTCTTGTCAGAGGTGAAGGAAGGGTGTGGCAATCAGATAAATCTGTGCCGCGACCGAGGATTAAACCCCGGACCTTCAGCACAGAAGTCTGACACCTTACCCCTAGACCACCAGGTCACCTATCCATATTAAAAGTACCCCTGAAATTCCTAATAGGAAAAAATCACAAAAATAACGTATTTTAAAACTTTTATACATTATATGCAAGGCTGTAGTCATATAATATTTTAGTCAATACTGCCTTTTATTGTTTGAACAACTAATTATCTAATTTAGAGCAAATTTCATCAAAATAAATCTATAGTTTGAAATAAACTGCTTTGTGTAGCATGTACTTCATTTTCTTCAGCCTCTATTAAAAATATTCCCTACTTGGAGATTTCAAAGCTTTTTTTTGAAGCTGGTTGCATCTTAACTTGACACACCTAAGCAGTTGTTGGATAGATATTTACTATGCTACTACTGACTTTTTTAATATACGTCCGAGCAGCAAGACTCCTAGAGCCTATTTTCGTGACTAGTTAAATAGCCTAGGTTTTAGAGGGTTTATAAAAATATGTTTACAGTAAACTACTTCCAGATAAAAATGTTAATTTTGTAACACTGAAGGACTATTTTTAGAATTAATTAAGCATTTATGGTTTTTGTTTCAATATTATATCTTTAAAACTCGCTAGATAAAACATACATTTTTAAAGATGAGAAATCTTGACCCAGGCCACAGCAAGGGGTGGGCAAGCGGGGATTGTGCCCCGGGCGCCAATAGAGGGCGTGGAAGGGTGGGTAAGGCGGTGGCAACGCTCTTATGACAAGCCTTGGTCAGCGAAGGTGGAAACAGTTGAGGCTGTATAAAAGCACTTTGATAAAGTTATCAAGGCCCTGTAAGAACTTAGAACCAGCCCTCTGTCTACTCCAAAAATAAAGTCTGAGGCTAACTCTTTGCAGAAAAACGTTAGCAAATTTGAGTTTATTGTCATGGCCTGTTTCTGGTACAAAGTATTGAAGAAGATAGACAATGTCACTCAATTTTCTTCAAAGAGATTATGTGACTGTTGATAAGTCAGTGAGAAATATTCATGGCCTTGTAAATTTTTTGCAAACCACGATAGAGAGTACCACATCCGATGCTGTCACTGAGGCCAAAGTATAGCTCAGAATAATTACCTAGATACTGACTTTAAAAAAACAAGTAGAAGAAAGAAAACTAGGATGTTTAATGAAGAATGTGAAAAAAAAATATTTCAGAGGTCTCACATGAGGATTTGTTTAGTATCTCCTTATTAGAAATCCCTGACCGTGAATCATAAGTGAGTGAAATCCAGCTTCCATGCATTGGAAGAGAATAAATGAAAAGTTTAGCTTTCTGCATGGTGTTATATAGATAATGATAGACAAAATTTTGAAACCCAGACTGTTATTGTAAATTTTCCTTTTGTAATCATGTAATAAATACAGGTATTATGTAAATTTGTGTGTTTTATTTCTGAAAATCTTGGTTAAAATTATTAAATGTCAATTAATAAGTTCAAAATAAAATACGCATTTTAATTCAAGGATGGCCTTCAAAAGTATATTTTAAGGCTTAAATTTGATTTAAAAAAAAGTACTCCCCAGACCCACATTATAGGGGGGGGGGGACAGGATCCTAGTTTGCCCAGGGTGAAAGAAATCCTAGCTACACCCCTGCTTGACCTGCCATGACATCACAGGTAGGCAACGTCTTTAATTAACCAGTGTTGTATATATAAATAAATAGCACATTTGATTGATTTTTATTATAACTCTCTACAATAATCTGAAAAATAAGTCAATTTACAGAACTTACATTATGTCAGTTGTTGCCTAAGATAAAAAAGCCAACCAACTCCAAATAGATTCTAGGACGTATTAAATATTCATACATTTTCTTGGACTTTTTCGATTGGAGGGGTGCCACCCTAAAACGCCAGCGTCCCTGAAATTTCATTTTGGCTGGCCTTTATTGTATGCCCCCACCTCCCACAAAGTAAATTTTTGGATGCGCCACTGACTCTTGGTCCCAACATAACAATAAAAATGTGGATTCTTTCAACACTTGCAGCACCAGGAAACTCTTTATAGTCATGACACGTGTTTCTTGGAATAGCCCTGTATTTGGGGCTACCATACTCATTTTCTGGTCGTTCTGGGATGATGTACTAAAGTTGGGTGGCGAAGACTAAACACACACAACTTGTGGAGGCCATGTGTTTAGAGCCACCCACGTTCCTGCCATATGGCGTGTGTCTCGACGTGACAGCAATCAACCGTTCAGACACTGGTGCGTCTCTCGACAGTTCTTCCTCGCTGACTGCCGTGGCGGGGTGGTGAATATTCTTTCCTGTTTTCACTGTGATGGCAAACTATTCGCTTGTTTATGTTTATTAATCGCATCCACACGCGGATAAAGGCGTCGTTGGTCTCGTTTAATCTGGTTTGCCGATGACAGGGGAGGTCGTGAATCGAATCATCGAATCCATAGCTGGATGTACTGGGGTGATTGTTTTTGAGTGGTTTCCCACTCTCTCTCTCTCTCACTCTAGAAAATGAATGTTATTTCCACTACACTACACCTTCTTCATCTCTACCTCATTTTTGTAAATATGTTTATAGTCCAGATGGGAAGAAAGACTCTGAACAATTAACTTATTAATCTCAAATCTCTCACGATTACGTCATAATAAAAAAAACTTTTTTTTTTGCTTTCTTGCGCTGCGTCTTAATATCCGTCTGACTATACACAATTAATTACACTAATGTGATAGGCTAGATAGGAAAGTGGAAATCAGAGAAAATGTACCCTCACTTCCATGGAGGGAAAGTGGGAGACTGTTTAGGGGCAAAAACACTCATTACATTCGGCTGGGACTCAAACCTCAACCTACTCATCGCCATAAAAACCAGAGTAGTCCACGTGCCCGGGTGATGTTAGTGTGAAATCACTTGCAATCACACTAATAGTAAACACCGAATCTCTCTTATTTTGCTTGCTATCACACCCCATGAATACTGAAACATGCCCCAGTCGGAATTTGAACCAAGGTATTTCAGAGAAGTTTGGTAAGTTCCTGAATCTCGATACTTTCGACCATGGCCAAGATATGTTGCATTGTTTGAGGGGTGCTTCAACCACTCTTATCATTCTACAATATTAATTTTTTGCTAATTTTTAATTAAAAAAATAAAATTATGTATATGGGATTTGGTCGTAATTTGCTACAAACAACTTTGAATCATTAATATCTGAGTTAACGGAGATAAAAATGATAAAATATAGATTCCTCCCTTCTTCCTCTTCAATCAGCTTCTTTTTCATTTTGTTCTGTTCAATAAACTTGCGAAAAATATGTTTCTTTTCAATGGGTTCAGCCACAACTAAATTCTATTTTTTGTTAACTTTTCAGAAACTTTATTTTTGTTGTTGCAGAAATTTACTCTTGAAACATATAACTAGCTCAGAATTATGTTTACATACTCTAAAATTTCCACCCACCAGGTTAAATTCCTGAAATTTTCTTTTGAGGAGGGAGGGTGCCAAACCCCCGGAAGATGGGAATCCAATCTACCCCTCACCCCCTATCACATTTGAAAAATCCACAGGGGCACCTCTGTGTGACAGTGAAACCAGTGATACGCGTTTCGTACACTCTACTTATTGTCCCGGGAGCAAAGTTTTCTATGTTGTCCTAGGTCATGCAATGGTTTGCCCACGTGCTCAACAGACACACACTTTCAGATATACCTGCAGTCAATCTCGGTGGTCTTGGGGTAAGGTGCTCGCTTCAGGACCTGATTTTCTTGGATTCAAACCTAGCCGTCAGTCACTAGGGATGTGGTATCGAAAGAAAAGTCTCGATACGTACTCATTTAAAGTATCGGAAGAAAAATATCGATACCGTTCTAGTATCGAAAGAAAAGTATCGATAACAGTAGGGTATTGGTATCGAAATTTTAATCTGGAAATTTTTGTATTTATCATGTAAATAAATTCAACTTTTCCATATAATAATAATAATAATAATAAAAAGTTAAATAATAAATAATTTAAAACAATAAAATATATTAAATGAATTTAAACCATATTATAGTAGGCCTATATTTAGGTCTATTGCGTATATGTTATGTGTTGGAACTTGGAAGGTGTGATAGATAGTATTGTATAATGGATATTAGAAAAGGTTTTACATGCCAGCTTTCAAAATGTCTATGAAAATTTAGCTGATGGAAGGTTATTTAATAGCTAAATATGATTAGTAATATTTATTTGTTCAATCTATTTTGTAACCTTCTTTGACCATAGTAAACATTTAACCAGCATGAGTGAAGATGACAAAAATTTGTTTTTTCGATACCGAGTGTGTAGTACTAATATCAGTAAAAGTATCGGAAAAAAGTATCAGTTAAAAAATACTGGTATCGAAAGAAAATATCTATATTATTGCAGTATCGATACTTTTTTAACATCCCTAGTCGGTCCCATGTCGATTGTGGCATGTAAAAGAATCCTGGTAGGTATGTAAAATACCTTTCCTGGCAAAATGGTAGATACTTTCGCTCTCGCTCATAGAAATTCTTCGTGTGTATATAATCAGTCAGTTCAGAAAGTGTGCGTTAAATACCTTAAATAAATAAAATTCAGATACCTGCGCCGGAGGCCATGTAACAGAATCAACAAGTTTATTTAGTCTGACTTTACAGTAATGAGAAAGCCAGGATTTGAATCCCAGCCGAGTGTACCTATATGTTGCCGCCCCTCCCCCCAAACGGGTTTTTCACTATTCCTCCACGCAAATATGTCAACATTTCCTCTAAATTATACCATCACTCATTCCAACATAATTTTTATAATTAAATATCTAGATCCTGGGAGGTTAGTGAGGCACGGCGCTTCTTAAGATATAGGCCTACCTATTTTTATTGAGAATATAGGGCGCCAAAACGTTTTGTCGTTACAAACAAATAGAATGCTCTGACCCGCATTAGTGGCCATGTGCGTGAAATGCAATAGACTAGTCAGGCCACGTCTGGGGGAGGGGGGGGGTAAAGGAGGCAATTTTCTCTGAGACTTACATTCCAGGGGGCCACATTTCCTCCAAAAAATATTAAATTCAATTACAATTATTATTCTAAATTTCGCATCAAATAGTGTACTGATAATTACACATAGTATTCGCTTAGTGATATGATTCCATTCCAATTCCTGAAAACCCTAATTAATGTAACTTAAGATTTACATTATTCGAGTAATGTACTGCAGTACAGTAAAAATACGCCACCATTGTACTACCGCTGTCGGTTCAACCGCAGAAAACTAACAGTGCAATGGTACAGAGAGAATTTACTTGTGTAACTTAATTTGTTTGCATTTAATAAAGTACAATCATTTAATGGGTTGATCAATACTCAATAAAATATGAGAAAGTATTAAGTACTTAACATAAATACCGAGTACGTTATTAATATATTATAACGCTTAATGCTAAAACTGAAAAACTGCCGTACAAAGAGGAGCCTCCGATTTGTTTGGCCCGGGCCTCACATTTTCTTAAAACGCCCCTGCTAGACCAGTGGTATTCAACCTTTTTGGCTCGCGTACCTACAAATAAAATTTCTCTTAAACTTCGTACACACCCAAAAGTGTTGGTGCATAATACATGTTATACATATTCTTTAATCTAATCTAAAATAAAAATGGCATTCTCAGATCGCATGTCCGTACGTCCGGGTCTTTATGGACCTTGAATCTGACCCTGATTATTCAGGGTCTCTCATGAAATTATATTTATATCTTTATTTGTTTATTTTACGTACCCCCCCAAGATGATCATCGCGTACCTCAGGTTGAATATCAATGAACTAGATTGTTGTCGATTTAATGCACAGTATAAAAACAATAAGTATATTCGTTGTGACCACAAGTATGATAAGATTTAGACTGGGAGCGTGTGGCAGTCTTGTTGTACTGTTGATAAGATCATTTGATTCAAAAAGTATACGCTAAATACCCAAGGCCGTAGTCGGGGAGGGGGTTCAGGGTTCAAACCCCTTCCCCACCCTCCGAAATTTAATGAACAAAATATATATTGCTTTATTTATGGTTCAAACAATATCAAAATTAAGGTATAAAGTACTAATTAATGGGGCTATGTTACCATAAAAAGCACTTCAGGTAGCTTCTAGAACTGTTTTATCATTTAGAATTTTTTCTGGCCTCCAGCATTTGGGGTATGTGCCCACCAAGCACCCCTTCCCCCCTCACCCCCCGATATTATTAGCTGGCTACGGCCTTGTAAATACCCCTTGTAATAATAATAATAATAATAATAATAATAATATAATAAATAATAATAATAATAATGATGATGATGATGTTTGAACCTTTTTGACCCTTGAATAGCTATGGTAGGTAAAACAATTCGAACCTGGCGTTGCTATTCTGGTGGAGTTTTCTTTATATTGCCTTAAAAAACAGTAAAATTAAGCTTCTCAAGACAAAAGCAAAAAGTTTTCACCATAAAGGTATTCGATTACAATAGTTTTATCTTTTTATTTTAGAAATCGTGAATGATTTAGTCATGCCAACTGTCGTGAAACTTAGCAGACTCGGGTTATATCCATTGGAAATGCACTGTCATGATGGGATGAGAATTCTGAGAAAGCAGTTAATACAGCCTATCGGTCATCGAATCCCGGCCTTTATATTTTAAGTCGAAAATCAAGACTGTACCCAGAGGAGGGTGGGGAGGCATAAAGGGATGTAAACCTGGCATTCTATAAAATGCCTAGGCTTTCTATATAATTCCTAAGTGGTTTTAGCTAAGTATGAAATAAATTAGTTTTGTTGTTGTATTTCATACTTTTCTTAGGCACTTTATAGAATAACCAGTCATTATATATTACCGAGAACAATACCTAACCTAACCTAACCTAACCTAACCTAACCCTAACCTTACCTAACTACCCTATCTAAAAAACCTAACCTGACCAACTTAAATCCTAGGAATTAGGTTAACCTGCAAGAAAATGGCGCAAGACTTACATAGAACTGGATAAAAGAATTAATAACATATTCCGGGACTTCAAAAATACAAAGAACTTGAAAATAAGTATTAAATACAACAGCAAAACTCGTTTATTTCATACTTTGCCAAAACCCCTCCGGCATTATATAGAAAGCCTAGGCATTTTATAAAACGCCTGGATTTCACACATTGCCGGTGACATATACGCTAGGTGCCACCTCCCCTGCTCTTACAACCCAGCTCCTTGTTAGGCCCCAAGTCATCACTGTGGACATTTTTCTAGAAAATGTAACGAACCTTTGCATCTCTACTCACAGCAGTAAATAAAAAAAAAGCATACACTACTGCAATCAGTACAAGCTTGGAAAGAGTCGAGAGTGAAAACATGCTTAGATGTCTTTCAAAGCAGTGGTGCACCCGTCTCGGTGGCGTAGTTGACTAACGCGCTAGTCGTGTTGAGCTCGACCGCCGAGGACGGGGAGATCGAGGTTCGAATCTCGGTCGGGTGAACTGGGGGTGGTTTTTCCTAAATGGTTTTCACTCTCCCTCCACGCAAATGAAGGTTCACTTCCTCTAAATTCAACCCTCCCATTTCCTAATCCATTAGCGTAATTAGTACTTAAGCGTATAACCCGAACGGGTAGTAAGACGCGGTGCTAAATATTAATATATTAAAGCAATGGTACACCCAAAGTGTAAAAATGGGGTTGAAGAGTTGCCACCTCTTTCCTCTAAGCTCGTAAATAGTTTTAATAAAACTTAAAACATTCTAGAGGACAAATATAATACAGAGCACGGAAGACGTGTCGAATTCCAAAATTTTAAGAACAATCTTAAAATCCGCCGCTGTCCACATTAGAATAATTATTGTCCCTATTATCCCCAAAAATAGCTTAACTACATTGCATACACCCTCTTTCCCCCAAGTAAAATCATGGTTGCGCCATTGTGTCAAAAGAGTTTGATTTTTTTTAATCAAATGCGTCAAATATTGAGATATTATGAAAATAGGACCTTTAGAATAAATATTCCTATATTTTCCCAGTAAGAAAGACAATTGTGGCATACTACTTATGGTTTTAAAAAATAGTTTAAAAAACCTAAACGTAATGATAAATGGGTCTAAAAAAAATTGAATTAAACTTGGAGGGAAAAAAATTGTGCTTATTCGTGGCTGACGCGGTCATAAAATCAAATTATTCCAGCGTTTTGTATTTACCTACTACCTAACCCGAGTTTGTTACTGCGACGCCCCTTGTGTTTGTAGCCGTCTTGTGTATGTGGTCTATTGACTCGTATAAACTGCCTGTGCGTACTAGACTGAGGAAAGATTACACCCAGGATTTATCACTTCCGGCGAACGCGTTCGCAAACATAAGCTGTTTTTACATGGAAACTGGGTTATCAGGGACGATGCGGATCACTGGCTTTCTCAAACTCGTGTTTTATCAAATACTTTCTCTTTTTTAACAACGCGTCTTATTAATACCTGTTCAGATTATACGCATAAATGATAACAGCTACTCTAATGACGTAGGGATGAGGAAGGAAGCATCTTGGAACTAATCTACGCGTATTTGCATGAAAGAAGAGTGGGAAACCATTAAAAACCACCCTCAGTAGAGCCGAGTGGGATTCGAACCCCAATCTCCCCGTCATAAGCAGGCCAATCTAGCACGAGAGTGATGCCTTAGACCATTCGGCCACTGAAGTGGGTTTATTATATACTACCTTTGCTCATTTGTATCTGAGAGCTCATCATTTGTCCTCAATTTGATATATTTTGAAGGATTAAATGAGTCACCCCACATTGTTGGACACGTGGATTGAACGTCAAGCTAATCTAGTCTGGTTTGCTGGTGATTGTTTGTGGTTCTAATCCCTGTCAGGCTTAATAAGGGCGGGTTTTTCTATATGGGTTTATCCCTCTTTCTCTCTCCACGCAATTGTGGATAAAGTTCCTCAGCCCTAACCCATTTTTGCAGTTAAATTTTGGTAACCAGGGTGGGTGGTAAGAATCACCCCAAAAACATATCTATTAGCCAATCATGATCTCAGCTGGTTCTTGGTCGGTATAAGCTTCCCTTTCAACCTTATTTTGGTCCGCTTTGGCTCTCTCATGGTCTAACGCGTCACGCTCGTGTTGGACCAATCACGGGGAGATCGGGGTTCAAACTGAGGTAGGTGTGCTAGGGTGGTTTTTCCTAAATGGTTTGCCAATTTTCACGCAAATGAGAATACATTTCCTCTAAAATTATACCTTCCTCATTCATATTTCATTAGTGTAATTCATATATGCGTATAGGCCGATGGTGACCTGGTGGTCTAGAGGTAGCGTGTCAGCCTTCTGTGCTGGGGGTCCGGGGTTCAATCCTCGGTCCCAGCACAGATTTATCTGATTGCCAAACCCTTCCTTCACCTCTGACAAGACTTGTATTAATCACAACTTGTGAATGTGAGGAATGTCAGGCCTCCACCGTGGTTCGGATTCCACGTTAAACTGTGGGTCCTCCATTTCATCTCACAATCACCCTACCATTGCACATTAGCGTAAGTGCGTATAGCCCGAAGGGTAGTAAGACGCGGTGCTAATAATAATAATAATAATAATATAGCCCGAACGGGAAATAAAACATGCTGAAAAGCTATCCTATTATTTGGCCCGTTTTTTCTTTAATGTTTGCTAGTTTAAAAAAATAAAATCATCTCGGTTAGGCTATATGCATTTTAATTACTCTATTCTGAAGTCACGTGTACTTTGTGTCTATTAAGGGGGATTGGAAGGGTAAGCAAGTTAAGGCCCATATTTTTACAGTTTTTCTTTTGACCTCGGTAGTCTTGGAGTAAAGTTGATCGTGGGTTCAAACCCAGATAGGGTGGACGGATTTCTCTTGAGCGATAAAAATCTGTAGCACAACTTCCTTCGGAGGAAAAGTCAAGACTGTCGGTCCCATGTTGATTGTGGCATGTAAAATAACCCTGGAAGGTGTGTGAAAATACTTTTCCTGACATAATTGGTAGGGTCCTTTCACTCTCGCTCATGGAAATTATCGTGTGTTGATAAGTCAATTGATTCAGAAAGTGCACGTTAAATACCTCAAATAAAATTAACGGTTTTTATATCAAAATAACTTCAACGGCCCAAATAAATAAAGTTTTATTTCCGGAAGCCCTACTTTTAGAGTTTAGATATTTATATTCAAGAACTATTGAGATTACTATTTATAAAAAACTAAACTAAACGAATATTTACTGAAACAATATTTTATTTATTTTGGCCAAAAAAAATAGCTTTTTATTTTAAAAACTGGAATAATGCGGATCTTGTTCTTTTCCACTAAAAATTAAATGGTTTTCTTAAATCAGGCCAGTTTTTAGGCAAGTGCTGTGTGTTTAAATAACAAATAGAATTAAAGTATTTTAGTAGAACTTTATCTTTACAAGTCCAAGAGGGATGCTTTTTGGGTTTGAAATTGTTTATATTACATGACCCAGAGTGGGCAGCTTTGAATTACGATAGCAAACAAAACTTTTTTTTTTTAAGTTCTTAAAACCCGCCTCGGTGGCGTAGTTGGCTAACGCGCTAGTCGTGTTGAGCCCGATTGTCGAGGACGGGAGATCGAGGTTCGAATCTCGGTCGGGTGAACTGGGGGGGGGGGGGTTTCCTAAATGGTTTTCCACTCTCCCTCCACGCAAATGTGGGTTCACTTCCTCTATTCAACCTTCCCAATTCCTATTCCATTGGCGTAATTAGTAATTAAGCGTATAACCCGAACGGGTAGTAAGACGCGGTGCTAAATATAATAATAATAATAATAATAATAATAATAATAATAATAAACTTCTTAAACTTAAACGAACCACCATGTTTCCATTGATAAACTTTTTTTTTTTTCATTTCTTTATGACAACGAAAATATTGATCTACCTTTGACACTTCTTGCTTACATATTCGGTTAAGGGTTCCGTTTTCAACTAGCGGCAAGATTAAAAATATATCTAAGTCAAATAGAATATCTGTATTATATATTTTTAGACATTAGAAAGTAAAGATGTTTAACAAACACAAATATTCTTGTTTTTGTTATTTTTAACATGTTTAGGTTATACGCGTGTTTATTATTTACGCTTGTGGTAAGGATGAGTATATTAACACTTATAAGAAATTTTCCCGTATTTGTTCGGAGGGAGAGTGATATACCATTTAGGGAAAAACACCTTCATTACACCTGGCTTGGATTCGAATCCCGACCTCCTTGTCCCCGGTGAACCAAACTAAATGAACTTGACATTTATGCCCATCAGTACGTATATACAGTAAAACCTTGGATTGCGAGCATAATTCGTTTCGTAAACGTGTTCGTAATACAAAGCACTCGTATATCAAAGTGAATTTCCCCCATTAGAAATAATGGAAACTCAGATGATTCGTCCCACAACCCAAAAATATTTAATCTAAAAATGATTAATATCTTTTTTATTTCGTTATTTAAATGTAACTGTACTCTAATCAAATTTATTTATTAAATTTAATTGTGGCTGGTGTGAGGTAGACGTGAGAGAGGAGAGGAGGAGGTGGATTATAGTTTAGGTCGACTTTCACTGTCACTAACGGAATCACTGCTATATGTTGGATCACTGGAATATTTTTATTTTTGTGTGACTTTAACAAAGAACCTATCCAATGACACTGCTCGGTAGACAAATCGTAACCATAGTATTACTCGTATTGCAAGATATCGCTCGTTTATCAAGTTAAAATTGATTGAAAATTTTTGCTCGTCTTACAAAACACTCGCAGACCAAGTTACTCGCAATTCAAGGTTTTACTGTAATATTGTCGTGTCCAGTTGTTGGAGCAGGTAATGTCAGGATATATTACAACCACGGTGTTGAGGTGCTACATTCTAGCATTTTACTGCCACGTCAAGGATTTGGTAGCTTACTCCCATTCTCCAGTTAATGTCAAGACATATGGGGCACACATGTCGCACTAAAATAGTCACAACCAAGAGGGAGAAAGTATCCAGCATCTTATTTAAGGACCTCGTATAAAAACGGGCGGACCTCGTATAAAAACGGGGCCGACCAAACTTACTTCCTGGAGAGCCATAACGCAATTTGGTTTTTTTAGTCTTTATTTAATTTTTTTTTACATCTATTCTTACTAGCCATCATGACTATCCGAATAATGTTACTTGACGATGTTAAAAATATAGGTAAATAAGTTTTATTGAACATGATACCCCATCTAAAGCTAATTTTGTTCCTACTTAAGACCCGCCTCGGTGGTGTAGTTGGCTAACGTGCTAGTCGTATTGAGCTCGACCGCTGAGGACGGGGAGATCGAGGTTCGAATCTCGGTCGGGTGAACTGGGGTGGTTTTTCCTAAATGGTTTTCCACTCTCCCTCCACGCAAATGCGGGTTCACTTCCTCTATTCAACCTTCCCAATTCCTAATCCACTAGAGTAATTAGTACTTAAGCGTATAACCCGAACGGGTAGTAAGACGCGGTGCTAAATATTATTATTATTATTGTTCCTACTTAAGACTATGAACATCTAAATAGATTATATTATAATTATAGTTATATGGGCTATAGATAGTCCTATAGCTATGTTATCGCATTAATATATGTGACTTTTTTTAAATCAAATGTATAGTGTGCTTAATTCAACTTTCTTACGGTAATTTTAAAGATACTTTCATTTTAATTATTAAAACCAAATAACTGCATTATTTAAATGCTTTGATATTTTGTTAAAAACTAACTTTGACACAGGAAAAATATAAGTTAACATTAACTACAATACTAATAGTTTTAGTATCATTTTATTTTTTTGCTCTGCATTTCATTACCCGTACGGGCTATACGCATTTAATTACACTATTTAAATGGGAATGAGGCTGGTAGAATTCAGATAAACTGTACCCGAATTTGCATGGGGGATAGTAGGAAATCATTTAGATTCCCAACCTCTCCGTTTACGGCTAACCGGATTATATGAAATCTATATTTAGTCCAAGTTCATGCTAGTGCGGCCATACTAGTAGGCCCTAATTAGTTTATGATTTTAACATAACTTATTGGTTGAGGTAAGATTTCTTCTACACAATTACCTAACACGTCACGGCAAGTAAAGGTAGGATTTCCCGTGTTAGTTAATTTACGTTTTATTCGGCGAGTTTTAAAGTTAAAACATTGAAACAAAAACCACAAATTCTTAAATAATTCTAGAATAGTCTTACATTGTCACAAGTTGTTTTTCGTTTAAATAGTTTTTTTGTAAACATATATTTTTTAACGTTTACAACTTAGGCGATTTGGTTTATTCCCTAAAATGGCCTGTGGGAATCTTACTGCTGGGATATAGATTAAAATTGTGTGTAGAAGCAATGTCTATCTAGAATGGAAAACAATACTAATTATTTTTAAATGCAAATCAATGCTGTCCATGCGAACATAGTAGAGTAAGTGTGTAGACTCGTCAAAGGAAGAGGGGAAGTGTTTTCAGCTTGTAAACTAGGTTTCCTATGGTGGACTATTCAATTTCTCTCACACTTATTTCTGTTTATTTATTACATTTGTGTATAAGTGTGATAGTGCTAAGAAATCTTAGGTCCGTCAAGTTAAGATGCAACCCGCTTCGCAAAATACCTTCGAATATATCAAGAAGGTAACGTCGTTAAAGATCATTGATTTATTTTCATCTAGCAGTTTAACCCATACTTAGGACGAATAAGGCACTATGAAACAAATGGCAGCTGGATATTGAAGATTTTAATAATTTGTTATAGTTTTGATGTGGCATAGACTACCCGTGCAAATACTGCCATAGAAACATTTTGTAACCCAGATCAACGCGGTTTTTAAACTTCCAAAATAGAAGCAATTATTCTTGTCTGAACACGATAAGAAAATAAGTAAAACTAAATAAACCCACACTGTTGAAGAAATGCACTGAAGAAACGTAGCATCACGTCTCACCAAAGATTATCATGGTCCACCGAGCTTTGTCACCTGAAGTTATAACTGTAGCCAATTGGTGGTCTCTAGTTTTGCGGTAAATTTGTAACTAAACCTGATTTTTATAGGATGTCCACTTTCAACCACCAACATTGATTGAAAATCACTAACATTTGACAGTCTAGAAATATGTCTTATTTGATTTGTTAGTTTATAAAGTGCGTCGAAAAAGTTATCAAGATATTCCAATAATATACTTCCTTCTGGATGAATGTAATCTTTACTGTATTTAATTATTATACGGTACTATTAATGTAATACAATTGTGTTTTTTCCCCTGCCATTTTGGCAACATGAGTTTCCAGGTTTCAAATAATGGGCTTCCTTTTAAAATAAACTGTATATAATCGCAATGCTAATCAACCCTCTTTTCGATATCTTTTAATTTTGTGATTGGTTATTTTTAGGGTACCATTTCTAATGCCTATAAAAAAGAATCAAATTTTCTTTAGCACCGAAAAGTTATTTTTCTGTCAGTTTAAAAGTTTTCAACCCCCAACCCTAATTTCTTGGACTCGTATACTTTAATGGTTAGCAAAATTCAATATTCCACCATGCCGAAAAGCTAATTTCTTATTAGTGTTGAAAATTTAAAGCGTGTCTAATTTACTAGACTTACATTTTAAAAGTTTTACCTCTCAGATTTGTCTTGTTATATGGAGTAGTTCTTCTATCTGATTGCTAAATATTTAGGAAATTTTAGAAGTTCCCTCATTTTACGTATCTACATTTTGATATTTCATTATTTTAGACTTTTCTAATACTTCCAGTTTATCTAAAATTAATATAGATTTTACTAAACCAGGGAATCGAACCGGAACCAGAACCAGAAATTATAACCAAAATTAACAGTTACTAAGGAACTAGAAGTGGAACCGGAACTCTAAAATTAAATGTCTTAAAAACCAAAACTGCAATTAGAATCGATATATATATTTATAAGGTTCATAAAAGTTCTTATTGGTTCTTGATTTTATTTTTAGATTTCATTTTATGTCCTGTCCTTAACTTAATCTTATTTCGAAATACATTTTTATTTTTTTCGGGATTTTTATCGTAGTTTTAATTATTCGTTTTGTATTTTTTAATATAGATAACTTTTAATTTATTGTAAATTATCTTTAATGTATTTTTCTATTTACAAATTTTATAATGGTAGTATAGCTATTGGATTAAAAAAATTAAATAACTGGAGCCTTAAAATGTTTACTGTAAGAACTGGAACAAGAACCAGAACCGATAAATATTTCTGTTCGAATCCCTGCTCTAAGCACACACACAAACTTTCTGTTTTATTATTTAAATAAATGCTTTATTTATTGTAGTATTCAATTATTTTCTTTCGATAGTGAGTTTTACTTAGCAATGGAAATGTAACTACCCATTAAAAATATTTTATTTCAAACGTTTGTTAATCCAGAAAACATAAATTATTAACCAACAATTATTAAAATGTTCTAAATAATTCAAAAATCTCTTGAACAACCCACATTTTAAAGCTTACTGTTAGTCGTTGTGGAGTGCACTTTTGGAGCTGTACGCAGTGTTTTATTTCCATTTGTGCAAGCTGGAGTCTCGATCTTTTCGCGTTTTCCCTGCAAGTTTTCACTCCTGAGTGATAAAATGTCACGGACAATGTCAAAGATAAAACAAACGGCTAATGTGAACTTTGTTCTTGAGGTTTGTTTTTTCAAAATCCGGATGAACCCAAAATTGTTTTCGAGCCTTTTGACGAGCTTTTAAGTAAATGTAGCCAACAACCAGGTCCTCATCAGACGACGACATTCTCGCGACTGATATAAAATATATTTCTTAGGTCCCTTTCACATGGTCCGGGTGTTCGCCCGTCCGGGAATCAGCCCGGACGGCCAGCGCTCGGATGATGTCTTCACACGATAAACCATATGTATCCGGGTGTTCGAGTGTCTCCCGGACCCGGACCTTTTCTCTGTATTATAAATTGATAGCAACTCTAATTAAAACATATGTTTTTATACAGCTGTCCGCGTATTTGTAGGGAAATATGTGTGTGGACCAGCCATTACACGCACGCCTTTAAAAAAGACAGGGACAATTTTTTGGTTTTATTTTTATTTTTCACACATAGAATATGTTTATGTAATATATTGTCATGTAACAAAAATACTAATGAACGCAAATAATTTTAAAAATTCTAGTTACGTAGCAATTAATGTAATAATATTAAACTTACCAAATTCTTTCCTCTTCCCATCATTTGAAAGTTTAGAATCTGGCTTCAGTGTGCGATATAGTGGAGCTCCTTTTCAGTTTTGGGGGTGGAGAGTGAGGGTTGGGGTGAGTCATAGTTGCTATGCTCACCAACAGGTGTCGCTAGTTTCGCCAGTCATTGGGGGGAAGGGGGTATTGTTATTTCGAAACATTGCTTTGGAAAAAAGGACAAAGAGGAAGGGGTTAAGTGGACAGTGCTGTTAAAATGCTGTCAGCCGGCTTATCTCTGGATTCCTTGAAAGTGTCAAGAACTGATGGGGCCAGCCTGAGCCTAGCCTAGCTCACGCACCTCTCCTGGAATAACCTTTTCACTACCCATTTTAAATTACTAGCATGTGACAGCGGTTGCTTCAAATTAATAAAGTAGTATCAATTTTAGATTTGGGGTTTTGACAATCCCATCGTATTTAAAAAAATAATTTTTACACAATTTTGTTTCGTTAAAAAGTTTTAGTAGCTAGTATATTAAAATTGTAGCTACAAGGTAAAGATTTAACTCTTTTGAATTTTAAACTACTTATATTATTTAAAATTTTATTTCAATTTTTAATGTAAACACTATGATCTACCAAAGAAATCACAATATTCATGTCCTAAAAAAAATTGGCAACAATATATTTTATTTTGCAGAAATTTGCCTGCTCATATATATATATTTAATATTAAATTCCATGGAAGATTTTCATTTAGGGCTAAGTTCTTAGACCATTCGGCCACTTTTCCGTGCTATTTCACGTGACCTGCAACTGTTTAACCGTAAAAACTATCTGAATATATTTTCAAAGGCGGTCGGGGTAAGGAAGGTAGAATTTATTAATATGCAGTTTACACGCACTTACGTGAATAAACAGTGAAAGGCTATTTAAGAATAAAGCATCTACGTATAAACTGCCGGGATTCAAATCGCGAACTCTTCGTCACTGGCAAACCGGACAAGACTAGATTGACGCCTTTTCTGGATTGCCCACCTATTAGAGTTGAATAAAATAAATGGAAACATTCCTAAACATTCCTAAAAACATTTAGGATGCAGAAGACAAACGTTCGCGAACCTTTGTTTCGGGTTTACTTATTTTATTCCCATCTTCCCAGTTCAATCTTTTTGGGTGTTATGTAGAGTAAGTATACCCCGATTTTGGTTAGAAAAACAGTATAGAAAATTCAAACATGTTTTCTTACGATCGACATTGATAACATTTTACTATATTATTTGAGAGAGCTTTTTAGTAATAAAATACATTTTTCTGCCATTTTACTATATTTTTAGCGTTATTTTATAGTTATTGATGATATATATATATAGTGACAGCTGTAGATCATACGGCTTGACTTATCATTACAGGGTAAGTAGATAGATCTAGTATAGTTTCTAGTTGTCAGGTAAGGTAGACCCTTTCTATTGAAACTGGACTGTAGTTAAAGTTGTTTTTAGCCCATACTTTCAATGCCATAGTTTAGTAGCAGTAAAAAGAGGTATGTTTTAGTATCCGTTCAGAATAATTAGCATATACACATGATAAACCCAAGTTAATGTAATATCACTTTTGGATTTAAATTTTATAAATTTATTTTGCATTTATTTTTTATGTAGAAACGAAGCGTCACAGTTCCATGCCGGTTGGCACGCAGACAGAATATCAAACTCATCTAGTCAGGTTTGCAAGTGACGTGGAGAAAGAGAGGTTCAAACTACAGCTGGGTGTACTAAGAGTGGGTTTTTATGAGTGGTTTCTCTTCCTCCATGCAAATCCAGTAAAATTTTGTCTCAATTCTATCTTTTTCAACACTATCCTATTAGTGTAAATTAACGCGTATAACCCAAATGAGCAGTAAGACGTGGAGGAAAAACGACTTACATGATTCATCCCAATATTTGTAGGCCTATTATAAAAAGTTGACAACACACTAAAATTATTTATTACACAACATATTGATATTTTAGTTTAGTTTGGGTTGCGGTCGTTCAATTGGTACCTATTTAATGTATTTAAAAACAATAAGTTTAGCCAAATGTCAAGGGCTCTATTAAAGTGAGATGTCGTTTTTATTTTATATTTATATTAATACTAAGTGAACGACCGTATTCTTAGCAATATGTGTATTGCGAATATCCAATAATATACAAAGGAAACGTTAAAAGGGGCCAAACAAACGCTTGACTCCAAGTCATCGGTGGCATTTTCTGACAGCTCTAAAGTAGGTAACGAAACCAAACTCCCCGGCTCGATTTCCGCGTATAGTTGATAGTTTTTAGTTATATTTGAATGAAAACTAAACTTTGGTTCTATAAACATGCCTTGAATTTGGCGTAGTACATTGTTCGGATTCACGGTGTTTCTTTAAATGACTCTTATGGACAAACCGTAACATATTATATAGGTAAATTTTAATTTTTGGTATTTTGTAGGTATTGGCAGAAACCTTATTCTAAAATAAAGAAATAATCTGTTTCCTATTATATTATTTTTAACTTACATGTGGTGCACGTACCGTGGTAAAGTGTTTCTGTAGTCTGTACACAAGGTTTTGAGTACAGTAAGAACACTAAGAAGGAACTTTTAAAAAATACAAACATATTTTTGTGGTAAACATTGAAATGTTCAACTATATTATTAGTATAAGTTGATAGTTATTGATAATACCTATCAAAAGTTACAGCTTTAGATCACATGACGTATGGACACATGATAATAATTTAAGTAACGTTTATAGCTGTCAGATGCTATTCTAGTACGGTGTTTCTTCTATATACAGCCACACATAATGTAGGGTGATTCATTCGGGACTGTACATTTATTTTTTAAACTCGTGATTGGAAAGTCATAAACTTCGCTTTCCTCATGGCATGTAGGATTGTATCATAGAAGATTCTGGACGTGCCCACCGACAGTGTCCAGACACATAATAGCCCGACGCTCCTAATTGTGTGATGTAGAATTAGTGTTCACACACGAGTGAATGACCCTATAGTAATAATAAAACAATTTTAGAACATTTTAATACCACACTCTTTTTAAACAAATATGAGTCTATATATCTATTGAAAAGGAACAAAGAGTGAACAGACAAACCAAAACTGACCCAACACTAAGTTTATTATAAAATAATTTCAACCCAACTAGCCATAGAATTTAAATCAATTTCAATACCAACAGCAAAAAGTAGAGTCAATATATAAATAGGTAAAACAAATCAAAACTATTTAATTTTTATTTCAAAAAATATTACCATAAACCCTGATAAAGTTAATAGTTCAATGCAATCATCATCTGCTATAACTGCAATAACTATGGTTGTATGAACAAATATAATTTTAAATAAAATTTATCAATAATATATTATTTTAGTGGCTTCCGTGGCCTGGGGTTGATTTAAACGAAGCTGGTGTTAGCCGCGTTGAAGAAATAACTTCCGACATTTCGGTTTTAGTTGAAATAGCCGTCATATGGGAAAAATGAAGAAATATTGATCTGGACGAGAATTTGAGGCATATTTATAGACCTGACCGTTAATTCCTAACTCCAGCCAATTCAATCAGGGTTGATTTTGTTTGGGAATGGTTTTTTATAAGTTATTTCTTCAACTCAGTCCAAGCCCATAAACATTTGTTTTAAATGATTGATTATGCTGTAAAATAAATAAATATCACAAAGTAATATAAAAAATCAGTTGTGAAGGAAAAGTATTAATAAAAAGTAGCATTATATACAGTAATATAACATATATACAGTATTTTACATGCAATCTTTACGTAATTAAAGCAATCTTTACGTAATTAAAGCAATCTTTCTTTAGGTTTTTTATTTCTAAACGTGTTTTCCAAAGAAAGTTTTCGTTTTCTCTGATTTTGTTCTTGTGATTGTAGCACATATATAGGGTCACGAATAGGCATTGAGCGACGTTGACGTGAATCTACAAGTTCTGGAACTACACAATCCATGTAAAATTTCTTAAGTTTTTCTTCCATTTCATTATTCCAAAATTGATCATCGCGGCAGATAGCTTCAACTTTTATTCCAAGTGGGGTCCAAACTCCATAGTAACAAATGTCTTTTTTTGTTATATGCAATTGACCTTGGATTTGAAAGTAATGCTTGTGTTTTTTGTTGACATCAACTATCACTTTTTTGTCTTTACTTAAATTCCAAAATGTAACTTTCCTTGACAAAATTGCTTGTTCAGGAGTAAGCTCTTTTGCAGAAGCTGGACACTTGACCTCAACGATGGCACTATCTCCCACAAGCCCATCAGGTGTTGCTCCCAAATATTGATGAGTGTGATCAATGAATAGACCACATTCTTTAATTTTACTCCCTATAACTTTTTCCATAGCTTGGAGAGCATCGCTTTCATGATCTCGCCCATATTTTAAAGACATTGAATCAAAATCGGTGTAAAGTAAAGCTTTTACTAATGTCTGACAGCTTGTATAAGGCCGCCTACAACACACTGTTCCAAAAACTGATGCTGTTAGGAGTTTCCGCCTTTCTTCCATCCACATTCCACATTTTCTTTGAAGAACTGTTGCCCTCTCAAATTCTTGAATTTCTTTCACTGATCTTTTTAAAGAATCCAGAAATTGTTTTTTCTTTTCTTCAAATATATCATGTGGAAGATCAGGTTTTTCTGCGTGAGACCCATAATCTTTGTCAGGTATTTCTGTTGTTGGAAATAACTTTCTTCTCCGTCTCGTTGTGCTATTTTTACGGTTCTGCAGTACTTTTAGACGACGGACTTCATATAATTTTGTAAATTTTCCTGGACTTTGTTTATCAAATAATGTTTTGTGCAGCACATACATTGGTGTGTGCGTGTTATGTGACACAACAGCGGCTGTGCATCTCCCCTGGTAGGAACGTCTTTGTGTATAATTTATTCGTTTCCCACCTATAAACTTCGCTACGATGGAAAAAAATTGTTCCACAATATTACTGTTCAAGTGCCTCAATAAACTTCGGCAGTGCACAGCAAGACCACTAACAAGTTTTTGAAGGACAATGTACAATCCTTCTTCAGTTAACCTAGGCACTAGATTAACGTCCTCTTGTTTTGGGCCATTACAAAAGTAGCCACGATCTTTACAATTAAGGTGTTCTCCAAATATGTGACTTGGAGAATTCAGCAAATCCTTTTTGAGTTCATTTAATTTTTCTTGGTTGTTTAGATCCCCTTGCTTTGACCTGTATTCTGCAGCTTTTGTAACAGCATTCCTAAGTCTAACAATGTTTGCTGCTATTTTTTGTCTCAGCATTATGTTACCTAGTTTGCCGTTTCTAACTACATCTCTCAATTTGTTTCCATAGTTGCGAAGAAGATGGTTAGTGCACTCAACTTTTTCTACAGTTAGGTCATCATAAGGTCTTGCTTGTAGGATCTTCGAATACACACTGGAATCCCCATCCGCAACAAGAACGCCATATTTTACTCCATACATTGCTTCACTATTCAAAAAACCATCCACTATGACATCTGCTTCCATGCTTGTGGAACTCGCAGAAAAGTTTCTATAACATGTGTGTGTTTTTACTGGTATTCCTGCATTCTTTGCTCTATTACACAAAGTACAATATTTGTTTCTCCATCCCAGAAAAATAACCTTTCCAGTGTATAATCCAACAATGGCAGCCTAAAAAATAGAATTATGCATTAATCACGGGAGTTTTATTACAATAATCTTTTGCAATGTACATATCTACACTAAAAAGAGGCGAATCAGAGAAGTCTAGTCATCTAAAGAGAATAGATGGGTTTCCCCAAGATCTTTACCAATCATAAGTAATATTTTCTATTTTGCGAATGTAAAATTCACTAACCAAAAGCATTACAGCACATTTAAACAGATATCCTGTATAATATTGTATTATGTAAATAGCATTGGAGCATAAACCACTTTGTGTTGTGTGAAATACTGGAATAACTCTTCACTACAAGTTTTAATTATTTTAACAAAATGGGGAAATATAATTCTCCCAACTGGTTTAGATTAACATTGATTACTCAAATTAGCTAAGGTCAATTCAAGGACACTGTTCGTTACTCTACAACATTTCTTAGTAAAAAAATAATCTGCCTACAAACATCACATGCTATGGAAATGTTTTAAAAATTTTTTTGTTTCTTTGAAGTATTTGTTTATGGTTTATAGCTTTATAATTTAGAGAGAAGCAGCAAAAAGATTTGCATACTATTAATCTTGATAAATTTGGTGATATTGTAAGTTTAAGTGTATACACAAACAATTCCCATTCACAAAATAACTAACACATTATCCTACATTATTATGTATATTTTTGCAGCTCGAACTTACCACACCAGAGAGCGAACTGTAGTTTTTTCCAAAGGAACGTTTGGGCCAACTTCCATCTGCTACAACGGTGAGGATTGGTGTTCCATTCCTGTCAACCTCCCCATGTTGAATAGCTATTTTTGCTTCCTCTTCCGCGGATTTGGCCATTTCCGCTAGCGCAGATTTTTCAAATCCATCAAAAACACTGTCTTGATAGTTTGAATATGTATTTGCAGCTAACGTAGGTATATTCATGGCTGAAGTAATTTCAGCAAGTTGTGCATAACCAGCACCTGCAGAAATAGAGCCTGCAACGGCTGCAGTATTTATGTCCATGACCTGTTCATTTCGAGGCTCGGTCTCAACTTGGCACTCAATATTACACATTAGACATTTAAAAATAAGTACGCTTTTATAGCCGCGCCTCTTTTCACGAACTACAAACATGTTGCTAAGATTACAGCCAATCGGACCATGATCATTTAATTCTTGCATTTTCACTATGAAATGTGTTATGTCTACTATTCTCCGGCCAGTGATTTTATGCACGTTCTCTATTTGCTGAGAACAGGATGTATGTACAAAAAGATCTTCATTGTCTGCACTATCAGTTTTCTCTTCACTGTGCCACTCATCATCTCTCTCTTTGGGAGGAGCGACACACCCGACCAAATAACTTTTGTTATGGTCAACACTATTTTTTATTTGATCAATTTGACCAGAAATTTGAACCTCCTCATCTGTTTCAAATTGTTTAATCGTTTCATTTGGAATGGATGGTCCTGTGGTTTCTTCCGACCTGAAAAATGTTCAACTAAATATAATATAAATATAATTTAACGTTTCGGAAAATTTTCAATTATTTGATTCTGGAAAAAAATCCAACTATTTTAAAGAGTTCAAAATAAAGTAATTACAGCTATTTCAGCTCTCTCCTCGCACTCACGTATCGACTACAGCGCTTGGTGGTTGAAAGTGTCACTTACGTTGGGTCTGCTCTAGATCAGATATAAAAATACATCGATATTATGATCAATCCTTCACGAATGCAATCCCTTATCCCTGGGAATCAACGATAGGAAAATTTTGTCAGAAAATATTAATCTATAATTGGGTGGAGCTTGACAGGGTGAAAAGAGAGGGTTAGGAAGTATTCGGGATATGACTTTGAGGGAAAAGGATAGGATGGAAGAGGCGTGTTACTGAATTGGTGGTTTGAATTCTATTTTCAGTTTATCAACAGTAAGATAGTTAAAATAAATTTATGGTTGGTACGATTATTTGCTAACAGCATTTGTCCCCCCTCCCCCTTTTCAAAGTACACACTATATACTCCTAAAAACCCCTGCTTCGTGTCCTCTATCCCCCCCCTCCGTGACCCCTACAGACCCTAGTGCCCCCATCACCCCTTCCTTATCAACCCACTCTTCTCTCAACATACTATTTGATGACTTTATGTATATATAATAGGGTCTAGGTGCCACCTCTAAAATTCAACCTCTCTACCACAATCTGCCACTGCGGAAAATTTTTATCTCTACCTCCAGTACGCCCGGCCGGGATCAAATCGACTCCTTATTAGTGGTATAAGCTAGACTAAATGAGACTGCTGCACTTGTCTGCCTGCTTACCGGTACGAATAACTGAAATCAGCGCAATTCATTTTATTTTTGTCACCAAAATATTATGGATAGGTGGGCTTTTTCAAACAGACCCTTCCTCATTCCCCACTACTTAGAAGCCATTCTCCTACGAAAATAAATATAGAATTCAACATCGCAAAACAGAAATTTTATTCAAATATGGTTATATTTCATTATTCATCGATATAAAACTAACGCCACAATTAGAGTTTAAAAAAATCATTTATCGGCCATTTCCATTAACGAGACATGGAAGAAAGGAAAGAAATAAAGTAAAAAAAACGGAAATACATTTTATCACTGGCTCATGGTATTATTAATGTATATTGACCAAAATAATCTGTATCAGTTCTTGGCCCTACTGCAAGTTGCTGTGCTATGATACATAGTACATTTGACTCCAGAAAATGTATTGTTAGACTTATTTATAACATACTTAGCACCGCGTCTTACTACCCATTAGTGTTGTACGCTTAAGTACTAATTACGCTAATGGGTAAGTAATTAGGAAGTTGAATATAGAGGAAGTGAACTAGAATTTGCGTGGATTTACTTCCCCCATTTATTAGATAGGCTTAAGTATATAAAATAATTAATTGAATATTTCATTTATTTGGCAATTTTTTACGCTATTTATTGAAGGTTCATTGAAATAATATTTATTTCTTTTAATAAACTTCTTCAAGTACTTCTAACATACCAAATATGAAATCTTTGCATCATTTGATTTTTCTAAAAATTGTTGCTTTAGATGGCAAAATCTCAAACTTTGAGTAAACACTGTGCTCAAAATATACATTTAATCTATATTTAATACACTGATCCAAGTTTGGTTTTAGAAGACCTAATAATATATATATAATTATTATATTAATTTTGGGCTAAACACCCTTAACGTGTCGGAATTAACGACACGGGACCCACGGCTTTACTTCCCTTCCGAAGGAAGGCATGCTACGAATTTTCCCACCCTAAAAATCCATCGCCCTCGGGCGGAATTGAACCCGCGAACCTTGGGTCCAGAAGCGAGCATGCTAACTACTAGACAATCGAGGAAGACAATTTTAGATGAAAATCGTTAGAGCCAATTTAGAGAAAATCTACTTTTTGTTGTTTATTCCTTCAGTAAACTACCCTTAATTTTAGAGGTAGATAACTCATTACAAAAAACCCTCTGTAAAACCTTATGAAAATCTTATGTACGAAGTTTCAGTCCTATCGGTAAAAAGGTTTCGGCTCTAGCCCCAGTAACAGACAGACAGACAGACAGAGAGAGAGACAGAGACAGACACAGACACACAGACACACACAGACACACACAGACACACACAGACACACAGACACACACAGACAGACACAGACACACAGACACACAGACACACAGACAGACACAGACAGACACAGACACACAGACACACAGACAGACACAGACACACAGACAGACACAGACACACAGACAGACACAGACACACAGACAGACACAGACACACAGACAGACACAGACAGACACAGACACACATACAGACACACAGACAGACACAGACACACAGACAGACACACAGACACACAGACAGACACACATACAGACACAGACACACAGACAGACACAGACACACAGACACACAGACAAACACACACAGACACACAGACACACAGACAAACACACACACAGACAAACACAGACACACAGACACACACAGACACACACAGACACAGACACATACACACACAGACACAGACACACAGACACACACAGACACACACAGACACACAGACACACAGACAGACACAGACACACAGACACAGACAGACACACAGACAGACACACACACAGACAGACAGACACACACACACACACACACACACAGACGGCATTGCAAAATAACTTTTTCGGATTCAGGGGGTCATGAAACATCGACATTCATCAAAATTTCAAGTTAGATTTTTTTACTTTAACAATAGGTACTTTCTCTCCTAGTGATCTCGATGAAGTTTTTTTTTGCACCGCGTCTTACTACCCGTTCGGGCTATACACTTAAGTACTAATTACTCTAATGGGTTAAGGATGTGGTAGGATGATATTATAGGAAGTGAGCCCGCATTTTCGTAGAGGGAGAGTGGAAAACCATTTAGAAAAAACCATCCTCAGTTCACCCGAGCGAGATTCGAACCTCGATCCTCGGCAGCCAAGTCCAACACGAGACTGACGCGTTAGACCACTCAGTCACAGAGGCGGGTTCGATGAAGTAAAAAGTTAAGTTATCAAATTCATTTTAGATTATATGACACATTTTCCAACAATAACATAAAATCATTACTTACTGTTTATTTCTCCAGTACTCAACAAGTTGGTCCGGTAATCGTCTTTTCTTCGGTTTTGCTGATAGTTTTAAACGTTTTGATTTTTTAACAGTGAAGCGAGACGAATGTTTGCTTTGTTTAGGTGATAAAGTATCTTTCTGGATTGAAGTTGAACTTTCTTCAGACATGGTTGTAATGGATTATAACAATTTTTTGTCAAATCAATATTTCACCACTTGGTATGATTTATAAAAATGCACATACATAAATGAAAAATAACTTTTTTATTTTAGTAGACCTATAATGTTTTTATTGCGTTGAAAATAATTAGTAATTTTTCATATTCAACACTAGTATTATATATTTTTAAATATAAACAGTTTTATTACAACAGTTTATGCGACGATATAATTATACTAATTAAATATTTGAAAGTTTAAATAAAACCACTACGACTAACATTATTTGAAAGTGCGTGTAAATGATTATTTACTCTACAGTTATATTTTAAACTTGATGCCATGTACTCTTATTCAGAGTTGAAAGCATCGATTCAAAACAAACAAGGCGAGATGTGTAAGAAAAGACCAATATTATTTTGTCTCAAGTGCGCCCAGTCCGAGATATATTAGGATGGCCTGAGGGGGGGAGGGAGAAGGTAGAAGGGGGTGTTAATCTGTTTCTACCTGCATCGTGAATAGTACCTGTCAAGGCCAAAGAAAGAGAGCTGGTGACAAAATCTGAGGGGTGAGTTGAAAGGTGTGTATGGTGGGGGTAGGTATTCGATCGTAGAGATCCTAGCAGGACATCGCTGAACTATTTTATACAATTGTATACCATTAATTACGATAATTCCATTAGGTTTATCAATTGGAAAAAAAATACGTACCTTTATTTTAGCTTAAACTCTGTGATTGTATAGGAAGAAATTTGATCCTACTCACAGGGGAAAAAGTGCCAACTTTGAATCAATTTACTAAATTAATTACTAAGATATATTCAAATATCTTCCAATACAAACATAGAACTTTATTTGATTTACAAGATAAAAAATACCACACACTTCTGCGATGTTTCATAATCCCGGAAACTGAGCCAGAAATAGGCAATATTTTTGCGCTTTATTCAGCCCTTCCAATCCATCTTTACTCCCTCTTCAGTCAGCCACAAACACTTTTCCACGCATCTCTTGTTTTATTGCGATCTTTGTACTCTCCAATAGATTTGTACGGTATTTCTGGTTTTCCCTCTACTACACTAATTAGCGTTTCCAGGTCTACTTCTTCTTTTGTCATGTTTTGTGTGGCTACTGAAAACTATACACTCCTCAACAAACCTCAACCTCCTCTAGAGCTCAGTCCGGGCAACCACCCGTCCGAGACTCGGAGGTTTGTAGCAGGGAGATCCGGGCGATTTCTACGCTCGGACGGAGAACTGCCCGGGTCCGGATGGTGTGAAAGAACACATGCTTGTCCATGTATTTATATCTGTCCGGGTGTTCACCCCTCACCCAGACAAATACAGAGAAAAGGTCCGGGAGACACTCGGACACCCGGATACAAATGGTTTATCGTGTGAAGACATCATCCGAGCGCTGGCGGTCCGGGCTGATTCCCGGACGGGCAAACACCCGGACCGTGTGAAAGGGGCTTAGTGGACGAGAAACGGGGCTACTTATAGTAAGTGACCAGTTGCCCACTAAGTATCACGTCGAGTTAGTTTTCTCGGTGGACGAAAGGCCTACCCTTCGGTTTTAATTCTTCTTAAGATCGTTAACATCAGAAATGTTATCAAATAAGATACGAACAATAATAAGAGTGACTTCAGTTCTTCTCATACAGCTTGTAGAATTAATGCAAAAGTATATCACTGACGTTGAGATTTCCTAGTCTGATGTAGACCAAATATGTTAATACTTCATAACCTGAAATTTTACCAGAAAATATTATGGTTTGGGTGGAAATTTACCAGAAAATATTCATTTTTAAAGATGGATCAGCTCCAAAGCAGACAGTGTTAACTAACAATGGTTGGTAAATAATGTTAACAAACAATAATAAATAACAATGTTTTCAAATTGTTTATTTTTGAACCTTTTATATTAATATGTTCAGACAAATAAGGGTGTTAGATAACACTCAACTTGCCTTTGAAGAACATTAAAAATCAAAACCAATATGTTTGCAGGATAGGTGCAATATTCTTCTTCTTTCAACTCTACATGAACTTCACAACTATGCCCACGTCTTTTAAACAAACATATTGAAATTATTATTCACGAAAAGCAGCTTTTAAGACATTAATATTTTAAATAATCAAACCCATTGGCGACATTCTAGCTAAATTCTTAAAAGCCAGTACTGCTTTCCTTGTCCTATCTAATATGTCATCAGAACTATACTTTGATTTTCCTACGAATGGACATTTAAAGCACCTTTTAATAAATACAAACAGATTTTTTGCGGTCAACATTTATACAATTTTACTATATTATTAGATTTATTTTATAAGTATTGATAATATCGATCAAAAGTGACAGCTGCAGATAACATAACTTGAAGTATGAATACGTAAAATTAGATCCAGTAACTTTTACTAGATGTTAGATGTGTTCATTCATAAGAAAAATAAAATTGGGTTATGACCCTACGCGCTTTAATAAGAAGCCATCCTTAAATTACGTAAGAGTTTTTTTGGGGGTTGTGGGGGGCGGCCTCAGTATTTTCTTAAGTTTTCCAAAAAAGGAGAAGGGGGGAGGAAGGATATCAGAATCCATCTCTTACATAACCTAAGGTTTTTTTTAACCAATGTTTATGGCGAAACAAAATCTTAAAAAAATTCAAATGCTAAGTACATTAATGATCAAATTTCACTTATATTTCATTTACTTATGTTATGTTGTACCTCATTTTACTGTAATTTAAGTATTCTAAAATTGTATATCACTCTCATTAGTATCAATATTTATGTCTAAAAATAATTAAACTATTATTAAAATAATCTAATTTACCAAATTGTAAAAAATTACGCTCTGCGCTCTTAATTTGACAACAATGAAATGAAGGTCAGTTTAATAGTTTATTTTTAAAATAGCTAATTATTAAATTTTTTTTGTATATTAAAAAAAAGGAAAACAATTTTACTGGTCTAAATTATTCCACTGGTATTTAAAGAAGAATACAGAAAATTGCACCCCGATGCTACGACTGGTTTGAGCTGTATTAAACAATTTTCATAGGAATTACTAATTACGTTAATGGGTTATGAATTGGGAAGGTTGAATATAGAGGAAGTGGACCCGCATTTGCGTTTAAGGAGAGTGGAAAACCATTTAGGGAAAACCACCCCCATTTTACTCGAGTGGGGTTCGAACCTCGATCTCCCCGTCCTTGGCAGTCTAGCTAAACAGGAAACTAGCACGTTACGCCACCGATGCGGGTACATTTTTAAAAATTGAATTCATTCAAAAGTTATTTGGAGTTTGATTTAAGGCTATTTTTCAGCTTCATGTTTGATTTCAGAGGATTTGAAATGTATTTTGGGGGTGAAAGGCAAACTTATTCCAAGAAGGGGTAAATTATTTCCAGCAGGGTAAGGCCCCCTTGTCCCCCGTTCGGTTCCACCGCCACCCATCATAGTATTCGTTTGGTACAAAATAATTTATACTTTCTAATGAAAATTGGTTCATTGGCGCCATCCCTACCCCAAATAATCCAGCGTTATCGACGCCTTTGCAACCGACATTGTTTTTCAAATAAAGCGTTGTAAGTCTTAACGAAAGTTCAAACACCTCCAAAACCACCCGGGATGGAACCAAGCTCTCCAAGATCTTCATTTGACCCTTCTAACCACTCGGACAAAGTGCTGACAAAATAAGCGTTTGTATTCACCCGTTTGTTTGTGCATTTTATGAAGCGTGGAGCAAGTTTTAACTAAACAGTGTCAGGAAAGGGGTCAAGTGACAACTGTCTTGTTACTCTTTGTCTGTGGTCAGGAGTTGTCACTTCTCTGCGCTGACCTTGATATGGCGGGGTTTTTAGGGGGAAGGGGTACGTTTCTCACGCCCATCCGATGACGTCACAGCCCATCTCCACGATACGCCGGAACACGCGCAACAAGGAGCTATGTACCAGCTATTACTCTCATCATACAATCACAGTTCTCGTCGTTGGCAGAGGCCAATAAATCTCCATTCTTGACCACAGATTGACTGTCGGCTATCTTTTACAATTAAAAAAAAAGCCTAGAGTTTATTTTGCGAGACTTTTAAATCACCCGTTCATTTTGCCGGTTAGGCTAGGCGAGCGTTTAGCATGCTTGACACTCTATGCCAGGGAGCAATGGTTTGGTCCCGACTTGTGGCATAGGAGAGTGACTTCTCGCAATAAACTATATAAAAAATATCAAATATCTTGGCAAACGCTTGTAAGATTCACTATTTAGGGTAGTCGGTGATTATCCTACTGTGCCACCCCATTTAGTAATTGCCAAATTACCTTATTCGATGGCCCCATGGTCTAAGAAGGCGTCACTTTCGTGTTAGGCAAGGTTGCCGATGACAGGTAGATCGGGGTTGGAATCCTGGTCGGGTGGTTTTTCCAATATAGTTTTCCACTCTCTCTCCACGCAAATATGGGTACACTTTCTCTAAACTCACCCTTCTTCATCTCTAATTAACTAGCGTAATTAGTACACATGCGCATAACCTGAACAGGTAAGACGCGGTGCTTAGAAAACTACCAGCTTACTATTTTTTTCTACCAAAATCAGGATATAGTTATTATTTAGATGGTACATAAAAGTACGTATACATCCTAGGAACATTGAGGAACTTTTTTGGATCTGTCCATGTCTCTAAAAATGTTCCTCATTGTTCCATTAAGTTGCAAATTGTTCCTCTGTGTTTCCAGTTACAGAAACAAAAAGTTGCATGTTTCCATTTGAAGTGGTATTATCCAAATGATCGACTGGAACATTGTATAAGCGGTCCTAGTTGGAACTTATTATTGCCACGGTAGAGAGAGTGAGTCGCCGGTGGCGGTTTATACTTTAAACGTTTCCTTTGAGCAGGCAACATGTCATTAAATGGAGTAATGACACATTGGTACAATTAATGGAAGTCTACGAAAGTTTCAAATGTTTATAAAATCCTACTGGCAAAATATTAATGTTGAAACGAACAAAAAAAAAAATGCATGAGCTAGATTCTTTGAGAATACTATTGATCCAGATGTAAGAGCAGTGAAAAAATAAATTATGAATATGATTGCTTAGTTTTACAGAGAACACAAAAAATATCGTTTACTAAATAATCAGGAGCGGGTGCATTATTATTATTATTATTATTATTATTATTATTATTATTATCATCGCCGCGTCTTACTACCCGTTCGGGTTATACGCACTTACGCTATTGTATAAGGGGGCGGCCAGACTGAGCGCGCGAGCGACTAAAATATAAAATAGAACACATGGGTTGTAATGAGAGGTGGCCAGACTGGAGCGCGCGAGCGAGCGAGCGACTGAGCGCGCGCGCTTGAAAGATAGAACTGGTTCTATTTTTCAAGCGCGCACGCTCGACCCGGTACAGTCTAGTTTACAGGCGCTAGGCAATATTATTGTGTGTTGGTTCATCGAGTGCTAGGAAAACTTCTCATTTTGACATTTTTATTAATTTTTTATTACTATCGATAGGTTTAGCACACTTTCTGGAAATTGAAAAATCACACCTGGACACGGGAATCAAACCCGGTACCTTTGGCTTAGTACGTCAATGCTCTAAATACTGAACTATCCAGGATTCGTCCCGTGCCCAGGGTCATTCTTCACTCATATTTTAAAGCAGAGCCTATGATGGAGTGCGGAAATCGTCAGCTACAAGTATGTGATTATATTAATATCACGAGCTATCTATCAGATAACGCAGCCATCCTCGACTCGGTAGTTGGCTTATTGCTGCCATTTGTACAATTATTATAATTGTACGGGATTTCATACTAAGAATTAAATAGCCAAAGCTATTATTTATGCTTTTAGTGAGGATTACTCCATCTAGATATCATATTCTGAAAAGTGAAAAATGACACCTGGATAGCTCAGTGGTTAGAGCCTTGGCGTACAAAGCCAAAGGTCTCGGGTTCGATTCCCGTGTCCGGGTGTCAATTTTCAATTTTTCAGAATATGATAGCTAGATGGAGTAATCCTCACTAAAAGCATAAATAATAGCTTTGACTATTTTATTATTATTATTATTATTATTATTATTATTATTAGCACCGCGTCTTACTACCCGATCGGGTTATACGTACTTACGCTAATTTGCAATGGTAGGGTGATTGTGAGATGAAATGGAGGACTTACAGTTTAACGTGGAATCCGAACCTCGGTGAAGGCCTGGCATTCCTCACATTCACAAGTTGTGATTAATACACGTCTTGTCAGAGGTGAAGGAAAGGTTTGGCAATCAGATAAATCTGTGCCGGGACCGAGGATTTAGCCCCGAACCCTCAGCAAAGAGGTCAGACACCTTACCCCTATACTACCAGGTCACCGTTTGACTATTCAATTCTTATTATTAGCACACTTGCTATTAACGGCATAATTTAATTGCTAAGATCATAAACCATGTATATATTTATATAAAACTGATATGTTAAAATACTTCAATATTATCAAAGTAGGCCTTTACAAATAAGAATCACCATTAGCGTGGAGAGAGGAGGAGAAAACCACAACAATAAATCACTTGTTAAAACCACCCTCAACTCACTCAGCCAAAATTCGGAGCCTCCTCGTCAACAAATAACGAGAGGTATCAGCTAATCACGCGCTCGCTCGCTCGCGCGCTCGCCAGTGTGGCCACCTAGTCGCTTACGCGCTCGCTCGCTCGCACGCTTGTCAGTCTGGCCGAACCCTAATGGAAGGGTGATTGTGAAATGAAATGAAGGACCAACAGTTTAACATGGGATCCGAACCACGATGGAGGTCTGGCATTCCACACATTCACAAGTTGTGATTAATACACATCTTGTCAGAGGTGAAGGAAGGGTTTGGCAATCAGATAAATCTGTGCCGGGACCGAGGATTGAACCCCGGACCTGGTGCATTATTCACTTCAAAATGGCTCGCCTATGATTACGTGCTATTTCTTGCGGACAAAACAAATCTGGTAGTCTGACGCACTACTCTCGCGGTAGACTAAATAGCCGATGACGGGAAGATTGAAGTTTGAATCTTGGTCGGGTGTACTGAGTGTGGTTTTTTCCAAAAATTTGTTTTACACTCATCCTCCACGAAAATGTGGGTACACTTCCTTTAAATATAGCCTTCCTAATCCCTAAAACTGTTAACATAATTAGGTAGTACATAAGCGTATAACCAAAACGAGTAGTAAAACGCGGCGCCAACAAAAGCTCGTCAGTGCACTGAAAAAAGGCTTATTGAAACACAGTTAAGTTGATTCATAACTTAAAATAAATAACATAAGACGTTGATGATAGTCTTCCCCATTGTCGTACCACATCTTGACTGAATGAGTGAAGACAGTTTGTTCTCTCAACAATGCGAAACATTAAACAACCAGAAACAAAACAGAAATGTTCCTCAAGTTGGGTTGCTACGGTGGCGACAAATTTTCAATACTAATTACTAGAGCTGGGATTTTCATGTAGTATTATAAAGCAAAATATGTACTGTAAGTAAATATGTAGTAAAAATTAAAATACAGTGAAATAGGTAGTTCATTATGTTTATTTTTTATAACAAACATATGTAACATAATAATTATAAATCAAATATTTTAACAAGCAAGTAACATTTACCATGTTTCAATGGGATTGGCACATACATTGAAGGATTATTTGTACTTTCCTGCACAATACACACTATTATATACATTTAAATGTTTTCTGGAGTCATTTCTCAAACATAATACAGTACTATACTTATGGGCATTATATTACGTTTTCACGTTACAGGATATCACTAGGCGTTTTAACAGGTCTTTTTCTTGGGAGAAATTTCCTCAGGGGGGATCTACATAATTTTCTTTAAGAACATGGCCCACACTGACAAACGTTTAATATCCTGGATTTCTATTTAACCCTGACTTCAACTTTGTATAAACAGTCTCGCCAGTTTTGCCTTGCACAGCACTTAGCTTTTCAATTTAGTGTTTTCTATTATACCCATAGACTCTTTTAGTGTAAGTTCAGTCGTTTGATACTCTCATCCAGCTGAAGTTTAGTTGTTTGATACTCTCATCCAGCCGAAGTTCAGTCGTTTGATACTCTCATCCAGCCGAAGTTTAGTTGTTTGATACTCTCATCCAGCCGAAGTTTAGTTGTTTGATATTCTCATCCAGCTGAAGTTTAGTTGTTTGATACTTTCATCCAGCCGAAGTTTAGTTGTTTGATACTCTCATCCAGCCGAAGTTTAGTTGTTTGATACTCTCATCCAGCCGAAGTTTAGTTGTTTGATACTTTCATCCAGCCGAAGTTTAGTTGTTTGATACTTTCATCCAGCCGAAGTTTAGTTGTTTGATACTCTCATCCAGCCGAAGTTTCTCCTGATGAATGCAGGTAAACAGGCCACATTTTGATCACTGAATGTATTTTGAATCACATAATATCGCACACTCTCGGGCGAACATATTATCTACTACTGACTTCACAGCTCCAAAATGTTCATTGTAGAAGTTAGCTGCATTCATCTATGTTCATTTGTTCATAGACCAGCAGTGCTTATCTTTTTGAAAAATTATTTTAAAAAATCCATCCCAAGGCTAATTGTGAGCAGACTTGTTTGTGGGGATAGGAGGTATGTACTTAGAGGAAAAACCTTCGACTACTTGAGCTGGATGTTACTATTTTCAATAGTTCATTGGCACATTCCTTTCAGCTGTAATATCCAACAAATATTAAAAATTCAACAATTTGCAATTAGTAGACAAACAAAGTATAAAATCACCAAACATGTAGTTTTATGGAAAATAATGTGAAATATGTAGAATTAAGTAAAATGAAAATCAACTATAATAACCCTAATATGGTAATTCGTTGACATTTATATTTTTTAAGCATCCTAAATGGCAAGAAATAGATGGAACATGCATTTACATAGAAATCACTGCCCTACTAATTACTGTAGAGTGTAGAGAGTAGTTGATCAAGGCAGTGTGATGGCGGCATTGTGTGATTTATAAGAGGCGCGGTCCCTTTTATGAGTAATAGTTGAGTGAACATAACAATACGCACTTACACCGGCCTCCCTAATCAAGAGTGTACAGTCCTTGTAATATCGGTTGTGTGGTTGTTGAACTCGCCCGGAGATGCATGGAGACAGATGGCCTGGCCTGTAAGAAGTACAAACACTGTCATTGTGTGGATCTGGGAACAAACTGCAAACCACAGAGTGGAGATTGGAAGGACTAATGTTTGTGTACGTTTCAGTGGAATTAGTATGTTGTTTATTACTTTATTAGTAGAGCTCAGTGCCGCATCGGTGGTCACGTGGGATACTTTATTTTAACACAGTGTCTTACTACTTGTTCGGTGTTCAGGTTATAGGCATATGCACTAATTACGCTATTGAGTTAGGGCTGAGGAAGGTTGACTTTTTACCCGCCTCGGTGGCGTAGTTGGCTAACGCGCCAGTCACGTTGAGCTAGACCACCGAGGACGGGGAGATCGAGGTTCGAATCTCGGTCGGGTGAACTGGGGGTGGTTTTTCCTAAATGGTTTTCCACTCTCCCTTCACGCAAATGCGGGTTCACTTCCTCTAAATTCAACCTTCCCAATTCCTAACCCATTAGTGTAATTAGTACTTAAGCGTATAACCCGAACGGGTAGTAAGACGCGGTGCTAAGTATTATTATTATTAAAGTTGACTTTAGAGGAAGTGTACCTGCATTTGCTTGGAGGTAGAATGGGGAAAACAATTTAGGAAAAAACCTTCGTACACCTTACCAAGATTCGAACCCTGATCTCCCTGACATTGACACTCCAGTATATTTCGTGAATGATGCCTTAGACCGTGTTGCCACAGAAGCATTTCACATGGTCTACTAACGCATCACTCTCGTGTTGGACTGGATTGCCAATGACAGGAACATCAGTGTTCGAATCCCGTTTATGTGTACTGCGGGTGGTTTTTACAAAATGGTCCACACTCCCTCCACGCGAATGCGATTTCATTTCCTCTAAAGTTCTACCTTCCTTATCCCTATTCCAATAAATTATTGAAGTAGGGATCGGATATTTATGTCCTAAGAAATCCGTTAAATATGAACTCAAATATGCCCCTCTAAAAGATAAACAAAATCTCTTAAAAATTAAAATATACTCTAAAATTATAGGCCTAGTTATGGCTTTTTTAAATATATCATACATTGACTAGAGTTTCCTGAAAACCTAAAATCATATTATAATCATCTTCATCATTTATAATTTGATAAAGACTATTTAGGTATACAAATATTATTCATTTTGTCATTGCAAAAAAACATATACTGAGCAGTCATTATGGTAATATTGAAATATAAAATATTTCTCGCTATTCATTAATTTATTTATAAAATTCTTTAAAATATCCACTATATATGTAATTAGGACACCTTAAAACATGCTATAAACATACAAACCATACTTATAAGAGTCCAATTTGATAGTTGAAAATATAATAAAATCAGTCACGTGTCCATAGGTGCACTCAGAACGGGGTAAGAGGGGAACAGGGAATATGTCTCCCTCCCTGTTCTCCCCAGACAATAAATAATATTAATAAGATATAAAAACATTGTAAGTACAAATGTAATATAGAGCAGTCCAACCTTTCATGATTCGAGGACCAATCTTCAAAATGCAGCAAACACAGTGAGCCGCAAGAAAAATAATAAAGTGATGATGATGGTAATAAACCTGACAAACTTTTAATTTAAAACTCTTACTTATTACTAGTCTACAGGTAAAATATAGTAATATAATTACTATACCAACTTAGCTAATGAGCCTCTCCTTGAATAGGATGTTTTACAATTATGCATATAAAGGTTACGTCTTTTTCTATTATTTATTTTAAGCCCTGTTGAGATTCGCGGGCCATAAGAAAGCGGGTCACGGTCCGTGGTTTATATTTTAGACCACACTGATATAGAGCACTGAGGATATGTTACATGTATATACAATTATACATGTTTTAAAACCAACTTCAAGATGTTAAATTAGTTCGACACTTTATCTCATTTGGTGGCGTGTTAGTACTGGAAGTATATTTTCTGTGTGTTATAAAAGGTTATATAAACAACTATTTGAATCTACTTGATGATTTACAACATAGATGGTGTAGCTGGTCTGTGAAGAGCGGCATTTCGGCTCTGCCCTGTTAACGGTTTGTCCAGTTGCCCTCTCTTAACTCTATGACAAACACAAAAATCAGACCCTAGATACCACAAAGTTTTATACTCTCAGAATGGGAACAAACCAGTTTGTAAAGTGATGCCATTTTGATCCCCGCTGGAAATCTAATCCGAGACCTACAGAGCATTAGGTAGTCGTTCTATTGAACTGCCCCGAGTTGTCGTACTACAGTACTGCCTTGTTTCCATCTAGTCTTGGAGTGGCAGCCGCAGACAGACTTTAGCTACGATCCCGTCATCCAAGGTCATTGAGATGCACGATGCACTTTTTCTCCGGGATCGAACGTCCGATACCTTAATTCAGGTCGGTAATGGGTTTATCCTGGGTTGGATTTCCTGCAAGACTTAAAAATGTTTCAGCATTGAAACAGAATATTTGAAATTAAAATACCACATTAATCAACTGGTGGAGGGAAAGGGCATTACTTTTTCCTAGAGGTTAGTTAGTTTGCAAGTCGTATGCTAATATAACCATTGACTCAAGTGACATTAAATACCCTTATTAAAATATGTTTTTTTATGTCTTTAAATATGAAAATTGATAGTGCAACTGAGTCTTTTAGTGACTGGGACCGCACTTGTAGTGAACTATAAATAAATCACTTCTACTATATCTCTAGCTTCCGCACGATGTGCAGACTACAAAATTCGTTCCAACCAGGATTCAAACCAGTGTTTCTCATCCAAAGGGGATTGCACACAATTTTACACCTAACTACTCAACTATCGCCACTATGGGACGTATTTTTAGCACAATGAGAGGGATTTAGAATTGTTTTATCTTTTAATCTAACGGGGAAATACGTAGAGCCCGATTAAGTAGTGAGACGCGGTAGAAAATAAAAGCAGGGGAAACCACTCGAGATATTCAAGAATTCCTTCTAAAATATGGGGCCGTGACTGAAGCATAATCAGATGCTAAGAGCAAGATTATTAACGTGTCAATTTATAGAATAAGGAATTAGAAGTATATGAAAAACTGCACTCTCATTTGCCTGGAAGAAATATGTTAACCATTACTTTACTTCAGTACACGTGGATACTTCTAAATTCAACTTGTCTTTCATCCTTTATCTTCATATTACTGTATCTATTTCATCCCTTATCTGTCTATCTAGCTACGCCTCTTGCTTTCAACCCTTTTATTTACACCTCACTCTCTTATTTTCTGTACACATTTGCTCTACACGTATAATCGTTTTCTTTCAAACACAGTTCTTTGAACTTGTTTACCTTTATCCTCCATTATTTTTTGTCTTTATCTATCCGTCTCTTTCAATACTCCTCTTTTTATATTCCTTTCTTTAAAGACATATCAACCCCATTCAAACCTAAAATAAATAACTGGCAATTTTTTAACGTATTTTTGTATTATGCTTTATATAATTTAGATTTTCATAGTCTATGTTGAAATTAGCACAGAAGTGTTTTCAGTGATGGGTGTAGTTGCTGATATTAGGAAATAAGCAAAATACCGTGAAATATGGCCATGTTTTAATCGTGCATTGCGCAAGTCTAAAACGTTTACTATACAAAGAACACGTATACCCAATTTTCTTACGAATTGACATTTATAGAATCTTTTACAAAATACAAACAGGTTTTTACTCTCAACATTGCATTTTACTATTTTTGTTTAAGTATACTCGCCAAAAGTTACAGCTTCAGATCCCTTGAACACACAAAGTGTGGCGAGCTTTTCCTAGCTGCCATAAGCTTCTTCCACGATAGTTGAGGTAGAGCCAGGGGGTTCTTCTCTTTTTACCACTTTTACTTAAAGAAACCAGGTTCTGATAAATGTCGTCAAACAGCAACTAAAGGCTAAGTATGAAACTCATTGGGTTTATCTACTCGATAAAAAAATGTTCAGACACTTGACTATTATAATCGGACTAGGCTAGAATCTTCTAGGGCCACAACCTTTTTAAAGCACAAATTATAGTTTTTAGCATTGACTGTCGGCGAATAGGGTTTTCCTTCTGTTTATTGTATAAACTGTTTCAGAAAACAAAAATATCTTTTGAGGGGCACTTCCGATCTTTGTTAATGATTGACTCCCTTAATTTAAATACATTGTGAATAACATCTTAGTTTACTTTTAGCTGTCTCAAGTTACCATATGAAAAACTACTTAAGCTAGTTGTTAACTTTTTGGGTATTCACTTTATCGTGTCAACAATAATAAATTGGAATATACTCTTACTACTGTATATCACTTTCTTGGTGTCACACGTTAGGTGTCAACAATGCCATCACTATGTTGACTTCTTGGTGTTTGATTTTGCCTTATCAACAATTACTTACTCGCCTCGGTGGCGTAGTTGGCTAACGCGCCAGGCGTGTTGAGCCAGACCACCGAGGACGGGGAGATCGAGGTTCGAATCTCGCTCGGGTGAACTAAGGGGGGTTTTTCCTAAATGGTTTTCCACTCTCCCTCCACGCAAAGGCGGGTTCACTTCCTCTAAATTCAACCTTCCCAATTCCTAATCCATTAGTGTAATTAGTACTTAAGCGTATAACCCGAACGGGTAGTAAGACGTGGTGCTAAATAATAATAATAAAAAAAATTACTTTTTTTACTACCCTCCTGGTGACTCGAGCAACCATTTAATCAAATCCACGACCAGATTAAATTCTTGGCACCTGATATTACTACTCGTATATCTACAATTACATTGCTATGCTTACTTCTTGGTGACTCACGTCACGTCACGTCATATCAACATTGGGACTCAAATTATCTTGTCATGAAACGTAACATGCATTAATATTAAATTATCCAACTTTATAAGCTCACATTCCCCTTTAAAAACAGTTTGGCTAGGACATTAATTGTGTGGTGTTAACAGACGAGATTTTTCACACAAGCTTTAAATTATCAAACACAGAGAAAACCAACTAATTAACTATGAGCCTATCTTTGTGAATGGTGGCTGAGAATACCTGGAGTGATGAGGCTGGGGCGCCCCAATCTTGTTTCTTGAGCACTTATTAATTATTTCACACGAAAGAGTTTCATGGCTATGTGTCCCGAGGCTAAAGACGCTTTGATCACAGTTTTACATGTTATGATAAGAAAAGCGCGGGATGAGCGAGCCTAGAGCCATTAGGGTAAAAGAGCGGGAATTGGATCAAATAACAAGACATCAGTGCGGTGCTGACACCTAGTGATAATTAATATAACTAATTAAAACAACGAATAGAGAACAGCTGGCTCAGTGGATATATCCATACTAAACAGTAAGAGTTGTTTTACCAAGGGACATTGTTGCTTGTTTATGGTCCTGGTATTAAAAACCAAACTTTTTTTTTGAGCGCTTATTTTCAAGGTATTAACTGCCCGCTTAACATTGTATATTGAACATTTTTTATTTTAGAAAAGGAAAGTGGGAGAAAAAAAATAGCCTTTACATCATTTTATTATATGGCTTTAAGAGAAACTGTCAGGCTGGATTCTCATGGGTTGAACCTTCCCTGAAGGCCTTGGGGTTAACAATCACCCCCACGATTCAAATCGAAAGAGGCACTGTGTTTTTCACCGTCGCAAGACATGGAGAGGAAATAGTCACTCCTGAGTTATCAACAGTCAAACAACCCTCTTCGCTGGCCGCATGGTAAACGGCGCTATCCTCGCAGTAGACTAGACTGCCGATGAGGGGTGATCGAGGTTCAAATCTCGGTCGGGTGGTTTTCCAAAATAATTTTCCACTCTCCCTCCACGCAAATTCGGGTACATTTCCTATAAATATAGCCCTCCTCATCCCTTAACCATTAGCGTAATTAGTAAATGGGCGTATAACCTGAGCAGGTGCTAAAAGATTGTCAAACGGTGCAGTCACTCCTGCTCTATCTCTCTGTCTTGAGCACTTTTATATTATGATCATGGGCGCCCTTAAATGGCTAAAAAGGGGTACTTTGTCCCCCCTTATCACTCTGCAATATTCACTTATTTTTGGTTAATTTTTATGAAAAAATCAAAATTATGTACTTGTTGTTTGGCTGCAATTTGCTCCTAACAACTTTGAATCATCAATATCCGAGTTAACAGAGATAAAAATTATAAAATATAGATTTACTCCCACTCCCTCTTGAACGGACTTCTTTTCTTTTTTTTATGTTCAGTAAAATTATGAAAAATATAGTGTTTCTTTTCAATAGGTTAAGCTACAGCTACATTTTATTTTGTGTCCATTTTTCAGATTTTTGTTGATGTTATTGTTGTTGTTGCGAAAATTGGCTCATGAAACTCATAGCACAGAATTATGTTCAGCTGCTCTAAAATTCCCTCCCACAAGATTAAATTCCTGGAATTTTCTCTCGAGGAGGAAGGGGGGTTGCTACACCCCATCAAATGGGACAACCATCCACCCCCACCCCACCCCCACCCCCATTTGGAAAAAACACACAAGGACGCCCTTGAGTATGATCAGATAGAAAGTGATTTAATAAACCAATCTAAATTACTTCATGTAATATTTATTTAATATGTATTACGTAATATAATTGGTTGGATATAGATCTAACTAGCTAGTGCCCGAACACAAGATAATCTAATCTAGCTTTAACTATTAAGTGGCCTTCAATTTTCGAGAAACATCAAGGTTGTATATTAAACGGAGAAGGACGTATCCGAACAATGACTGGGTGACTTTCACTGGATATCATCGCTCAGGGAACTGCACGGCTATTATTGGGAAACAGCGTTGTCATTCTCTCGGTTTCATGGGGTCAATCTCCCCTCAAATATAAGACAAGTTTCGTAAGCTGTTTAGTCAAGGTTGCCAATAGTTCCTTCTTACCCCAGCACACCACCTTCAGAAATAACTGAGCGCGAGGATATTAGGTCGGTTTCATAGTCAGGCTTAGTACGCCTCAAGTTCGACTCGATACTAAATACAGGATGACACCTACCTAGACCAGAATGGAATGGGCCAGTTCCATTCGGGTTTAGGTAGATATCGTCTTGTATTTAATATCCAACCGCACTTGAGGCGTGTATAAAACTGGCCTTAAATTCCAATAAAATATTAGTGGTAAGCTAAACAAATTCGTCACAGAGGGAAATAAATGATTATAAAAGGAAAGTCCACAGCATCAAATCTAAATCTGCATTAATTTGTTTTTCAAACCTAATATATTAAAAAAACATAATTGATAATGATTGATAAAACTCGTCGTGTAACCCCTGAAATCATTCGCCTATATCAATTTTTAAGAATTTTGGCAGTTGCTTTAAGTTTTTCGTTAAGTAGCGAATCTCAAGTGATTGGAATTTAAAATTCTAAGCAAGCGTTCGAACAACTAGGCCCTAGGTTGTATTTTTTATGTTAACATATTCTGCAAGAATGTTGTCTTGAACCACGCGAGCAACGGTTATTCTTTGAATCATTTTTGCTTACTATGTATGTTGTCTTAACTTGTTCACCAAGGAGAAAATATCAACTTCAAATCCAAGGAGAAATTATAGGAGATATTTCAACTTTAATTAAAAAGAGAAATCCTAAGAATTTTTAACATGATGCACTTAGCAATTTTTGAATAGAGGGAGCAAGGTCTATTTTTCACAGAACTTCTAGTTGATATATGATACGGCGTTAGCATGCCAACGCTATTGTTACATTACTTTATTGGTATTTCTCTTCACTATAGCAACAATGACAGTATTATGTTATCTTATTGACGTCTCACGTTCAGATGCCAATAATGCTAGTATTAGTTTTGCTCATTAAATTAATAAACCCGCCTGAATGCAGCCTGTCGGAATGTAACTCTGGCCTCCTAGATCAGAGTCAAACACTCTATCCGTCAACCTCATCAATGGGTGTTGATTCAATCTTATTATCTAACGTTGTCTACATTAAGTTGATGTTCTGTTTCGAGTAAAGGTTTACTCCGACATTTTATTCTGGTCACGTCTTTAATCGGCGCTCTAAGGTTGAGTGATTTGGTCCATTCTGCTTTTATAGTAAGTTTCTACATCTTCAGACAACGGTTCCTCGGATGTGAACTGTAGTAACCTCGTCTTCAAAAGTTCAGAACAGTAATATTACATAAACAAGTAGCTAGAGATGACCTAGGGGTATAAAAATCTATCTCGAGATTATGACAAATCTTTGCCTTTTATGTGAGCACTAACCCAATAAAGTGGATTGTACCATTCTGTTTGTCTCCATGTCTGTTTGTATATCTGTCATGTCCTTGGCCACGGATCCGAAACGGTTAGGTGGATTTTATCCAAGCTTGATATTTAGATTTTATATGACTATATTACCTTGGGGCCTTTTTTGATTTTGACCCTAGCATTCAAATTAAGGATACTTTAGTTTACTGTAATTTTTTTTTATTCAAAATTTCTTGAAAATGGCTCTAACTATTTTGATTTAAATGCATATGTAAGATTTGTTTGACATTACCATTAGTACCGTATATTTAGTTTTTGAGCAAAATCTTGTTGAAGGGTACCGGTAGTTTAGTGATGGGACATTTTTGAAAATTCAAAATATTTCGAACGTGTCTCTAACGAATTTGTTTAGAATATATATATGTAGGAATTGTGTGGTATGACACATATCATAATATACTTGTTTTTGGGGTTAAAACTCATTTAGTTTACAGCCCAAACGGGTAGTAAGATGCGATGCTAAAAAAAATTCAGTTATGGGTAGTTTGCTGATGACTGATCTTTCAAAAACTTGAAATATTTTACAAATGGTTTTAACGATTTGGTTTCAAAAGGGTATTTGGGAGTGTTTGACATGAAAAATAACACTGTTTACTTGTTTTTGAGGTGAAAATTCATTTAGGGTAGTTTACCGATAACAGATTTTTCAAAAACTTGACATATTATAAAAATGGCTTTAACGATTGAATAATGAAATGTTATCCCTGTTGACAGCAAGAAATATAGCTCTTTTCGAAAAGGTCCACACCAGAATCTTACAATAGTTTTGTTTACATCCAAACTATTTATCTAATATATATTATGTTCTGTTGACGCTACAATCAAATGGACTTATTAAAGAGACAACCTAAAGGTATTATTTCATGTTTCAGTATTTATTTATAAATTTTTACAATTGCTTATGAGAATTTAATATGAAAATTGGTTTTGTAAAATATATTAAATTGCCCATTCTTTCATTCATTGTAAAGTCTTAAAATAATCAAAAAATTTTTACGGTAAATATCAGTACTTGCTTGTGTTTCTTTGAAGAGGGAGCGACAGAATTCCGTGGCCGTATAGTATAAGGCGTCACCTCACAATAGACTTGACTGCTGATGACAGGGAGATTGGGGTTCGAATCCCGGTTGAGTGTACTGAGGGGGGATTTTCCTAAATGGTTTTCACTCTCCCTCCACGCAAATGTAGGTACACTTAATCTAAATTCAACCTTACTGATCCCTAACTCATTAGAATAATGAGTAAATATGCAAATAACTTGAACAGGCAGTAAGACACACTGTTGTTTTTTTTAAAAGGTAGTGAACCAAGGATATTGTGTCCTGCACTGAGCATTTGCCCAACCGGTCGAGTGGGTTATTGGTCAGCGCTCCTGGTTATCAACCTAGGAGTTTTCAGTTCGATTCTTGGCTGATATTATGTGTATTTTTCCCTAAAGGAGAATTATCTCTACGGTCACCAGTGTTTTATTAGTTAGGCTTAGTTTAGATTAAAAGTTTCTACTGGTTCCCCACCCTCATACCATCACCTCATCTCATTGGGGAAGAGTTATCACGGAAATAATGTATGATGAATACATTTGGGCGGCTCTTGGGCAAAGATAAATAAATAAGTACCGGCTAAATTTCCCACCAACTGGGCTTCGAGTGATGTAGCCCAGCCACACATAAATAAATAAACATCGTCCCGCTTTAGTGCAATGACGTTCTAATTCGCATCTGGCATAAGATGTTGAAGTTTTCTTTCATTGCCGATAAATTTGCAAACAATCCATCCATTTAAAGTTAGTTTGCGAAGGTTTTTTTTTTCCTAGTCAAACAAGCCACAAACAACCTCTTACTCGGAATCAACTGGTTTCACTTGCAAGGTTACACTTGCTAAAACACACACACAACACACATTGAAGCTACAGTACCCCCATGGCTTCTTTGGTGCTGACTGACAGCTCACAGCTGACAGCTGACGGCTTTGAAAAGCTACCAGACCAAATTATGTATCCCTACGCCGAACCATATGATCTGCAAAAAACATGTGTTTAGCAGCTGTCACTTCTGACGGTCAACATTTAGGTATATACCTAAATGTTGACTGTCAGCTGTCAGCTGTGAACTGTCAGTCAGCACCAAAGAAGCCATGGGGCTACTGTAGTCTCATTAACACGGAATTTTTGAGGGGAAGGTGTAGTCCTCACTAACGTGGAATCTTTTAGATCCAAAAATGTTCCTTGAAAATAAAACTCGCTCATGAGTTATATGAAAGGGAGATATATACATCTTTCTCTTAAATAAACAACGTGAAGGTTAGTTTTAAGTTATTTCTACACATCCGAAGCTGGCCATGCGCTCAACCCTTCGGCTGGCTAGTGCTGCCTACACCATCCGGTAGAAATACCGTGTACTAGGGGAGTTCAGGAAGTGTGGTGGTTCTCCGTTACCTTCCACGGTGAATCTCTATGAGCGAGCACGAAAGCGTCTACCAATTTTACCGGGAAAGGTGTTTTCACATACCTTCTAAGGTTATTTTACATGTCAAAATCGACATGTGACCAACGGATTTAATTCCCCTCCAACCGAAGGAAGTTGTGCTATGGATTTTTATTGCTCTAGGAAAATACATCAACCCCAACTGGGTTTGAACCCACGAACATCGGGTCTTGAAGTGAGCACTTTTACTCAAAACCACATAGGTTGTTACATATAGGCCTATGATAAATTAATGCATGCAAGGAAATTAAATCTTAAGTATATATATATATATATAGAGAGAGAGAGAGAGAGAGAGAGAGAGAGAAATATAGATATAGACATATATAGATAGATAGTTAGTTGCTAAGGTTTACATTTTATTGCATACATTAATGTATTATTTTATATAAATACTTGCACTGTTCCACCGCCTAATATTTTAGTAAAATTGGAGCCTCAGAATTAAATTAAGTATATTAACTAGCACCCATCGGTGAGAACACGGTTTAAATGCCAGGCTCGTTTAGTCTGGTTTTATTGTTATGGAGAGGTTGGGGTTCGAGTCCCGGTCGGGTGGACTGAGGTTTTATTTTCCTAAATAGTTTCTCATTCTCTTCCCAAGAAAGCTGTGAGCACATTTCCTTTAAATTTTACCCTCCTCATTCCTGCCCCAATATTGTACCTAATCAAAATGCGTATAGCATGGTAAGACGAGTTTGTATTAGTAACAGGTTACGTTACCGAGTTACACGAGTTGCTAAATATATAATATACATAGCTACACACACTTATAACAAAATAAAATTAGGCTTTTAAATTGTACTAAACGCACAAAATAAAATAAATTAAAAAATACAAGCATTTATTTGTTTACAAAGATTCAGAAAAATAGTAATTGTCTATTGTTATTTTGAAACCTAACTAGCTGCTCAATATCAGCGTACCTTTGGAAAGAAATGCTTCATTAATTTTGAAAAATAGTCCCCTTCCCTGACATTGTCATATAGTGACTACTCTAGTGGCTCAAGTGCCATGTGGCACTGGGAGGAAATGCTCTATTCTCCATAACTGACCTGAATTACCGCGTGTAATCCACCCTATGACGTTACTCGTTGGATGTCCACTCCACTCAAATGGACAGGTTCCTGCACGACAGTGTTGCCTAGTCGCTGACATGTACGAAGACATCCTCTCGCGAGTATCTTACTGACATGTACTACGACTGTCGTTCTCTAACGAGTATCTTACTGACATGTACTACGACTGTCGTTCTCTAACGAGTATCTTACTAACATGTACTACGACTGTCGTTCTCTAACGAGTATCTTACTAACATGTACTACGACTGTCGTCTTCTAACGAGTATCTTACTAACATGTACTACGACCGTAGTCTTCTAACGAGTATCTTACTAACATGTACTACGACTGTCGTCCTCTAACGAGTATCTTATTGACATGTACTACGACTGTCGTCCTCTAACGAGTATCTTATTGACATGTACTACGACTGTCGTCCTCTAACGAGTATCTTACTAACATGTACTACGACTGTCGTTCTCTAACGAGTATCTTACTAACATGTACTACGACTGTAGTCCTCTAACGAGTATCTTACTAACATGTACTACGACTGTCGTTCTCTAACGAGTATCTTACTAACATGTACTACGATTGTCGTTCTCTAACGAGTATCTTACTAACATGTACTACGACTGTCGTTCTCTAACGAGTATCTTACTAACATGTACTACGACTGTCGTTCTCTAACGAGTATCTTACTAACATGTACTACGATTGTCGTTCTCTAACGAGTATCTTACTGACATGTACTACGACTGTAGTCCTCTAACGAGTATCTTACTAACATGTACTACGACCGTAGTCTTCTAACGAGTATCTTACTAACATGTACTACGACTGTCGTCCTTTAACGAGTATCTTACTGACATGTACTACGACTGTCGTTCTCTAACGAGTATCTTACTAACATGTACTACGACTGTCGTCCTCTAACGAGTATCTTATTGACATGTACTACGATTGTCGTTCTCTAACGAGTATCTTACTAACATGTACTACGACTGTCGTTCTCTAACGAGTATCTTACTAACATGTACTACGATTGTCGTTCTCTAACGAGTATCTTACTGACATGTACTACGACTGTAGTCCTCTAACGAGTATCTTACTAACATGTGCTACGACTGTAGTCCTCTAACGAGTATCTTACTAACATGTACTACGACTGTAGTCCTCTAACGAGTATCTTACTAACATGTACTACGATTGTCGTCCTCTAACGAGTACCTTACTGACATGTACTACGACTGTAGTCTTCTAACGAGTATCTTACTAACATGTACTACGACTGTAGTCCTCTAACGAGTATCTTACTAACATGTACTACGACTGTAGTCCTCTAACGAGTATCTTACTAACATGTACTACGATTGTCGTCCTCTAACGAGTACCTTACTAACATGTACTACGACTGTCGTTCTCTAACGAGTATCTTACTAACATGTACTACGACTGTCGTCCTCTAACGAGTATCTTACTGACATGTACTACGACTGTAGTCCTCTAACGAGTATCTTACTAACATGTACTACGACCGTAGTCTTCTAACGAGTATCTTACTAACATGTACTACGACTGTCGTCCTTTAACGAGTATCTTACTGACATGTACTACGACTGTCGTTCTCTAACGAGTATCTTACTAACATGTACTACGACTGTCGTCCTCTAACGAGTATCTTACTGACATGTACTACGACTGTAGTCCTCTAACGAGTATCTTACTAACATGTACTACGACCGTAGTCTTCTAACGAGTATCTTACTAACATGTACTACGACGTCTCCTTAACGAGTATCTTACTAACATGTACTACGACTGTCGTCCTTTAACGAGTATCTTACTAACATGTACTACGATTGTCGTTCTCTAACGAGTATCTTACTGACGTGTACGATGTCTGTCGTCCTTCCAAAAATAGCTATCCTCCTCATCCCTAGCCCACTAGATTTTTTTTTTGAAAAATATATTTAATTTATAGTAAGGAGAAAGAAAGAGGATTAAATATAAGAAACAAGAAGTTAATAAATCCGTATTTATGCAGCCATTAAATTTTTAAACTATACTTATATAGTATTTAATTATTTAACCTTTAAATATATTACATTATTTTTGTCTTGGTTAATTCCTTAAACACTAATATATTATCTTCATTTCTCATTATTTACTATTTCCCTATTATTATGTTATAATGGTATTTGTCGTTTGAGATTGAATATTTAAAAAAATGTTTCTAATGTTGTAAAGTTCTCACTACTAAAACTCTCAACTTGAGTTTTAAATTCAAAGTTTTAATATGTTTATTTTATCAACAAGGCTTGGTTCACTTACTTCTTATGTTCTGTATTATTGTACATTATTCATAATTTTTCACAACTGTGAATATCATTATAGCCCCATTAGACAAAACTAAGTTCATATTTATTTTTAACCACTATTGATTAATTTCTTTAAATTATTTTCCCATTAGTTTACTTAAATGTTGATAGCTTGTTTGATCTGATAATAAGATTTAACGGGGAGAGAGATTGGGAAATGATAGCCATATTAGTATTATCAGAAGAAACATTTAGAAAATGCAAAATTTGTTGCCATCAACATTGATAGCATTTAATTGTATTGTTGGTATTATTTAATAGGAATGTGTTAAATCTATCAAATGTGACAGCTGCAGATCACAAGTCTTCACGTATAAATATAGGGAAATTCCTTTTGTAACTTTTAGAACAGTCACAAAAAAAAAATTCCTTCCTATCTGAATCGGGTTATCGGCCGTGGCATCTCCAAGAGGTAACTTTTGATTCCTCAACAAAAATACTTGCGCATTATTGGATTAAAGTGTACATTTTATTTTAGTTCTGCTGAGACCCACACCGATGTACACGCCATCTAAATCTTAAGACCATCATGATTAGTTTGCTAGTGATGGGGAGGTCAGCCTTCAAATCCTGGATTTGTGAACTGAGGGTAGTTTTAATAAATTATAACTCACTCTTCTTCCACGTGAATGTGGGTACATTTCTTCTAAATGTCATATTCCTCATCCTTACTCAATTAGTGTAATTAAATGTGTCAGTCTGGGCGAAAACTAAGATGTGAAGCAAAAAAAAAAAAACTAGAACAGTTACAAGATCCAATCCCCCCAGCTGCTAAATTCATCATTGTGCTAAACCCCTATATTACAAACTAACAATAATAAATTATATAATAATACTATTAAATTAATTAACTGAATTAAATTCATTTTAATAAAACTGGATACCTTAAAACACGTAATGGTTTATCACCTATAATAATAAATTTATAATAATTGTTAAATGTCATTTATCATAAATTATTAGCTCTTTTTTTTCATAGAAACCCCATTTTCAGCAATAGTTGATTAATTTTTCGTAATTCCGATATTCATAGACGTAGACCTTTAGCTAATTCGACAGACCTGCTAGCGACTGAGCTAAGGTGTTTGACAAAATGGTTTATTAAAAACTTTGTGTTATCTCCTGCCTAAAACACAGCTTCTGTTTTTTATAGAGGTGTAGTTCGCGAACGGACAGTTCAAATTGAACGATTCTTCTAGATGAACTAGTTCCCTAGGTTGAAAGGATGTTAATTGTTTGCTATTCCCCTTGTTCAACAAAGCTAACTATAGCAAGATTCTGGTAGGAAGGAATTTTTTTTAAAAAAAAGAATGATTTGTTAAGAAAATACAAATTCTATTGCGCGGACGATATTGATAACATGTCATTAGTATAATTATCATTATAATAATATTATAACTTATCGAAAGTGACAGTTGCAGATCTCATGACTTCACTTGTTTAAAAAGTGGTTTTAGTAACTTTTGGTACTGTAAAATAAGGTTCCTTCCTATCTAAATCAGACTATACCACAGCTCCGAGAAATAAGCATCTTGTTTACCAATATAATTACTTATATAATAATAATAATAATACATATAACTGTCATGCACTGGCGTACCGAGACATTCCCATTAGGGAGCACAACTGGGATCTTAACAAGCTACCTCCCTTCATCTAGTGTTACACCAGAAAGCATTATTAATATTGTATTAACTATCCCCTCACCTATTATATATATATATATCCTATATATATAGGATATATATATATCCTATCTGTATATATATCCTATGTATAAAGACGAACAAGATGTGTATTAATCACAACTTGTAAATGTGTGGAATGCCAGGCCTCCACCGTGGTTCGGATTCCACGTTAAACTGTAGGTCCTCCATTTCATCTCACAATCACCCTACCATTACACATTAGCGTAAGTGCGTATAACCCGAACGGGTAGTAAGACGCGCTGCTAATAATAATAATAATAATAATAATATAAAGACGAAAGCCCTGACTGACTCATCACCGTATCTTCCAAGCCTCTTGATCTGTAATCCTTAAATTCGACGGGAAGGTTTCTTTTAGGTCTTAAGTGTCAAATAAGAAGGGGTTTGACGAAATTCAACCTCTAAGGAGGTGAAACGGTGTTGGAACACTTTTAAAGGTATAGCCGTATTTTCCAAACCACTTGAGGTGGAACAATGAAACGTGGCAGGGAGCTTCTTTTTAGGTAGCGGTCCAGAGGTTTTTTGGGGGGATTTTCTAGATATTCAGCCCCTAAGGGTGTTAAGGGGCTATAGGCTGGGTTTTTTCTTATCTTTTAAACCGCTTGGGCTTATAATTCAGCTTCTTAGGGGGTGGTTTTTCCGTATCTTCCAAATCGCTTGAGCTGGGATGAGAAGGTTATTTTTAGGTAACAGGTCAGAAATATTTTAGGATTTTTTTAAATTCAACCTCTAACAGTGTGAAATAGGAAGGGGGTAGTTTTTTAATAGTTTCAAAATGTCAAAAGATGCTGGCAGAACCCACGCGACGCAAGGGCTATTGGCTAGTGTAATATAAATTATTCCTGTATACCTTGGATGGCAATAACGTATTCCTTAGTGAAACATTTTATTTTAAAATAATTAATAATGTAGCTAGTATAAAAATAATTCACTTGCTAAGTACCCGTTCTTCGCACGGGATGTTTTGTAATACGTATCTATTTCCAGGAAACTTCCAAAGTTGGTCCAAAGAAAATACGTTAAGCAGAAGCTGAAAAAAGGATTAAAAAGTAGTATATTATAGCCGCCATCTTGAAACAAAATGGCGGAAGTAAATATTAATTGGACTATTAATATGTTAACCGAATGTCTGAGCTAAGATCATGCGGCATTTCAACATAATCGATGTAGCGTTTTTTGCTTGAAAGAGAAATAGACATACAACTACTAATTTTTATATGTTTATTATTGCTTTGCTTCCAACCCAGTTTTTAATTAATTTTAAAAGATCTAATCAAAATTTGAAAAATTTTGGCTTCAAGGTGCACACGTTCGTGCACAAGGGCTACTAATTTTTAAAATTTCAGCCCCCTGCGTGTAGTAGGTATGGCGCAATGCTCTTGACAGACAAACAAACTCTTCATTTTGTTAGAACATAAATTGATTACAAATTTGGAATATGACTGAATTATACAAAACATTCACACAAATATAATAATTACTACATCATAAATGGTGTTTGAAACACTCAATATTATATACCAGTAGCATGAGCCATTATTGAAGTTATGAGTTGTTGTAAGAGGGTGAAAATGTGAGAGGAATGTAGATGGTACCTGCAAGAAACTATAAATAGCCAACCTGAGGTTACTGTGGGACCGCATCTTGCAGGGTGAAAGTGTGAGAGGAATGTAGATGGTACCTGCAAGAAACTATAAATAGCCAACCTGAGGCTACTGTGTGACCGCACCTTGCAGGGTGAAAGTGTGAGAGTGAATGTAGATGGTACCTGCAAGAAACTATAAATAGCCAACCTGAGGCTACTGTGTGACCACACCTAGCAGGGTGAAGGTGTGAGAGTGATGTAGATGGTACCTGCAAGAAACTATAAATAGCCAACCTGAGGCTACTGTGTGACCGCACCTTGCAGGGTGAAAGTGTGAGAGGAATGTAGATGGTACCTGCAAGAAACTATAAATAGCCAACCTGAGGCTACTGTGTGACCACACCTAGCAGGGTGAAGGTGTGAGAGTGATGTAGATGGTACCTGCAAGAAACTATAAATAGCCAACCTGAGGCTACTGTGTGACCGCACCTTGCAGGGTGAAAGTGTGAGAGGAATGTAGATGGTACCTGCAAGAAACTATAAATAGCCAACCTGAGGCTACTGTGTGACCGCACCTAGCAGGGTGAAGGTGTGAGAGGAATGTAGATGGTACCTGCAAGAAACTATAAATAGCCAACCTGAGGCTACTGTGTGACCGCACCTAGCAGGGTGAAGGTGTGAGAGGAATGTAGATGGTACCTGCAAGAAACTATAAATAGCCAACCTGAGGCTACTGTGTGACCGCACCTAGCAGGGTGAAGGTGTGAGAGGAATGTAGATGGTACTTGCAAGAAACATAGCCAACCTGAGGCTACTGTGTGACCGCACCTAGCAGGGTGAAGGTGTGAGAGGAATGTAGATGGTACTTGCAAGAAACATAGCCAACCTGAGGCTACTGTGTGACCGCACCTAGCAGGGTGAAGGTGTGAGAGGAATGTAGATGGTACTTGCAAGAAACATAGCCAACCTGAGGCTACTGTGTGACCGCACCTAGCAGAGTGAAGGTGTGAGAGGAATGTAGATGGTACTTGCAAGAAACTATAAATAGCCAACCTGAGGCTACTGTGTGACCGCACCTAGCAGGGTGAAGGTGTGAGAGGAATGTAGATGGTACTTGCAAGAAACTATAAATAGCCAACCTGAGGCTACTGTGTGACCGCACCTAGCAGGGTGAAGGTGTGAGAGGAATGTAGATGGTACTTGCAAGAAACTATAAATAGCCAACCTGAGGCTACTGTGTGACCGCACCTAGCAGGGTGAAGGTGTGAGAGGAATGTAGATGGTACTTGCAAGAAACATAGCCAACCTGAGGCTACTGTGTGACCGCACCTAGCAGAGTGAAGGTGTGAGAGGAATGTAGATGGTACTTGCAAGAAACATAGCCAACCTGAGGCTACTGTGTGACCGCACCTAGCAGGGTGAAGGTGTGAGAGGAATGTAGATGGTACCTGCAAGAAACTATAAATAGCCAACCTGAGGCTACTGTGTGACCGCACCTAGCAGGGTGAAAGTGTGAGAGTGATGTAGATGGTACCTGCAAGAAACTATAAATAGCCAACCTGAGGCTACTGTGTGACCGCACCTTGCAGGGAGAAGGTGTGAGAGGAATGTAGATGGTACCTGCAAGAAACTATAAATAGCCAACCTGAGGCTACTGTGTGACCGCACCTAGCAGGGTGAAGGTGTGAGAGGAATGTAGATGGTACTTGCAAGAAACATAGCCAACCTGAGGCTACTGTGTGACCGCACCTAGCAGAGTGAAGGTGTGAGAGGAATGTAGATGGTACTTGCAAGAAACATAGCCAACCTGAGGCTACTGTGTGACCGCACCTAGCAGGGTGAAGGTGTGAGAGGAATGTAGATGGTACCTGCAAGAAACTATAAATAGCCAACCTGAGGCTACTGTGTGACCGCACCTAGCAGGGTGAAAGTGTGAGAGTGATGTAGATGGTACCTGCAAGAAACTATAAATAGCCAACCTGAGGCTACTGTGTGACCGCACCTTGCAGGGAGAAGGTGTGAGAGGAATGTAGATGGTACCTGCAAGAAACTATAAATAGCCAACCTGAGGCTACTGTGTGACCGCACCTAGCAGGGTGAAAGTGTGAGAGTGATGTAGATGGTACCTGCAAGAAACTATAAATAGCCAACCTGAGGCTACTGTGTGACCGCACCTTGCAGGGAGAAGGTGTGAGAGGAATGTAGATGGTACCTGCAAGAAACTATAAATAGCCAACCTGAGGCTACTGTGTGACCGCACCTTGCAGGGAGAAGGACATTTGTTGTTTCCAGCGATGATCTGTGTGGCGAATTTTGGGTCATGCGATCGTGGCTGTGTTTTGATTGGTTGCAAGGCATAGTTTCAAAACCAACAGTTTGTGAAATCAAGAGAGTCTCTCGTGGTATTTGGCCGAGAGCTGTTTTCAAGTACGGGTGACAAATGCCACTGGATACTTGTTATCGCTTGGCGAGTCGTTGAGTTACCTCTCCATCCACTGGTCTAGAGATAGCGGAGTTTATTTTTGTACCGAAGTGAAGTCGAAGGTGATCTGTAGATTCCTTAAGACATTGTTGATCTTGGTGTGGGGCACCATATGGACTTGTGGAAGTTGGCTCACTCGGGGATCTCGTTGACTGGCGTAGGGCACGGACGTATTGGAGAAGGAGTAAGGAAGGGGGGGGGGGATTAGCGAGGGGTCACAGGTGATAGCCGACGGGACTCAGGGGAGAGATTGGGGCTGGGAGAGCGCATACAGTGAATGAGCCACGGGAATAGATGCTGGGAGAGAAGTACAGATGAGTGTGGGGAGGTGAGCGAGGAAGGGTGTGGTTTGGAGAATCGGGAGAGGTTAATCCCCAAGGTCTGGCGGTCGACGGACCCCGTCCATGAAGTGCTGGGCTCTGGCGTGGTAGAGTCGTTAGTGTCGGTGGACTTGTTCTGCGCGTTCTTCCGTCTCGTCTGTTGGGCTTTTCCGGAGCGATTCGTGAAATCCATATCGTTCCCGAGCCGGCTACCGTAGGACTGAAGGAGGCATTGGACCCGAGGGGAAGGGGCTAGGACGATAAGGGGAAGCAATTACGCACGAGGGGTGCAGTGGAGGAGGGGAGAAGCCTGGGTAAGGGAGGGAGGAGAAAGAGGGAGGGAGGGAGACAAAGGGGGACCTCGGAACTCAAGATGGCACGGTGAGGTGGGGAGAGAAAGAGAACTCGGCACTAAAGATGGTACGGTGAGGTGGGGTGAGAAAGAGACCTCAGCACTAAAGATGGTACGGTGAGAAAGAGACCTCGGCACTCAAGATGGTACGGTGAGGTGGGGTGAGAAAGAGACCTCGGCACTCAAGATGGTACGGTGAGGTGGGGTGAGAAAGACCTCGGCACTCAAGAAGGTGTGGTGAGGTTGGGAGAAAGAGACCTCGGTAATCAAGATGGCGCGGTGAGGCGGGGAGAGAAAGGAGACCTCGGCACTCAAGATGGTACGGTGAGGTGGGGTGAGAAAGAGACCTCGGCACTCAAGAAAGTGCGGTGAGGTTGGGAGAAAGAGACCTCGGTAATCAAGATGGCGCGGTGAGGCGGGGAGAGAAAGGAGACCTCGGCACGCAAGATGGACGGTGAGGTGGGGGAGAAGAGACCTCGGCACTCAAGATGGTGTGGTGAGGTGAGAGAAAGGAGACCTCGGCACTCACGATGGTGTGGTGAGGTGGGGAGAGAAAGGAGACCTCGGCACTCACGATGGTGTGGTGAGGTGGGGAGAGAAAGGAGACCTCGGCACTCACGATGGTGTGGTGAGGTGGGAAGAGAAAGAGACCTCGGCACTTAAGATGGCGCGGTGAGGTGGGGAGAGAGGAAACCTCGGCACTCAATATGGCGGTGTGAGGTGGGGAAAGGAAGAAGAGAGAGGATGTGGTGCTTTCAGATGGTAGAGTCATGACCCGGTGATATACGTTACTGATATTTCTAATCGTGGTCAAGGCCACTACAGAACTGGTGCTCACTGATCTGAGCCGGGAGCCAGCCGCTTTTATCCCCCTTAGCCGTGCGTCAGACCCGGGTGCAGGGGTTGTTGGCGCGGAGCGCGCATCCCTTCTCCTGACACAGAGCTGGACGGGTAAGGGTGACGTGTGCAAGAGCGTACTAACTCCTAAATAAACCTGGTCCGTGCAAGGACCGGCCATGACTGGGTTAGTTGGGGTATAACACGGGTATGTGTTATGCCACCACGCATACATAGTGAATACATTCTTGTATCTCACTGGTAGTGCTTGACATGTATATATTTGTAACAATAATTAAATAAAACTACTCTATTGGTTGGAATTATCAATTAGCAAGAAGTTGAACTTATTATTCGACGACGCGTATTTCCACTATACGATCAACCAAAGTAATGTGCCGAGATTATTATATTAATTTATTGTTAACATATATATATATATATATATATATATATATATATCGTGTTACATATTCACGGACAAAACGACTTTCTAATGACACTAAGCTTTTAAGCTATTTAGAATAGTCATAGTTTGGATTTTTTTTTAAAAATAAGCTACCTGTAAAAGCTATTTGAAGTGGTATATATATATAGCCTCTAAAAGCTGTTTAGAGTGGCTCACCCCCAGCTTTTTTTTTTTTTTTTAATTTGATGACTATAATTTATTTGAAGTGATTCTCACCTGGAATATTTTTAATTATACACATCTAAAAGTAATTTAGAGTTTTTAAATTGTAATTAGAGTTCAATGCGTATTTCTCCCACCAAACAATACATTTATGTTGTGCCTGCCTCATTTATACTATATTTGAAGTAACGGGGAGGGGGTCCTGGTCCCCTCTGTAGGCACATATATGCTGTCATGGGTGTAAGTCATTCACTGGAGAAGACTGAACTGCAAGAAGTATTTCGTGATTTGACTGAACCTAGAAGATGTAGCTCGCGAACGACTGGACTATTGAACTAGACAGATAAATTAACTGCTCATTTCAGTGAACAGAGTCACTTAGAATTTTTCCCAACATTAAGAAGTTCTGCCCATATATATAAAATATATTCTACTGAACTCTGCCCTTCTAATGTTCTTCTTCTCAATGCGCCTGGGAACCGGACGTCAGCCAATATTTGGACGGGCCCGTTACAAGTTCAAGGATACCAGCTAGGACAACACTCCCGCAAGAACCTTTTAACGACAGAGGACAGCATTTAATGTGGTTTTTTTAATCAACCACGGAGGCGTTTCGCTTTCAAGGACCTTGTTTTCCTCTTTAACTCCCCCCTCTCCCCCAACTCTTGTCATCGCTGAAAGACTTCAGGCCCTGCCCCTACAAGTTACACTTACAAGAATACGCCACAGTACGTTCCCCGCCCAATCTTGTGACCAAGGGTTGTGAGTCACCGACTATACGTTTAGAGGAGCCTGTCATGATACCTGATAATGTCATTTTTGTAAATCAATGAGTTCAATTGATAGATCACAAATTATACCACCATGTTGTATTTTGGAACCACAATGGATTTTATATATATTAGTTTTTATTATTATTATTATTAGCACCGCGTCTTACTACCCGTTCGGGTTATACGTACTCACGCTAATGTGTAATGGTATGGTGATTGTTAGACGAAAAGGAGGACCTACAGTTTAACGCGGAATCCGAACCACGGTGGAGGCCTGGCATTCCTCACATTCACAAGTTGTGATTAATACACGTCTTGTCAGAGGTGAAGGAAGGGTTTGGCAATCAGATAAATCTGTGCCGGTACCGAGGATTGAACCCCGGACCCTCAGCACAGAAGTCCGACACTTTGCCCCTAGACCACCAGGTCACCCTATATATATATATTAGTTGTTTTTTCCTTGTACCTTGGTGCTACCTCTTTGCAGATAATTATTTCTCAGTTTTCTCATGCATTGTTTTTTCAAAGATTTTTAAATGAAAAATGTTACCTATCGTTAAAAAATATTTATTTTACATTGTTTTCATTATTATTTATACCTAGATTTCTTAAGTTGTATTTTTGCGGCTTAGATAAATGAGTGTCTGCCTGTTGGCACTTTAAGTGCAAAGTAGTACTACTCGCGGATTTCTACTCCTGGTACTTCGCTGATAGTTACATACGTACCGGACAAACATCCAGCAAATACGTTAAATTATGTTCTTGCTGGGCAGTCAGCACACTATACGCCGAATTATGTACGTGTCACCCGACCAACGATGCGCTGATTCGTCTCCATGCGCAATCGACCGGAAATGTGTTTTTTGTGTGTCATTGACATTTTCCTCTCATCACCTAATGACGATGATCAGACCACTTCTAATACTGTTGACTAGTGAGTTGATCGTATCTACAGTTCGGGTGCTGAACGAGGAAATAGCGCGTCGGAAGTTGGGAGTTTGGTGACTTGCAGATGTGGAAGGGTATTCATTAGGAGGGAGACATACATTTGGCTATATATATATATATATATATATAGTTTCACATCTGCAGGAGGAACACTGCCATCGACCTCACGGGTGGAGGAAAGAACCTTAGTTGGCATTTATTTCACCTCTTTGTCAGAGAATATAAAAAAACAAACATAACGTTTTAGTTTAAAGAAAATACCGAGTCTAGTTTTTTTAAAAAAAACAGTCCAATTTTCATAGGAAGACATCTAGAAAAGTAGGTTTTTTTTCACCGCGTCTTCCTAATCAGTCTGGAGTACACACTTAAATTAATTACGCTTATGGTATAGGTAAAAATAGCCTCATTGTACCTGAGTGGGATCTAAACCCCGTCTTTCCTTTCCCCGACAAGCCAGTCTAACACGATAGTTACTAGATCTACGTCTACGTATTCATATTTAAGCTCATGTTATCTGCCTGCATCTGTCACTTTTGATATATATTGTCAGTATTTATAAAATAACACTAATAAAACAGTAAAACTTTATCATTATCGAGGTTGATCGTAAGAAATATGTTTGTATTTTCTAAAAGATACTTCCTTCAAAGATTGGACTGTATCTGTAATGGGCCTATCTAATTATTTTAAAGACAGGGATATTATTTCAACATTATTAAATCTATTAAATAATACTAACTTGAGTTGTCAGTTTTTAAAATCCGTCTCAAATTTATAACTACTTTAGAGAGTTATCCGCGTATTCGTATTAATGGGATATTATACTTCTATTTGCATGTTGAGGTGGATGGAAAAACATCTAGGGAAAAAAAATCAATACACCACGCCTGGATTTAAACCTCTACCTCCCGACACCGGCAAACTAGACCTTACGGGGTTAACGCCTTAGCCCGCATGTCTTCTCACTAGCACCAATGCGTACGAGTGAAAAACTGATGATTTTAAGATATTCCTGGGATTCATTTTAGTTCAAACGTTTTAACACAAGCTAGTGGTTAGTCATGAAGGGCGTACCTTAGATATGATATGCAACCGCGTTAGTGGAGAAAGGGAATGGTAAAACCACATTCATAAATCAATTTTGGAAAGCCACTCTCATTAAAATGGGCGAGACTCGAACCTCTACCTCTCTGTTATTGGTAATCCAGTATATTGCGAGCTTTATGTCTAAGAGTTAAGGAGTTTTGGCACAGGTACTTGGGAATCGAACTTGTGGCCATTAGACGAGCAGTCGGGATTCATAATCAATAATCAGTCATTGGGTATCTCTGGTTTGAATCCCGGTTGTAGTGCCAACCAAAGGAAGGCAGTTACAACAGTTTCAAGCTCACGGTGTTATGTATATCCTAATTACTATTATCTCAAACAAACCCATATCAGTGAGCATGCGCGGACTGTCATGCTCATCTAGCTGGATTTCTTGGTGAGAACGGGACTCAAATCTTGGCCGGGTGCATCGAGGATGTTTTTTACTAAATGGTTTTCCACTCTTTCTCCGTCCAAATGCGGGTCTTTCCCTTAAAATAATATTTACCTCCTCGTCGATCTTGGTTTCATCATCATCATCATGACCAACTGTTTTCAACCAATGACCGGGTCAGTTTAGTAAAATGCCTCCATCTTCCTCTATCCTGCCACCATTCTTCTCCTCTCACTTACTAACTTTTGTTATCAGACTCTACCATCTCTTTCTTCGTCCCCCCTGTGGTCTCTTTCCTCCATACTTTATCTCATCATTCTCTTTGGTGTCCTCTCCTTTTCCATCCTCATTACAATCATGTCCATGCAATCTCAGCCTTGCTTCCTCTACTCATGTACTCCCTGTACCCCCACTCTTTCCCTGATAACTTCATTCCTAATCCTGTTTCTCCTGGTGACAGCTAACATGATCCTTACAAAGTTCATTCCCATAGCCTCAACTTTCCTAGCCTTTCTTACATTCAATGCTCTGGCTTATCAGGATTAAAGTTAAAATGTCTGACTAGGGTTTCGTAGATTTTCCTGCTGGTGTTTAATAATTACTTTCCCAGGTATTCTAGATTATTAGAAAGGTATTTACCATACTTGGATCAACTATCATAGCTTATCAGCAGGATTGTGTTTAACATATTTGACCTTAGAGTAATAGTGTTTATCATACCTTACTCAGTTATCCTACCAATGCCTGATGGTGTCTAATATAACTGCCCCAGGTGTCCACACTTAACAGAATGGTGTTTTATTATAAGTTACATGGAACAGGAAACCTGGGCTATCAGATTTGTGATCAGAAAACTTGATCAAGGTATTCCATCTTATCAGGATTTTTGGCATGCCTATCTCAGTAATTTTTACTTATCCTAGTGTTCAGAATACCTGGATCAGGTATACCAGGTGTACTTGATTCAGGTGTTCTAGCTAATCAGAATGAGGTTTTGCATACCTGGCTCAGTTATCCTAGATTATCAGGTTTGTTCTTTGCATGTCTCTTGTTTTTAACCTAATTGAATCAGGTATCCCACATTAACATTATAATGAAGCTCAACATACATGGCTTAGGTATCCTAGCTTCTCAGATTGATATCTAGATTAGCTTATCTGGATGGTCCTTAGAATACTTCACTTAGTTATCATAGTTTACCTTTTCACATCAGGCCGCACATTTAATGTACAGTGAACTTTTCCAAAATTATAAAGAGGCAACCTACCTAGTATCACACCCAACCTTGCGTGTGACCTTTTCGTAGTCCATGGCTACCTCCGCGGGGTTATGAGGTCCAAAACCTCTTCCCAGTTGTCTGGATATCTCCAGTTTGTTCTTCTTGAGGTGCGGAGATCTAGATCATCTCAAGGTTCGAGCGGTATTATACTTTGTAATGAGTAAAATGAAGAAGGTCAAAAGGTATGATTAAAATAAATACGTATTTGATTTTAAAGTTTTACTAAAAAAGTTCAAGTACTTAAAAAAATATATGTTCATATATTAGCACCACAAAACAGTAGTTCTCTGTATTTCAATTATAAACTCACCTTATATAAATTATTGTGTTGCTTGCTTTGGTTGATGCAAATTACAAGTTTGCTACTGTTGATGTTGGTTCTTACGGGGAAAATAGCGATGGTTGAATTTTATCACAATAAAATTTCGGAAAAGCGTTTAAACAAAATAAATGTAATGTTCCAAAGGATAAAAATCTTTCTGAAACTCAAACTCTAGCTCTATACAAAATTGTCTGAGATAAAGAGTTCCCTCTAAAATAAATGGATATATTAATATAAATAGTTTATCTTGTGCTAGATGAGTTTCTGAAAATTCATTTGGGCATTTGACTAAAAAATTCAGACCATATCTCAGATCCATACCTGAGAATGTTGATAAAAAAAACTACAATGCATTATTGTATTGCGTGTAGTCTGCACAACTATATTAAGGACAATGAATGTATAGCCAAACATTTAGATCCACCAGAAAGGCAACTCACCTTGAGTGATCCGACAAGGTACAAGTGCAACAGCTTCGCCATTTTCCATGCGTGAAACATAAAAAACTTTCTTCAGTTCTCAAAGTGGACTATTCTCATGGTAAGAAGATAGATAAATAATTTATAGACAGCTTACCTGCTTAGTTCCTTGTAGATTTTCCTTAATATGGTATCTTTGTTTGTATTATCACTGTCTTTCTTTCTGGCCATATCGGGTAATCTTCAATTAAAAGTTCATAATCAATTTTTAAAGTTTTTTTTAAAAGGCACAAAGCGAACGAATGGTGACTGTACACTGACGCATCTTAATTCACATGGCTAGAACAGATCGTCAACGTACAGATTCACACACGACAACCATTCTTCTTGAGATTGTCTGAAGATCTCTGCAATTTACGGTCCGTGACGTCACCCAGTATGAATGCTACTTATTAAAATATATGAAATTTTTTTTTTTACGTGACACTGCCAGTATGTGATATTCAGTGTGAATGGAACTTTATGCACCACACTTATAGCAGCACTATTATACTCTTTTTGTTCCAGTGGAACAGACGGAACTTTACCTTATTACTTGGAAGTTACCAGCTTCTGCAACCACCATTTTTTTTCCGTTTTAAAGTTGTAATTAGAAGTGTTGAAGCAACGCTTGTCTTCTTAGACATGTGTTTTTCCTAGGCACCGCCACCACATCTGGAAACAATTTGAAAAATCGTGAGAACTGACACCGCTAGTCTTGTTTATTTACTGGCGGGAAACGCTGCGTTCAGATCTTGAGGTTTAGATGTGATTTGGTTTCTACTCTCGAAGATAAAATGTGGGCCGGCTCTTGTCCCACTGGCTGACCAGAGAGGCCTTGGTTCATTTCTGGCCGGTTTAAGTGTACTTCATCCTGCTCTTCCCTCCATCCTAAAGTGGGTCTCCGTCCTCTTTCCAAGCCAATACAGGTGTACTTTCTCTAAACAAAAAATAAATAAAATAGTTTCTTGATACATGATTGTGAGCACCTAGTTATACGGACGTGATTCAGCGGATGAGATACATTCCCACCCCATGTGTGTGGTTGTTGGCTGGCCAGTTTACAGGGCGGAGTAATGCAGGGATCACGATCAACTTAACGTTAACTTAAAGTAACGTTCACTTAAAGTTAACTTGACGTATGTATGATCACGATTCACATAACTTAACGTAACAACTCAAGCCAAACATCTTAATTCTCGATTATGATCTGTCATTTGTTCTATTTGTACAGTGATGATCTGTGAGTGTTTACAGTTTTCAATCGATATAATAAATTTATATTACAAAACTTTTTTGATAAATTTAGCTTTCCTATTTTAGTTTAATTATTTTGTTTCAATGTCCTATCACTAGAACTTACGCTAAAGAGTAAACCTTTGTCATAAAACCATCAAATGAATTACTAAAAAGCCCTGTTGACGTCACTCGCATAATGATTGACTGGCTAGATCACGTGATACCTTTCAAGTAACGTTCACTTAAAGTAAAAGACCTCCCAGGACATCTCTTATGTTAAGTTAACTGCAAGTCAACGTTAAGTTAACTGCATCGTGATCGCTTCCATTTAAACACACAAGGAGGTCCTTTATGTTAAGTTACGTTAAGTTAACTTTAAGTTAACGTTAAGTTGATCATGATCCCGGCATAAGAGTAGGGTAGAGGGTCAAGAATTCTTACTCTCTGCTTCCAAATATTAAGTAAGATGTAGTCCATAAAAGGTGTACATTGTGTACAGTGCAGAAGTGATTTTTTATTTGATTAATTACTAACTGTTTAAATAATTTTATATATGAGGTGAAATGAATACTATCTAATGTGAAATTTATTTATATTAAGAAATTCAAATTACAAATGTTCGAATTGAAATTTAGAATGTTGTCATAACATTATTTTAATAGATTATTTAGTCAATCCAAAAATAATGTTTTTTACTATAAACACAATTGAAAAAAAATTATTTCTATAAACAATTAAACTAGAATCATACACTTTATTTCCTTGTTTTCCACAGAATCAGCTGTTTTGGCTACACCAAACTAGCATTAGCTAATTCAATTTTTTTTACTTGTTTACAATACTGTTTTTTAGGTAATAATTTGAAAGACTAAGTAAATTTTCATCATTCTTTTTAGATATGAGAAGCAAAAATATAGAAAACAATCTCCTGTGGAAATGGCAAATTATATATTATAAATAATTGTGCAGTTATTTTTTATATAAATAACCTTTATTTTGTTGTAAATTATGTTTTAATGTATTTTTATATTTACGAATTTTATAATGATAGTATGACTATTAAATAAAATATTGAAATAACCAGAACCAAATTAAGATTGCTAAATAACAGGAATTCTTTAGTATTCTTTACCTGGAATCAGGTATCCTAATTTTGAAACGTGCGGGTTGCGAGTAACTAGGGGATTGCTCGCATATAATAAAAAAAACTTACAAAATTAGCTCTGTTTTGGTATATCCTGCGGTTTGCGAGATCCTGACTTACGAATTTGTTCGCTAGCGAGTTTTCTCACGGGTTTCAAAATTAAATGTCCAGAACCGGAACCTTAACATATTTTATTAGAGAACCAGAACCTTTACTCTTCTTTTTTTTTGTTCGACACCTATATACAGACCAATAAACAGTCCAAAATCATCTTGTCTAACCCAGTTTAGTATTATCTCGAGATACTCAGTGTCACTTGACATGCACAATGTATGACTTAAGGTAAGCGCCCACTGGGTCGGTACCGCACGGACGGAACGTACCGCACGGACCGCACATTTTAGGGGGGTGCGCCCACTATCCGCACTGACGGCACGGATGGAAACTAAGTTTTCTCAGCTGCTCTTGAGCCAGAAGGTGAGCTTCTCGTTTGAAAGCTCAAGGAAGTAATGTTTGCATTTCTGTTATTGTTGGATTTGTTTCATGTTTATATTTGTGCTTTTGTGAGTGATATTTCACCGTAATATTTAAATATGGAAAGCGATGAAGAATGTTTAGCTCTTAGTTGCCTTTTAATTGAAGAGGTGGGAAGAAAATGTACGAAACGACAATTCTGGGTTCACATCAACAGGAAAAGACTTAAGTTTGGCGAATACTACACATTATTTCCTGATCTGGTTGAAGATGACGCCAAAAATTCCGGCCCGCACTTGATTTTAATTCACTCGCCCGGACTTTCTGTCGGATGGCGGAACGGCGGAGAGTCCGTTGCCGGCGGTACCGACGTGGTGGGCGCATCTTGGTAACAAATAATGCTACGAATTAGTTGTACTTTCCGTTCCGTCCGTGCGGTCCGTGCGGTACCGACCCAGTGGGCGCTTACCTTTACTGTACATTCACGGTAATTTTAGTATTTCCTTACGATTGGAAAATATACTGAAAACCGTTCCGTCTTGTAATTTCGTTTTGCCCCTGTAACAAGTGACGTGAATTTACTTTTCTTGCCAACGTCACCAGACGCTAGAAACTATTGTTTACTAACGTTTCAACTGTGCCAAAAACTCAAGATTACTGTGAACCAATATTGTCTCAGCGTCAGCATGCCAAGGTCGGTGTTTGCGATCGCCGAACAGATGGGCCCAGCAGGTCTATGAAGGTGACCTGCGATAGATGTAGGCTAACTTTTTGGGGGGGAGGACGTGATTATTTTGTAGGGGAACATAGTGAAATCTCTAGCTGCATCAGAAATTGTCACAATTTTGACGCCATGAAGACCTTCTCCTCCCTTTATTCTTGATCTAGACGGGGAAGTTTGAGTTGTTTTTATACAAGGGAGGGGTCATGGCTGTATGGCACCCTTCAAAATAAATGTCTGGGTACAGCCCTGGTCTTTTCTATAGTTAAAGGTTTTCAAAACTATATTAAGATCTGTCTTAAGCCATATTATTTTGACTCCACTTTTGTTTGAAAAGACTTGTTCCATCATCTCAACATGAAGGAAATAATGGGTGAACTATAATAACATCCAGTGAAAAGTTAAAACCTAAGCTATTACAATGGATTAAATAGTAAAGCTAATATATTTGATAATTACGGTCATAGCCGCATCTCAATATAATATTCTTCAAATTGAAAAATGACACCGGAACAAACGTAGCTGATAATTTCCGCACGTCCATCACAGACTCTGCCTTAAAATATGAGTGGATAATTACCCTGAGCACGGGATTATGCCTGAATATATCGGTGGCTAGAGCATTGTTGTACTAAGCCTTGATTCCCGTGTCCAGATGTCATTTTTCAATTTAAAGAGCACCTAGGCTATTATTATTATTATTTTATTTAGCACCGCGTCTTACTAACCGTTTGGGTTATACGCTTAAGTACTAATTACACTAATGGCTTAGGAATAGGGAAGGTTGAATATAGAAGAAGTGAACCCGCATTTGCGTGGAGTGAAAGCGGGAAACCTACCTAGGCTATTAGTTTGGTGAGAAAGAGTAGTCATGCTCCCTATGACCACAAAGTTTTTGAATGCATTTGTTCACAGACTTCAAATTTTAGTTCAGTACTCTTTGCCATTATATATTATTATTTTACTCGATATTCATATTTAATTTCTTGCAACCCCTCGGAGAAAGAAGGTATTTTGACCGTAAAAAAGATCGAACTTGAGATTTTGGTGAATGTCTACGTTTCATGACACCCTGAACCCAAGGAAGTGTTTTTTGCAATACCATAATTATGTCTGTCTGTATCTCGGTCTAGAGCTGAAACCATTTTACCGATCGGGATAAAACTTGGTACCTTTGGTTTTAAAAGAATTCCTCCGAGGGGTTTTTTAAATTAGATATCCAACCTTTCTCAAAGTTGGTTATAACGATTTGATTAAAATTCGTATATAGGAATTGTTTAGTAATAATAATAATAATATTTAGCACCGCGTCTTACTACCCGTTCGGGTTATACGCCTAAATACTAATTACTCTAATGGATTAGGAATTGGGAGGGTTGAATTTAGAGGAAGTGAACCCGCATTTGCGTGGAGGAAGAGTGGAAAACCATTTAGGAAAAACCACCCCCAGTTCACCCGACCGAGATTCGAACCTCGATCTCCCCGTCCTCGGCGGTCGAGCTCAACACGACTAACGCGTTAGCCAACTACGCCACCGAGGCGGGTGAATTGTTTAGTAGTACAAACAAAATTACTACCCTCATTTCCCCGTGAACATTACTTTGAGTACTTTACAGAAACAGATATTTCCAATTTTAATCATATTTCCGCATCTATTTCAGACACGAAATAACTTACTATCGAAAATAATGTAGGACTATTAAAAATAAAAAAAATTCCTTTGAAGTACTATATGTTTATAAAACCAATAGTTTCCGAGGTATAAGCAAATAACTATATATATTTCTTATGGAGGTCTTTGACATTTGATTATTTATTTTAGCAGCGGGTTTTACTGCCCGTTTGGACAGTGGCGCAGGAACTAGGGGGTACGGGGGTAAATTTTACCCACCCTAAAAATTGAGGGGGGTAAAAATGATACTTTTTACCCCCCCAAAATAATATAGTAAACGTTTAGATAATGTAAACATCTTATTGAGGCAAGATACAATGCTCACACTATGTTAACATAGTAAAAATAAAATGTGCTTGGAGCATACCCTGAAGAGATTTTGAAAACTCTGATAGTGATACCAGCTACATCAGCTACTGCAGAAATAATTTTTTCAATGCTTGGATGCATTAAAAACTAGCTTCGCTCTACGATGAGGCAATGTAGACTAAATCACCTGAGAGGCTCAACAAAATTAAAATTGCAAAACTGGTTAGTGGTTTTATAGCTAGTAACAAATATAGGGCAAAGGTGTATGGAAATATACTTTAATTTTCAGTGTATCATAATTTTTAGTTGAGCTGCATCAGGTAAAAATTTTCTTAATATGTTTTGTGTGTATTAATTATAATGTTTGGAATGACTAAAATAAATTAGGAAAATGCACAATGGGACCATTAAATAAAGGTATCCCTCGTTATACGTAATATCACTTTACGCGTTTTCGTTATAACACGATTCAAAGAAATACAAAAATAGTGTATGGTCAGCTGAAATTTCACAGTCATCCTGTGCGGGGGTGGTGTGACCTTGTGTACACAAATTCCAGTGAAAGCATTGATCTTTACTGTATAGTTTGGTGTTGGGGGGTGGGGGGTGGTATTGACAACATTGGATATGCATGGTCAGAAGTTAAACAGTCCTGTATGAAAGGAGTTTGGAAAAATGTTTGGCCTGAAGTTTCTGATTCTCATGATTTTGATCCTGACCACGAGCTTTCCAATCGAAGACATGGCATCGTTGACATAGCAAGATGTTGTATTTGAGGACGTAGACCAGGAAAATGTGGGTGAATTGCTCCAATCCCACTCAACAGAATTCACCAATGAAGATCTTCTAGAAATGGAGAATGGCATAAATAATGAAGAGGAAGAGCCTTATGTTGTTGAGCCTATCAAACTTTCAACAAAACAATTTGCTGATTTATTTAAGCACATTAACAGCGCAATTAGAATCATTGAAGAGAATGACCTTAACATGGATAGAAGCACCAAAGTTGCCAGAGAGATCCAGAGTTCTTTGGCTTGCTACAAATAACTCTATAGAGAGAGGGAAAATGCTGCCCGTCAGTTGAGTCTTACCATTTCATCAAATAAATTGAAAATCGTCAGTCTAAAGACCCAGGGCCTTCACAACAGCAAAAGCTTACCATTCCAGGGCCTTCAAGAGAGAAAGAGTCTACCGTCCCAGGGCCTTCAAGAGAGCAAGAGCTTAGCGTCCCAGGGCCTTCAAGAGAGCAAGAGCTTAGCGTCCCAGGGCCTTCAAGAGAGAAAGAGCTTAGCGTCCCAGGGCCTTCAAGAGAGCAAGAGTCTACCATCTCAGGGCTTTCAAGAAAGCAAGAGCCTACCACCCCAGGGCATTCAAGAGAGCAAGAGCCTACCATCCCAGGGCATTCAAGAGAGCAAGAGCTTACCGTCCTAGGGCCTTTATGCCAGCAAGAGCTTAGCTTCCCAGGGCCTTCAAGAGAGCAAGAGTCTACCATCCCAGGGCCTTCAATAGAGCAAGAGTCTACCATCCCAGGGCCTTCAAGAAAGCAAGAGCCTATCATCCCAGGGCATTCAAGAGAGCATGAGCTTACCGTCCTAGGACCTTCAAGAAAGCAGGAGCGTATCGTCCAAGGGTCTTTCAAAGTACTAAATCCTACCATTCAAGGGTATTAACAAGAGAAAGAGTCTACCGTCCCAGGGTCTTCATGCCAGCAAGAGATTACCATCCTAGGGCCTTCATGTCAGGAAGAGCTTACCATTCCAGGGCCTTCAAGAGATCAAGAGTCCACCTTTCCTGGGCTTTCAAGTGAGAAAGATCTTACCATCCAAGGGTATTCCGAAAAGCTAGAGCCTACCATCCAAGGGCCTTCAAGAGAGCAAAATCATACCATCCCAGGGCCATCAATAAAGCAGTAGTTTGCCATCCCAGGGCTTTCATTCCAGCAAGAGCTTACCGTCCTAGGGCCTTCATGCCAGCAAGAGCGTACCGTCCCAGGGCATTCAAGAGAGCAAGAGTCTACCGTCCCAGGGCCTTCAAGAGAGCAAGAGCTTACCATTCTAGGGCCTTCAAGAGAGCAAGAGTCTACCGTCCCAGGGCATTCAAGAGAGCAAGAGCTTACCATCCAAGGGCCTTCAAGAGAGCAAGAGTCTACCGTCCCAGGGCTTTCATTCCAGCAAGAGCTTACCGTCCTAGGGCCTTCATGCCAGCAAGAGCGTACCGTCCCAGGGCATTCAAGAGAGCAAGAGTCTACCGTCCGAGGGCCTTCAAGAGAGCAAGAGCTTACCATCCAAGGGCCTTCAAGAGAACAAGAGTCTACCGTCCCAGAGCTTTCAAGAGAGCAAGAATTTACCATCCCAGGGCCTTCAAGAGATCATGAGTCTACCATCCAAGGGCATTCAAGAGAGCAAGAGTCTACCATCCCAGGGCCTTCAAGAGAGCAAGAGTCTACCATCCAAGGGCATTCAAGAGAGCAAGAGCTTACCATCCCAGGGCCTTCAAGAGAGCAAGAGTCTACCATCCCAGGGCCTTCAAGAGAGCAAGAGTCTACCATCCAAGGGCATTCAAGAGAGCAAGAGTCTACCATCCCAGGGCCTTCAAGAGAGCAAGAGCTTACCATCCAAGGGCATTCAAGAGAGCAAGAGTCTACCATCCCAGGGCTTTCAAGAGATCAAGAGTTTACCATTCCAGGGCCTTCAAGAGAGCAAGAGCTTACCATCCAAGGGCATTCAAGAGAGCAAGAGTCTACCATCCCAGGGTTTTCAAGAGATCAAGAGTTTACCATTCCAGGGCCTTCAAGAGAGCAAGAGTCTACCGTCCCAGGGCATTCAAGAGAGCAAGAACTTAACGTCCAAGGGCCTTCAAGAGAGCAAAATCCTACCATCCCAGGGCCGTCAAGAAAGCAAGAGTTTGCCATCCCAGGGCTTTCATTCCAGCAAGAGCTTACCGTCCTAGGGCCTTCATGCCAGCAAGTGCGTACCATCCAAGGGCCTTCAAGAGAGCAAAAGTCTACCGTCCCAGGGCCTTCAAGAGAGCAAGAGCTTACCATTCTAGGGCCTTCAAGAGAGCAAGAGTCTACCGTCCCAGGGCATTCAAGAGAGCAAGAGCTTACCGTCCCAGGACCTTCAAGAGATCAAGAGCTTCCCGTCCAAGGGCCGTCAAGAGAACAAGAGCCTACCGTCAAGAGCAAGATATTGATAATCCAGATTTGCCAAATCCAGTTATTTTATCATGCGATTGAAAATTAACAGTAAGTGTACCTGTAGTATTGTATTAATTAGATACATTGATTAAAAATTGTGTTTGTTTACAAATTTCAGGGGATTGAAGATTGACAATAGGTGTAGGCTACCTAATGCATTGTACTAGTTATATAAATTTTAAAAATGGCATTCATTTACAAGTTTTAGGTTTTTATTTCTTTTGGAGTAATCCCTATATCACTCATGTTAAAATCATTTCACTTGCGTTTTCGTGTTACGTGATTATTTATCAGAACCAAACACTCGCGTAGTGTGAGGGACAGCTGTATTACATTTCCCTTTTCTTTTTTTAATCTAAAAAATGTTACCCCTATAAGAGCACATGGTTATTCTTACCCCCCCAAATAAAAACGTTCCTGCGCCACTGCGTTTGGATTATACGTTTTTGTACTAATTACGCTAGCTATTTATTATTATTTATTTATTATTTAGCAGCGCGTCTTACTACCCGTTCGGGTTATACGCTTAAGTACTAATTACGCTAATGGATTAGGAATTGGGAAGGTTGAATTTAGAGAAAGTGAACTCGTATTTGCGTGGAGGGAGAGTGGAAAACCATTTAGGGAAAATCACCTCCAGTTCACCCGACCGAGATTCGAACCTCTTTCTCCCCGTCCTCGGTGGTCGAGCTCAACACGATTAGCGCGTTAGCCAACTACGCCACCGAGGCAGGTCAATTACGCTCGTGGGTTTAGGGATTATAAAGGGTATATTTAGAGGATGTGTACCCGCACTTGCGTGAAAGGAGAGTGGAAACCCATTTTGAAGAAACCACCCTCAGTACACCCGACCGAGATTCGAACCTCAATCTCCCCGTCATCGGGAATTCTATTTAACTGCGAGAGTAGCGCCTTTGACCACGCAGACACCGAGTATGGTGACATGGGAAATTTGTTAAGCTCTTTGGATAACAGAGATGTTCCTCTTTTCTTACTGTTTCTCTAACAGTTGATATTACTTCATTTAGGCACTTTGGTAGAATGTGATTCTCTTTATTTCTCTATTAATAGTGTTGACTAATGTTCCATTATCAGACGTGGTGTTAAAAAAGTTTCTGCAACAATGTTTATTATTTTGTTTCACACATCTTACTAGATTGAAGTAATATCTCCATTTTTAAGTATAGGAGCGAGAAAGTATGTGCAGTGCACCGTACCATTTATTTAATACTAGTTCTTAGTAAAATGTTGAAAAATTTGAATCAACCACTTTACTTTATATTTATAGAAACCCAGAGACCATGTTGATCAACTAACAACCATCCGTTCTGTTGCATTAGGCCGCGTAGTTAGAAAACATTCGTAAACAGATCTTTTATACCCAAGACTATGCTACATAAAGGCTAGCTTCATTTTAATTACTTACCAAACTTCATAGGAAGGGTCCTCCTTATCTGACAGCTAGAACATATACTAGAAAACCTACTTTCACGCATTCATACGCCAAGTTATGAGATCTGCAGTGGTCACGTTTGGTAGATAATATTAATAGGTACCTCTAAAATAACACTAATAAAATGTTATCTCTTTTAACCAGTGTGCTAAGTTTTTTTCAATAAGGTCATTCCTATGAAAATTGGATTGTAGAGGGGAAATAGTTCATGGTACTTTAATGACAACCTTTATAAAAAAAAATAGGTTAGTGGTCTTATCAGCATTTAATGATATAAATAAATCAATGTAGAGGAGTGACGTCATTAAAAGGACATATGTAGGTAGAGAGAAGTTTTTCAACAAAATGTGACGCTATCGTGTTTTGTTCTTTCCTTTTTACCTTTTATGCGTTTGACTAGTTGTAATCTACCTTTTTTTTTTTTGTTAGCGGTTGGCACTAAGAACTTTTTAAGACCATTTCTATGTATAAATATAGGTTCTTTATTTTAATAATAAAAACATTGGACCTAAATGGATGGGGGAATATAAAATACCGAGGGTTCGAAGATGAACCAACGCTGTCATGGCTAAGGTTTATTTTCCTAAAATCTCTCAAATAGTGGAGCTGTACACAGCCTTTAGTTTGTGATAATTGAGGTTTTGTGCCTTAGTCAATGTCCAATCCCCTTTAAGACACGTTGGCTATAATTCTGGTGTGGGAAGAGATGGATCCAGGATCAATTCCAGGAGGAAGCGCTTTCCAAGTCTCCTCTAATTTAACTGTCTCTCTTCAAAATGAAAGAAACAAGGTCGAGATAGGGGTAGTTTGACACAGGGTTGATTATATATATGGGGGAATCGGGCAGAAATAAGTCCAGCTGGCATTAGTTTGAAACAGTGCCGTAACTAGGCAGGTCAAACAGGCGAGACAGTGGGGGCTGTGAAATGGAATTGACGAAAAAAATCCCTCATTTGCGTGGATAGAAAGTGAAAAACAATTTAGGAAGCACCACCCACAGTATACACCCAACCGGGATTTGAACTCCTATCTCTCTCTCATTGGCAGTCTCGTTCTATTGCGAGAGTGACGCTTTAGACCACGTGGCCACCAAAGCAGGTGTTTACACTGCTGTTAAGCAAGGATTTATAAAGGATGATAGACCCCCCTTCCCCTTATATTCACGTATATAAACTTTTATTGACTATATAGTAACATTTTCAAACTAGAAAAATTAGCTTTCTCCTCCTTTGGTTTTAAGGGTTTATTTGAAACATGTTTTTAGTACCTATATGTGTTTGTTTTCAGATGCAAACGATCCTGTACCACAACTCGAGTGGTTCCGAGGCATTCACTGGCAGCTTGAAGAAGAAAGAGGTTCATCACGCCATCACCTTGCACCCTGTCAAACAACACACCAACATGTACCGCATCCACAACTACATGAAGGTACGGATACACATGTATGTATCACTTCTGTGCTTGGGATAGGTCAAACTTGCATACATTCAGGTCGATACAGATACCTAGTCATGAATGTATCCCTTCTGTCCTTTAGCTAGGTCATACTTGCACACATTCAGGACGATACAGATACATATACATGTATCACTTCTGTGCTTGGGATAGGTCATACTTGCATACATTCAGGAATTTACAGATACATATACATGTATCCCTTCTGTCCTTTAGCTAGGTCATACTTGCACACATTCAGGACGATACAGATACATATACATGTATCACTTCTGTGCTTGGGATAGGTCAAACTTCCAAACATTCAGGAATATACAGATACATATACATGTATCACTTCTGTGCTTGGGATAGGTCATACTTGCATACATTCAGGAATATACAGATACATATACATGTATCACTTCTGTGCTTGGGATAGGTCATACTTGCATACATTCAGGAATTTACAGATACATATACATGTATCACTTCTGTGCTTGGGATAGGTCATACTTGCATACATTCAGGACGATACAGATACCTAGTCATGAATATGTCACTTCTGTCCTTTAGCTAGGTCAAACTTCCAAACATTCAGGACGATACAGATACCTAGTCATGAATATGTCACTTCTGTCCTTTAGCTAGGTCATACTTGCATACATTCAGGACGATACAGATACCTAGTCATGAATGTGTCACTTCTGTCCTTTAGCTAGGTCAAACTTCCAAACATTCAGGACGATACAGATACCTAGTCATGAATATGTCACTTCTGTCCTTTAGCTAGGTCATACTTGCATACATTCAGGACGATACAGATACCTAGTCATGAATGTGTCACTTCTGTCCTTTAGCTAGGTCAAACTTCCAAACATTCAGGACGATACAGATACCTAGTCATGAATATGTCACTTCTGTCCTTTAGCTAGGTCATACTTGCATACATTCAGGACGATACAGATACCTAGTCATGAATGTGTCACTTCTGTCCTTTAGCTAGGTCAAACTTCCAAACATTCAGGACGATACAGATACCTAGTCATGAATATGTCACTTCTGTCCTTTAGCTAGGTCATACTTGCATACATTCAGGACGATACAGATACCTAGTCATGAATGTGTCACTTCTGTCCTTTAGCTAGGTCAAACTTCCAAACATTCAGGACGATACAGATACCTAGTCATGAATATGTCACTTCTGTCCTTTAGCTAGGTAATACTTCCAAACATTCAGGACGATACAGATACCTAGTCATGAATGTGTCACTTCTGTCCTTTAGCTAGGTCATACTTGCATACATTCAGGAATATGAAGATACACACGTCTTCATGGCCAATGATTGATAAAATGAGGGGTTCCTGAAAAAAAACATAGTTTTGGGGTGCTTCAAAATATGAAACTGTGGATGACTTTAGAAATTAAATGGAGTTTATTTTACTGAAATTTTGGGTTGGGTTGTGTGTAATATAATTATTATTAATTTGTTAAATATCTAAGTCTGGTAAAATGAATTACTTTAATGCATGCTATTTGGTGCTCTCACATTTGACCTGGTACTTACAATTGATTGGTCTGTTTAACTGTCCTACATGTCAGTGGCGTAACACCCAGTTCTTTGGATAGTTGAATATGTTTATCTAATAGTGTTGTAAGTTATAACTAAGCTATAGCATAATTTCAATTATTTCATTCGGTTTTAAATAGCGCAGATTTTTTTTTTATCTTCATGCAGTCAAGCTGACTGACTGATGGCGTTCCCAACACCAAACCAGGTTAAAACTGTTTTTATAAGGTGTGATTACTAAATTAGTAATTATTTAAGACTATTAATTATTTCTTATAACATTTATTAAGGTGTTAGATGACTTGGAAAAGGGGGACCGAAAATAAATTTTGCAGGGGGGCCCAAGTTTAATCTATTACGCCACTGCTGCATGTATATATCACAATAATTATTCTCAGATTCTGTCATGCTTGAATACACTCTTAATTAGCCCCCTCTCCGCGTTATATTACTCCGATAGCATGTGGCAGAAACAAATTAGCTGAACATATTGCCGATTCTATCTTAGTTGGTGTGAATATCATATCAAACAACAAATAAACCTATTTCACATCCACCCTACATCAAAAACTAGATATTTTACATATTTATTTATTTATATATTTATCCTATCCTTCTGTGCTATACATATTTAATTTTACTTATTTATTAGGAATAAGTAAGGTAATGTGCCCGCATTTATATGAAGTGAGAATGTAAAACCATTGAGAAAAAAAATACCCTCAGTACACCCGGCAAGGATTAGAACCCCAACCTCTCCGTCACTGGAAAATCAGACTAGATGTGCTTGACTATTAGTTCGAGTGCCAACTGGTACAGGTTTTACTGGTATAAAGTCTACTTTAGGTTTCACAGTAGCAATTTTATTAAATTACAAGCACTAGCTTAGATTGGGACCTGGTGGTCTAGGGGTAAGGTGTCAGACCTCTGTGTTAGGGGCTCGGGGCTCAAATCCCGGTCCCGGCACAGATTTATCTGATTACCAAACCCTTCTTTCACCTCTGTCAAAGTGTGTGCTTTCACGCTATGAGAATGTGTGGATTGCCAGGCCCTCTACCGTGGTTCAGAATCCACGTTAAACTGTAGGTATATTATTGAAGATATGGAATAAGAAAAATTATTTTAAGACAGAATTATGTAATTAGTAGATTTGTGAAAGTTGTTTTACACATTTTATTATACCTATGGTTGAAAACATAAATCTGAAAGTGTTCAACATTATTGGTGACAAAGGATATAGCTTGGTAAATAAATTGTCAAACAAGCGTAGTGACTACATATTCCCTGAACATATTGTGCTTTATTATTCCATCCATGTTTCCTTTTACACTTAGAAACTATGCACTTTGTTTACCTTTGGTGTTATCCAATACTGTACATGTAGTTTTAACACATATTTACTTAGCCACAAATATATTATGAAGGTCAGCAAGGGCTATGGATGGATGTACACTTGAACTAAATACACAACTGCAGTATTTCATCATTCATTATACAAAATAACTAACATTATTGAATATTGCTATTCTGCAAAAACCTTTCTGTATAATTTTTTGGTACCTACTAACTACTCACTGTCAAATATTATTTTAAAATAATATTACAAGCCATTTGGGTTTTACATGAATACAAAAGATTTATTGCATAAAAATACATATGGCGTCATTAATTTTAGACTACCGGTAATAATCAAAATGAGATATGACCTGACAAGGACACTAATTTTATTATCATTGTTATCTTATTTTTCAATGCTGCACTTCTGAAAGCCTTCACTGGTAAGTATTTCAAATAAATTACAGGTAAATACACTTATCAATATTTAAAAGGGAGGATATTTTGTTGAAGACAATTTTATTAGGCCTATATTCCCATAAACATTCAATAAATGCCAGTAATACTTATATATGTACTTTAAGTTTACAGTAAAACTTCTTTTTGTTTTAAAGATATATTTAATTCCACTCAGATAACTTGTTTTTCTAGACTAGAGATTTATATAGACCTCAGATAAAATGTTTATAGAAATAATTTTCTATTGAAAGCCCCTACAACTATAAATAAATAGTTTTTAACAGGATTTTACCATGTACAACTTTACTTAACATCTTATTGGCCATGTTTTTTATTTTGTGATTTTGAATTTAATTTACAATTCTTTGGATAGGCATCCTAAACTTTCAAAAGTTCATTCTCACTGTGACCTTCAGATTGTTTGCATATTATCATATACCAGGTACCAATAATATCTTGCGCAAACAAAAACTTACACTTTGACAAAAATAAAAAATATGACTAGTTCTTAGGTTAGAGCCATACATTCTGCCTAAATACAGATTGTCATATAGGTAATTATGTAGCCTAAATATATTGTTAAATCATTCTAGAATTGGTGTATTATTCTGGAAGTACTGATCATGGACCAACAGAGACTCCTATAAACAGTTTTCATTTTGTTTTCTTATGTTTTTAATATACTAGTACATACATTGGAATATCATAATAACATTAGCATTTAAAACAACACAATCATACCCTTGGCACACCAGAAATATACTTTGGGGAACAATCAAAACTGTAGCAAGACAGGACTCTGGGGTACACAGCCCCTCAACTACCAGAGGCAATAATCAGCTCCATGCCTGGTTAAGACCGCTAAGGCCTAAATGCACTAACTAAACTTAATAAACTTTGCCAGTTTGCTAGCTTTTCAATTTTGAATCCCAGTCATATCAAAGCTACTCATTACTAACGGGGTGTGAAATCAGGTGTAGTATGAGGTCTTCTGAAATCTTTATAATAAGATAATTATTTTTTAAATAAATTTCTTGGGTATTTGAACTCTCCAAACCTCCTTTATCACCTCATTTTAGAAGCATCTTTAATGTGTGAATATCAAGTCACTAGCCTGGCCTTAAAATGAACCCTAAGCAAATCCGTAGTCGGGGGTTCGGGGTTCAACCCCCCCACCCCTCCCGAAATTTTATGAACAAAATATATGGCTTTATTTATGGTTCAAAAAATATCAAAATTAAAGTACAAGTACAAATTAGTGGGCTGTGTTACCATAAAAAGCACTTCAAAGAGCTTCTAGAGGCGTTTAATATTTAGAATTTGTCCTAGCCTTCAGCAGTTATGGTGTTATGGTGCCATAAAAAACACTTTAGAGAGCTTCTAGAGCCGTTTAATAATTAAAATTTGTCCTAGCCATCCGATAGTTAGGGGCTGTTTTACCATAAAAAAAACACTTCAGATAGCTTCTAGAACAGTTATTTATTTAGAATTTTTTCTAGCCTCCGTCAATTGGGGAATGGGCCCACCAAACCCCCCTGAAATTATTGGCTGGCTATGGCCTTGATCCTAAGCATTCAACACATCTTTAGTGCTATACTTCAACTTGATACTATTCAAGTTTTTACTACAACTATTTGTATTGGGGAAAGAGGGTTTTTTGCCCTCGCTGGATGCACCACTGAGTCTGACTAATGTTGTTAAAAATAATTTCAATTAATGATAATACTCTCACTGAGTAAGAATTAGGCTAATGCTAGGACCTGGTATTTTAAAAGGGCTGTTACTTTTTTTTATTGTTAACACTACAATACTTAATTTAAGAGATAATTAGTGTAAGGATCATATAGTAGAGACTACACTGATATTTTTCTGGAAAGAGGTGTGCAAGCCATGATGTTAAATAATCAATTTCACTGCAGCCACCCTAGACTGATCTCTGCTCCCCTAAAGTCAAAGATCACCTGCAGCGTATTTATTTATAGTTTGGGTAGGAAGAGCTCTGTCACAAAAATTACACACATTACTTATCTATATGTAAAATATTAGATGATCTGCAGACTGCAGCTGTCACTTATGATAGGTAATATTATTATTGACAGCAAAAAATTAATTTGCATTTTTTCAATAGTCCTTTCTAAAACCTTCTCAATATTTTTCAATATTATTTGGACTGTTTGATAGTAATGGCTTAATTTAAGGGGCAATGGGTGAGGCTGAGGAAGGTAGTTTAGAGGGAGTGTACCAGCCAGCGTCAACTTGTACCCTTTTGCTGCCTTAAGTAAAGTATGAAAATGCCGCCCTTTGTCATTAAAATAAAATTTAAAAAAACAAACATGATTCATGTATTTATATAAGAAAATATATTTTTGCTATTAATTAAACTAGTTTAAAAAAATTAAATTTTTGTGCTTTAGCCTTAGCAAACTGTTGTACTAACTATAACTTAAGCTAAAATGTTTGGGATAATTTAGATAAATAGAGAAAAGTGCACAAGTCTGCTTAGTCCTTCTTGAAACATGGTGCTTCGAGTGTAGGTTTTTATAAGTTCTAACTTGGAAAAATTATCTCGGCGCAAGCAACTGGTATGGTGCTTGTAGTGTTAAGAAAATTTTAAGTGCAAAACAAAGACTTGTATTTGTAAAAAACCTCATGAACTTCATTACTTCTTGAGGCTTTAATAATTAAGGTGGAATCATCTTTGTATGTTTAAGTCTAGGTCATTCAAATCTTTTGAATCTTGACATTTTAAAGTGAACTCTAGCTTGGAATGTAACTTAAAAGTTATTTTGAAGATTTGGAAAATATTAACATTTAGTAATTAGGTAGAATATATTTTAAGAAATACAATTGCGATTCTATATAAATGCACCTTTTTGAAGAACTTTTTTTTTTCACATGACCTACATCCTTACTTCATAGGTAGTAGATTCATTTAAAAAATTAAATCCACTATAAATATCTTGGTTTTGCCATTCTTCTGAATCTGTCGCCCTAGGCGACTGCCTACCCTGACACCCTCTCCCCCATTGTAGGGCTAATGTAGTTTTAGCTGCACAATTTGCTTGTTGAGAAAATTGTGCGGTCATTTGACCAATAAATAATTGCATAGAATGAGTTGAGCTTTAGTAGTTAATTAGGGCTGGACGGTAAAACTACACTGACACTACAGTACTTAGAACCACTCAAATTACACAAAACCTCGTAACTGTAAATCACCATGAGAACTATTTAGTTGTGTTTAATTCACTCATCATCCATAAGACACTTTTTAATTCTGATCATTTGTATACTAGCAGAGCTGTCAGCAATCACCTGCCATACATATCATATATAGCTCACTGCTATCATAGTGTGCTTGTGTTTTGTAGTCACTGAAGATCCAGGCCTTGCAACGAGAGCTTGTTTTGCTGGAGAGGGACATCCAGGCCAGTAAAAGAGAATTGGGAGAGAAAACACCTTTACAGACAGCCGTGTTCAGTAAGTTTGAATCTCAGCTTCAAAACTTAACCAATACCTTTATACATGTACAATTTATACTGCAATATTATGTACACTACTCTTCATTCTGGTGTTAAGATATTAATTAGGTTATGATAAATTATTATCAATGCAAGAGTCTTATTGAGATTGGTGGCAGGTTTTAGAGCTAAAACCCTCACCCCATCCCCAAAAGTACTATCATTTATGTATTTAATAATTGTATTCCTCCTCATTGCAAAGGCTAGTAGCTTATTGAAGTATTTTAAAATTCAAAACATCTAAAAACTATGTTTGTCTCCCACATCGTATTTTCTGGAATCCTCCAATATTGTATATTGTTGTCACCAGTCCCGACATTCATAGAGAAAATGGATGGAATTTCTATTTTAATGTATATGTTGAACAAAAACGGTTCAATAAAGGCATAGGCTACTCTAAGGTGAAGGGTTGATGAAGGTTAATTAAAGGAAGTCCACCCCCATTATCATGAAGAAAGGAAGGAAAAATCACGTTGATAAATTACAATTGGTAAAATCACTCATCACGCATTCGAGATAGAAACATTGATCTCCCCATCATCAGCAATTCAGTCCATTGCAAGCCTGTCACCTTGGACCGTGGGGCACCAGTGTGGGTAAAAAGGTTTAAAAACCTAAGTACAGAAATTCACCCCTATTCAACCCTACCTTCCTTGTGAGATTTTAAAATATATTATTACGGCTTGTGTTTAGATTTTTTTTTAAATTGTCATATGTTTGTACAGGAACTATGTGAAATAAACTCGTTGATATTCCTGCTAAATTTGTATCTTATGTTGGTAGCACAGTCACTTCAGATATAATCATTTGAACATGTAGTGAATGAATGTTTGAGTGAATAAGGCTTATCTAATCAATAGGCATAGATCATTATTATATTTATTGTTTATGCAGGTAGTTTTTGCAGTAGATGGAATCACACAATATTTGAGCCAGATTATATTACTTGGGCTTCTCAACAACTGAAGCCCTGTGTCTCATTTTTTTAAACATTATTTAATCCGCCTATTGGACTAGCTACTAGATAGTCACTGCCTCTGACAAGGAGGTCAGGTTTCAAATCCCGACAGTGTGTATTGAGGGAAGTTATCCACTTGTGATTTTCATCAGAGGTATACCGTCAGGGTGGACTAAGTCTCACCAAACCTTCTATTGGTCAGTTAAGATAAATAAATCTCAAAGATATATATGCTATTATTAGCTTTAAAAACAACACCTAAACTGACAAAACTGACAACAGTGCTTTCTGCAGAGAGAAACATATTTGTTTTCTCTTTCAGTCCCCCAATTGAGACAAGACAAACCACATTTAGTAGCAAATTTAATTTGTTCTAGTTCTCATTACTATTTTAAGATTCCCTCCCCTCGCCAGGGGTACTGCTATTGAACTCGAGAAGAAGCTAGTCTCATTGAGTTGATAAATATTGCTGTTAAGTGTTTGTGAAAGGGGTTAGGGGAATTGTTCTGTTGCAGAGAAATGGGAGGAGGAGGGAGGATCAGGGATAGGCCAAATATCTAGTAACTTACTTACAAGCACCTTTCCCTTCTAGTTGAGCTAAAAACATTTACCTCTCTTAGTTTCAAATTTGTGAGAAAATTCACTAAACTAAGTCAAATATTTAATTGAGTCATATATTCAAATCAAATATAGATCACACCTTTTTTATTAATATATATGTCTACAGGAATAACTTTTTTTAATTCTTGTATTTGTATAAGGAATCTGGAATTATGAAAGGTTTTCCCAAATTGTCTTTCTAAGCATTATTGTTAGTCACGTTTAGTTTTGAGTCTTAAATACATTGTTTTGTGTATTGGGCATGTTCAAATAACTTTAAAATGATTGAGTTTCAATCTAGTTTTAAAATGGAAGAATAACTGATATATATCTTACTGTTGGCAAGGCCGTAGTCAGGGGGGGGGGTTTCAGGGTTCAAACCCCCCCCTCGAAATTTTATGAACAAAATATATATGGCTTTATTTATGGTTCAAACAATATCAAAAATAAGGTACAAGTACAAATTAGGGGGCTGTGTTACCATAAAAAGCACTTCAGAGAGCTTCTAGAGGTGTTTATTATTTAAAAAAATTTCCAGCCTTTGGCAGTTATGGTGTTATGTTGTCATAAAAAAAAATTCAGATAGCTTCTAAAGGTGTTTAATATTTAAAATTGTTCCTATTTTTCGGCGGTTAGGGGATTATGTTGTCATAAAGAAGCACTTTAGAGAGCTTCTAGAGCCGTTTAGTAACTAGAATTTGTCCTAGCCTCAGATAGTTATGGGGCAGTGTTGTCATAAAAAAAACACATCAGATAGCTTCTAGAACAGTTTTTTATTCAGAATTTTTTCTAGCCTCCGTCAATTGGGGATAGGCCCACCAAACCCCCCCTGAAATTATTGGCTGGCTACGGCCTTGACTGTTGGTACCTACCATGATAAAATTTGTTGTGTTGTATTCATAAAAATTGGTGATAAATATATAGACCTATGCTTAGTCATTAGCTAGATCTAATATACAAGGAAATGATTTATCTACAATATCAATCTCCCCTTCTTCTTAATGTTAGCTACACCTTTGATTTTCACTGGGGCTTTCCAATTCTCTCTGTGTTGATGCGGGTACATTTTCTCATGTTTAACTTCTTAATCCTTCCCCCTCAGATTAAATTGCAAATAATATTTGTACTATGGTACTAAGCCTACCAAAATGTCACATAAAATTAAAAATATATATTTTATCGAAACAAAAGTTACTTCTCAACGTATTTAACTTTCTAACTTTCCAAAGCATATATCATTTTAAAAATTAAATACAGGTAAATAGTAAGTTATACCATTGAAAATATGTCCACCTACTTAAATGGCAGAGAGAGGTGATGAGAAGGAAGAAAGCAGAAAGTGAAGGCAGGTACTCAAGAAAATCATTAAAAGTTCAAAAGTTATAAGGTGGGAAAAAACTATTAAAATGATCAAAAAATTTTGTATTTCAAATTCAATAATTAGATTAATATTAGTAGATAGATGAAATCTTAAATGTATAATAGATAGGTAACAAACTTCATAGATTAGGTTCTTTTTTTTTAACTACTTGGCATGTTCTTGTAGAATTTATGATTTTAGCAATCAATTATAACTGAATTTAATTACTGATTAACATATCAAGAAAGTCGTAATCAAACAAAACCCACGACACATTTTAAAATTCAAATACATTATTAAATCCACCACCCCTTCCTTACGTTCAAATAGATCTGACTAGTTTTTGCAATTTTTTTAGTTCTATTTTATTCCTGTAGCTGTATAAAAGTGTAGAAGCAGGGTGTTTGTGTCAAATTATTTATTCAGCTTTTAATTTGCTAATTCCTCAATGGTTTGAATAAAGAAACATAATAGGGACCTATATTATGTATTTTATTAGTCTTTTTAGGTTGCCACTAAATCATTTTAAGAGCTAATTCAAAAATTATTAGGATTATTTTAACATTGAAACTGGGATAAGCTTCATGTAAAAAGTCTATATTAAATCCTTTAACATAACATTTGATTTTTTTTTTTCAAATACACATTTAGCTATTTGTTTATAGCGGGTGTCGGCAATCTTTTTGGGCCCCGATTGACTTTTACATTTATCGAAGGTCCCGCGATCACCCTTTGTTTCTCCACTCTATTTTATTATTATTTTTCTATACATCTTGTATTTATTCCTTAAAGTCAATATTTTCTTACTCACTTATGTCCCTTCCTATATATAAAATACATAAAATAAATAAAATATACATTCTGTTTACCCTAAAAGGTAGCAGTCTTAACTTGACAAATTACACTATGGTCCTATTTTATAAGTTGTACCAGAGTGGAATAATGCAAGGAAAGTTTGTCTTTTATTGACAAGGTAGTTTTGTTACGCGATTAACTGAAGATAGCTGCAAGATCATTCTGTTGCCAAACCCTGGTTTATAGGGTTAGAATATTATTCTGAATTCTTAAATGGCATGTATATTAATTAGAAGGACTACACTGTCTCTGAAGGTGAAATTGACCAATTTATGAGTAGCGACCATTTCTTCATCTGTTAGTGAACCATTTTTAAAGATACATATATTTTTAAATAGGTAACTCTTGTGTCTTATCTGAGCTTTTAATTGATGAGTTATGACTATGATGTCAGGTGATCCCCCCGGATTGAACAAGTTCCACCCTCGCAAAGCTGAGGATGTGCTCATGTGGGACTTCATATCTCGTTCAATCTACTCAGCCACCAACATCAACCCTCGCCGCAGAATGGAATCTCCACTAAAGGAAGGACTGGAAGATGTCGTTGGAGAGGTGAGAACAGAAGCTCCACGTTCACTCCTGAACACACCATTATTTGGCCAGGTTTAGCTAATAATTTTATACCCCTGCAACCAAATAATTCTTTAAAGAAATATTCGAGTACTTACATAAATAAATAAATACATACATACCATACATGCATACAATACATTACAATACAATACATACCATACATTACATTGCATTACATTACACTACATTACATTACACTACATTACAATACATTACATTACAATACATATACAGTACAATACATTTAAATTACTATATATATATATATATATATATATATATACATTACGATACATATACATTACAATACATATACATTTGCATATACATTTACATTTGCATTTACATTAACATTAACATTTATATTTACATTTACATTAGCACATGCACACACACACACACACACACACACACACACACACACACACACCATTCCCTTATGTGTTAGGCAAGAAACTGTGAATATAGCTAAAAAAAAAACTTTGTGCTTAATCTATCCTCACTAACTTTCTTCACACTTCACTATCCTTTCATACTTCCTTCGCTTCAACAACATCCATACTCCAAGTAATACATGCTCTTTTATTCTTAAAATTCTTAATGTTTCTCTTTTTCACACATTTGTCTATAACATTTAACTATGTCTTACAGTTATTAGAAGGTACACCTTCTAAAATGCATATTTAAGGGGAGGGGGAGCCAATTTTACTGTAGAAATATGCCAATTTCACCAAATTAACTTACACAGTAGGCCCTAGATATACCAAATTTATTTTAAGAACTTTATGAATACCCAGTTTTTGAAAAACTTTTTATTTCCCTATGGTTTTCATATTTAATAAAATGTGAACTTTTCAAATATAAAAAATAATTGATTAGAAAGCAACTTTTTTATTGTATTTTTCTGCAGAGATAACACTGTAAATAATGGAATATTTTCTCTAATTTTTAATTGTTTCCAGTGGTAGCATTGAATATTAGCATGCGTCACCACTACTAAAGTAGGTAAATCATATTTAAACATTTGCAAAGTTTCCTGGAAGGAATAAAAAATTAAATAAAAATAAAATATTTTATACTTTAGTTAGAAAAGATCACTGTTCAATTACTTTTTTCATATAAGAAGTTTGAATGTATATACATCTAACCATCAAAAAATAACTTTTAGTCAAATGAGGATAACTTATACAAAATAATACATAATTTTGTGTTCACGAAACTTACATCAGTGGTCACTTGGCCAAAGCTGTCACTCTTACCTTATAACGAATTTCCGGTGACAATGGGGTCTTGGCCATGTACACTAGCGGTTCGTTTCCACATATTATTTATTGTTGTTTTTTACTCCGTTTTCATGCTAATTTGGGTGCATTTCTTCACTTTGCTTTTCTCATCCCTATCCCATAGATTAAGCCATTATTTTTGAACTAATTTTTAAAAAAATTGCTCGTATAGGGACACTTTGCAATGTAATTTTTTAGTCAAACAATGACCGACCCTCTTCTTTTTATCATCAAAAGTAAAACTCTAAATCTGTAAATGAACATATTCACATCAGTGAATCATAGCTCAAATAAGATTTAGTTGAGAAATATAGCATACTGGTACACAATTTATATAATTACTAATAACTTATTTTAATCTATCAAACCCTGATATAAACTAAGTCTGTTAAAGCATAAAAAGTATTAAAAAGCTGTTTGGAAGAAGGAGAGAGCTTGCATACTGCCTTATCTACTCTCCTGACTAGCTGCATGAACACAGTCACCTAAATATGGATAACAACTACGTACCATATTATCAAAATTAATTTGTTAGACTTTTTTGTTGCAAATCTGCTTAGTCCTTTTTAAATAACTACCCCAATAAAAGTTTCTTATTTTCACTTAAAGTCAAAGGTTTAATGTTTCTTCATATAGTTTAAAAATTGTTTATATCCTTTGGAAAAAATTATAGTAAAAAACTGCTTTTCTATACTTTTTTTTGTAGCGCAAGAACTCTTTAAAAAATGTATTATAATATAATGTTATGGAAGTTATTTTAGTAAAAACATTTCATGGATACCAGCACAATCACTTAATTTTCTCATTGAATTATTATTTAGGTTATGGACACAATCAACATGCACTCCAAACAGCGTGGCCGAGTGATTGAGTTTCGAGAGATCCTCTATGGCTACTATCGACTGGATCCTCTTCATGGTGCAGACTACATTCTTGACATGCTACTGGTGTATAAGAAATATAGAGGTCGTAAGATGACTGTTCCAGTGCGCCGCCATGTTTACCTCCAGCAGCAGTTTGGAGGTCAGGTTCTGTGTCTTTAGTTCACTGACTCACATTGATGCAATGCTGTAGCCAGCCAATAATTTCAGGGGGGGTTTGGTGGGCCCATCCCCCAATTGACGGAGGCTAGAAAAAATTCTAAATAAAAAACTGTTCTAGAAGCTATCTGAAGTGTTTTTTTATGGCAACACTACCCCCTAACTATCGGAGGCTAGGACAAATTCTAATTATTAAACGGCTCTAGAAGCTCTCTAAAGTGTTTCTTTACGGCAACATACCTCCTAACCAACGAAAAATAGGAACAATTCTAAATATTAAGCACCTCCAGAAGCTATCTGAATTTTTTTTATGACAACATAACTGCCGAAGGCTAGAAACAATTCTAAAAAATAAACACCTCTGGAAGCTCTCTGAAGTGCTTTTTATGGTAACACAGCCCCCAAATTTGTACTTGTATCTTAATTTTGATATTGTTTGAACCATAAATAAAGCCATATATATTTTGTTAATAAAATTTCGGGGGGGTTTGAACCCAGAACCCCCCCCCCACCCCCCACCGACTATGGCCTTGCATTGATGCCATCAAGCTCGCATTAGACTGGATTGCCAGTTGCCAGAAGGTTGAGATTTGAATCTCTGCTGGGTGCACTAAAGTTGATTTCCAAATTATACCCATGCTAGTGCAGGTGCATTTCCTCAAATTACATACCTCTCTAATCCCTCTATATTGTGTTAAAATGTATGTACTAAAAAAATAGTTTAGTGATAGATAGCCTGGTTCCAGTGCTGGTGGTAGCTGTCTGGGCTGACCATGTTGTACAGTTAGTTTATTCCTGAAACTATCCTATCCCAAATTATATGTTTTGTGAACATTTCATCTCTCAAGCTTATCACCAAATCAATGAATTTATTCTGTACAATAGCAACAGGACATTAAAGAACATTCAGTTCATATTATTTTTAATATGAATTAAACATACAAGTTACCATTTCATGTTTAAATTCATTCCTCAAATGCACTGTATTTAATTTATTATAATCCATGATACACATTTTATAAACATAATGGACAAATACATTTCATTATTAGCTACACCATGCTTTTTATAAATGCAAATACATTCCATCATTAGCTACAACTTACTTTTCAGAAATGCTAATCTTGCCTTGATATACTAGATGACTTGTAGGACGCTTGTATCGTATGGTAATGCTGTTTTACCAGTAACTGTTCCTTGCAACACAGAGGATTTTAATCGCTGTTTGCTCCTATATTCCTGTGTCTAGCCTCACTGGATCACAAATAATCTCATCCTGGGAAGGTATTCAACAAATGCATGCTGTAACAATCTATCTTGTATGAAATTATTGGGTTTCTTGTATGTATCAGTGTAAATTTCCTGGAGGCTTTGTCTCATTAGATCACCTTCCATTGACAGTCTTTTCTGCTTCCTCGGATTACTCTGAATTGGTAATGGTAAGATTTTTTATTTTTTATTTTGGCTAACTTGTTCCTGTTTCGCAGCAAGTAATTGTTTTCCATATATATTTTGTCTTCAAAACCCATAGTTAAATCTTGCCATTTCATTACACAATGGGAGATTTATAGATAGTAGTCTACCATTTTTTTTTTGCTAGGAATTATGTGTGTGTTCAAGCTCCCCCGTCCTGTTCAAGTATTATTCTTGATATCTCCCTTGGTTTGTCTCCTATTCTTGTTTTATTGGTGCCCAGTCCTATGGTCTACATAACATTTTCCTTTGAGTATCTAACTGGGAAATAATCCTGTACCTCCATTTGTTTGATTCTTCAATGTTAATAGGATCTGAGGTAATGCCTTAACACAGTATTTGTATATTTTTTCTTGTAAGAGAGTTTTGAGGTCAACTTGAATTTTCTGATCCTCCAAAAGCTTTTCTAAGTTTATATATGGCACTAGCTCAACAACTTGGTTCTTCAACTTTAACATGTCTTCTTTCATTGCTCAAATGAGGTTGCCAACTGTTATTTGATAGGTTGGCCTCCAAATGACCCCATTGTTTCTTCATTGTTTGTGGGCTGTTTTTTTTTGTTAAAGTTTGTGGTGCGAATTCTTATGTTTATCTTGAGATTGGTTTGTAACAACTATATTTTTCCTTGTTTTGAGCCATTACTCGTCGTCATCGTGAATTGTTTCCAGCCTGAGGCCAGGTTCATTTAGTAAAATGCCTCTATATCCCTCTGTCCTTCCACCATTCTTCCTCCTGCACTTTCTTCCTCTCACTTACACACTTGCTGTTATCTGTTCCTCCCATCTCTTCCTTGGGCTTCCTTGGCCTCCTTTGCAGTCATTTCCCTACATACTTCATATCCATTAATCTTCTTAAAAATCCTCTCCCCTGCCATCCTCATTATGTATCCATACCATCTCATCTTTGCTTCCTCAACTAGCTCATGTACCCCAACTCTTGACCATACATCTTCATTCTTAATCCTATATTTTCTGGTCACAGTTGTTAAAATCTACTCCATACATTTCTATCACCTTTCTTTGTCCTGTCCTCTGCCTTGTCATCACCATCACTTCATTTTTCGCCATATTTAATTTCACTCCACATTCTTTCACTTCCTCCTGATTATCCGTACTGTCACATAATATCCAATGTTTGCCATAAAATAGGTAGTTTAGGTTCTCATATTTACCTATATAACTTTCATTACTTATCCTGAAAAACAATGACGATTTATATGATCATGGTTTTAGATACTGGTAGTTTGTAAGTTTGTAAGATTTTGAGGTCTAGGTAGTTCTTCTGGCTGATTTTACTATTTTGTAGGGTTTGAATTATTTTGTGTATTAAGGAATGTCTTCTCTTTTCCCACCTAAACGTATCTTGATTTGGTATGAATTAATATGTTATTTTATCTCATCTAACGACGTTGCCTACCACTGACGTCAAAGCAAAACAAAATAGGATTTCCCATGTTAATGTTTTTCCTTTTTATTCAGCGAGTTTTAAAAATAGAACATTGAAACAAAAACATAAATTCTGAAATAATTCTGAAAATACTCCTACATCATTTTTAAAAATTTTTTTGAATCTGAACATAGTTTTTTTGTAAACTTTTTTATTGTCTACAGCTTAGGCTATTTTGTTTATTCGTGGAAAGATCACATAGCCATACACCTGCTATAATTTAGATTTTAAAAAATCTGTGGAACCATGTATACATATAGAATAGGAAACGAGAAAAATGGAAAATATAGATGGAAGACAGTGCTGTCCATGGGCTAATTAGTGGAGTGAGGCTCTCTACTTTGCAGCGAAAGAGGGGAAGTGTCATTAGAGAAGGCAGACGAGTTACCTTGCAGAGTGAACGGCTCATTTTCTTTCCACCCCCCCTTTTTTTTCATGTGTTGGCTTCAAGAGTGATAGTGCTTAGTGTACTGTTAGTTAAAATGGTGAAACATCAAAACCCAAAGAGGAAACTTTGTTCATCAAGTAAGCGACGGTCTGTAAGAATAGCAACTGCTCTAGTACGTCGGTTTGGATATCAAAATAAAAAGTAGGCCTATTTATTAATAGAAAAACAAAACTAACAAAAATGTGTTTTAGATTTCGCTACCAGGTTAAGACACTCTGAGACTGGTAATATAGCCCAAGCCTTCCTGGCTAGACTTTCCAACATTCCTATCCAATTTAAAAACCTTAGAATAATACATCTTATATTGTTCTTAGAATTATGTACTTATTTTAAAGTTTATAAATAGTAAGTTCATTGATTTGAATTTACTGGTACAGATTAGGGGGTGTTCAGGTATTACGTAAGCACACCCTGCCCCCATTGTAAGCAAACAAAAGCTAGCTATTGACCCCCCCTCTCTTGCTTACGTAATATTTGTCAACTTATTTTGTCTCTGTTCACAGAGAGAGAAAAAAGTTTGTGCAATTTATAAATTACTGGTAGTTATTAACATAAGGTGTAAATAATGTTGTGAAATAATTCAGAATAAACATTGTTGCACAATGAATTTAAATTTCCGGTATTAAACTGGTGATTACATTCTTGTATGTCTCTCTTTGGCTTACGTAAGCATTGGTCTGACCCCTTCTTCCCCCTTGTCAGCAAAAATAAGTGAAGCTCGAATCAACCTCCACCCCCAAAAGTTCTTACGTATAATACTTGAACTCCCCCTAGATAAGATTATATTTTATGCTACAATAATTTTTATTGCATGGAATTACCTAAGCTACAAGAAAAAATTTTTTTGTGTAAGCTAGAAAATTTTGTAAAGGCAGGCGTAAAAACCTAATTAAGTAAACAAATACAAGAACTAGCGCATAACTTCTGGCTACGTAACAATTAAAATAAACCACTTCTAGTGACAAAACTTAGTGAACCGTGGTGCTACTTTTTTTTTCACTCTTTTGCATTCCCCCCCCTCTCCCCCCTTTTGGTTCCTTGGTAAAATTTGAAACTCTTTATTCCAATCTTTTTATACAATAATTTATATTATTTCTTTTCGCTTATATTAATTTGTTCTTAGGTGGGGGCTCTGGAATTTCTTTGAAAACGTGGGGGCAGTGGGGGTGCTCAATTTGGGCAAATATTAAACCCTGGATGACCCTAGAAGCTGTTTGAAATGTTTAAGTGATTATTATTTATATGCTATACTTTTATCTCTTTTTTTTTTATCACCGAGTCTTACTACCTGTTCAGAATATAGGCTAAGCAAGTATTTTTTATCAATGGCTTTCTTGGCCAAAAATGTACAGTACAATAATAACATGGTAGGAAGCGCAACATGGTATATTTTAAATCAAATATAAATTAGTAATTTAGTAGCTGGCACAGAAATTATAATGTTAAGATTTTTTTACAGTAGCCCTATCTCCCCTAATTCACCCTTCACTATTTCGTGTCAATACCTGTGAGTGCTTTCATCAGGTAGTCAAGCCATCTCAAACTTTAAACACTGATTGCACTACGGATGTATACACTTGACACAAACTAAATGTTGTAAGATAAAAGTTCCCAAAGTTTTAGGTTAACCTATCAATCATTATACTAGTTGGCCTTACAAGAATATTTGTAAGTTTAAATACATGTTGGGTAATCATTTTTTCTATTTAGGAAAACCATAAGCCTATTTTAACAATATTTTAATAATAAATTATACAATGTTTTAATCACCACGTCTAGTAACAAAACATCCTACTTTGCATATGAATACAAGAAAGTAAATCCAGTAGTTTTTAAAACTGTAAGATAGGGCTCTGGGAGCTTTTTGGAAGTGGGACAGGGGGCTCAACTAATAGGTTGGTCTGAGGGTCCTTCAATGGTAATATTTTAAACCCAATTTAAGTTATTTGAAAGTGATTTAATTTTTCATGGGTAATACTTTTTTATACTTTTCTTTCTCGTAATGTATAGTAAGAACACGATAAAGAGGATGAGTTATAAAATGCAATTTTTTTTTTTCACGGTTAACAATCATTAAAAGTTATACTCTAAGTTTATTTTATCGGTAAAGATATTCTCCAGTGTTTGTAGAACCCTATTTGTATTATAAAAGGGGGAGGGGAAAGGGAAGTCAATTTGGGGTAAAAAAAAAAGAGCTCAAATCCTTTTTCCCAGAAAAGTTACTTACCTGGTTCTCACCTGGAAATTTTTGAAAATCAGATTCCTCCAAAAACTATTGTAATGGTCTCCCCTAAGCAAGTTTTTGAAAATTGGATTCCTCTAGAGTCTAGACCCTAATTGTATAGTGATTTTTGCCAAATTTATTTTTGGAAAAATTAAATTCACCTGAAGTTATTTGGTGTGAGCTCCTACAGGCAATTTGAAAATTAGATACCTATACTGGCAAATTTTTGAAAATTTTATTACCTTAAAAACTATTTAGTCGCTCTCACTTTGATTTTATTAAATTAAATTTCCCTAAAAGCTATTTAGAAAGATAGATGGGGTACACAAAACATTACTTTTAAATCTTAAATCCTCAAAATTAAGCGTTAAAATGAAAACATAGCTTAACTTATGTTATTATTAGCACTGCTCTTACTACCCGTTCGGTTTGTATGCACCTTAACTTATGTATTTTTATTGTTTTACTATTCTAAATATTTTTGTTTACTATTTGCTAAAACGAACATCAAAACCCATTATTTGAAAAAAAAATTAATACCAAAACTCATAGCCTAATACTTATATAGTTAAAAAGGCTATATTTTTTTAAACATTATTCAAAATAATTTTATTATTTTTGAGCCTACTTACCAAAACATATTTAAACATCATTTTATCAGGCATGTAACAAAACATAGACAATATTTTCACAAACTTAACAACTGAAACTTTTAATTTTCGAATTTTGCTCAATATTATTGATTTAAATGCAAGCTAACGATAAAAATATTCCAATAAAAAATAAATGTTTCCCCAGTTTAGACATATCAATTTATTTGTGTTATAACCAACATCAAAAGAAACTATTCATCCAAAGAGTAATTTGTGATATGTTCGGACCAACAAATAAAGCTTGAGTTATTATTCTTTAGCCAAAGAGATATATTTTATTTAGAGATTTTCATTCATGCAGCAAATAATGATTTCCATGGTGACTAAACAAAGAATAAAAACTGAAAATTCCCTGTGAAAATCGGTTTTCGTGGAAAACTACTGTTTTTCACGACATCCTGGATTCCTAACCGTTAAAATGAGTGGTCGTTTGTCAAAATTTGTTCAGTCATTTCCCATAACTTCTATTATAGGAAAGGACTTATCATATTATCTATAAAAGAAGATTATATGAATGCGACTAAGATGTCTCAAAGAGAATCAACGAGCCCAGTGGGTATTCAGAAAGCTATGATAGCAACGCACTCACCTAAACAAAGACTCCTACATCAAACAAAGTCAACAGGCAACTGTCTGAGTTAGTTAACCAAAAGGAACCTAATTATAACTAAATAGTTTTTTTCATTTTAACTGTTTATATTTCTACTGTATTTTAATTTGGCTCCTTCCTATAATAATAATCAATTTAAAAATTAGCCTACGCTATAACCTCAACCAGAAATGTCAACCCACCAGATATATGCCACGACCCCAAAAGGGGTCGCGACTCCCAGGTTATAAGCCACTGGTCTAGTGCCTTCACTTAGACATCAACATGAAAAAATGATTGTATATTAATCTCTATCACTGAAAAGCTGACCTGTCGGTCTTCCTGAGTGGCAGGTGGAATTTTACCCTCCTGACACAAGTAGCCACACTAATCTGTGAAAGGGGGGAGGGTCGTCATGAAGTGGATAGGAACTTTCAGACGGGCCACAGATTTCATGCTTGAGTGTGTCAAGTTAAGATGCAACCTGCTTCACAAAATAGCTTCGAATTCACCAAGTAGGCAACGTCGTTAATAGTCATTGTGATGTATCAGGCTCTGCGCTATAATCAGTCTTAGTTTTATAGATTGCCAGGATTGGTCTTTATTATTACGTTGAATTCTTTCTGCCTGAATATAATGTTTTTAGGGAGTTATCTCTAATTTCTGATAAGTTCATATCTTGTGTGAGTTTTTAGTCCACAAATAAGTTACTTCAGTCTTGGGTCTCATGTTAAATATGCTTATATTTAATGATGTGTTGCTGGGATAGATGTAAGAGATATTTAAAAATAAATAATGTCATGATTTATACCCATATTCAATATATGTATGTTAAACATTCATCTCCATATTGAATAATATTTTGGAAAATATTCTAAGAGATTTTTTAGTAAGGAGTTTGATATAAAATAAGATAAGATTTGAAAAAAAACTCGAAATTTATTATTTATTGGCTTATAAAAGTCGATAACAACTAAACAATATATTCTGAACTTTTTCATCCATATTACTATCCGTTTAGGTTATACATATATAATATGATAATTACTTTAATGGGCTAGGATGAGGAAGGAAGAATTTTAGGGGGGATGTACCCACATTTTCTTGGAAGGAGAGTGGGAAACAATTTAGGGAAAACCACTCTCTAACAGACCTGACCAGGATTCAAGCCTCGTCTCCCATCATCAGCAGGCCAATCTAACATTAGAACATTCGGCCGCTGAAGCTGGTTATTTATTTAAATTAATAAGTTGAAAAATGTTTTATAAAATATAAGACTAAAGATATTAGAAAATTAAAAATAACATAAACCACATTAAAAATAAGTAGAGTTTTACAATTTTAGAAAATATTAAGTTTGAAATAAATACCGGTAAGTTGAAAAAAAAAATTGTTACTTTATATCCATTACTGTTTCCATTTTATGGCCTGGGTCAATTTTTTATTCAAGCCATATATTTTTTCTACTACTGGCTGGCTAGGCCTGTCAGTAGCCTTCATATGCCTTATAATCTAACTTAAGAATAGGACATACATAACATCCAGTCCCAGCCATTAAGAGCGTTCATCATAGCAAGCCCAACTCAGTTCCCGGCTCGCATCTGTGTTTTGTGTGTGTGTGTGTGTGTGTGTGTTTTGTTGGGGCGTGCGTGTGCGTGCGAGGTATGGGGATACAAGGGGGAAAAAACCTATAATATGCCAGAAATGTGTGCAGTGCATTCGTATTTGAATGATAACTCGAAATTTTCCACGGTAACAATGGTGGACAAAGTTACAAAAGTTTCTTATTAATAACTTGATTATGTCCCTATTATGACAGAATGAAGATTTGTGCACAGTACTGATCTGTGAAGCCATTCTAAAATGGTCAAAAGTGCCATTTTAATGCAGTTTTTATACAAATATAATTTAATATTTCAACAATGTTCAGTATTAGGAATTTCTATTAACTCATTATCTCCATTTATGTTCAATCAGAAATGATCCATATTTAATAGAGTTTGTGTGGATTTACGATTTCTAGCCAACTTCATCACAGAGTTGATTGGAATGTGATACATGCTCTTAATTCATCACTATGACAGGGTAAACCCACATTTCACCAATGATAAATGTTTCTACCATGTCGGGAATCAAACGCAGAACCCTTAGTGCAGTAGACGGACACACTACAAACTGAGCTAAGGTTAGATTAAGGAAAAGAAAGTAGTTTCATGGTAGAAATTAATTCTTTAAATATTAGGTTATATATTTTTGTAAAATGAAATTGAGAATACATAAAAAGTTAAGAATAATATAAAACTTATTTATTGATTTATCCACAAAATGCATGAATTAATAAGAATTAGTCAAAAACAAACAATTGATGAAATTAGTGAAAAAAGAAGTAAAAACAAGTCTAAAAATAAAAGTAATAATATACTGATCATCTTTGAGGGTGCTATTAGAAAAACAAATAAGAAAGGGCAAGAATGTGTACATTGCATTTGTGGATATTGAAAAATTATTTGATAATGTGGAATGAAATAAAATGTTTGAAATTTTGAGAAAACTTGAGATCAAGTACAATGACTGAAGAATAATATATAGCTTATACAAAAATCTGACAGCCATAATTAGGGTTAATGAACATGAAGATGAAGCTGAAATGATAAAAGAGTTTAGACAAGGATACAACCTATCACCAATTATCTTTAACGCTTATATAGAAGAAACACATGCAGAGGTAAAGACTAAATCATGACTGGAGTTAGAATAGGAGAATAATCTATCAACACACCTCATTTTACTGATTACATTTATGTTTATGCTGAAAGTGAAGAGGATCTTCAAGAACTACTGAAAATGATGAATGAAATACAGAAAATCGGATATAATATGAAGATCAACAAAAAGAAAACTAAAGTCGTGTTTTGCAGTAAAGGATAAATCAGTAAAAGGCTCACATCTCTGTTTTTCCTAAAAAAAAATCTTGGATCACAATTTGGCTGATATTAATTCTTTGTATAGAAAATAGAAATCATTTCTAAACTATAAGTTTTTTTTTTTTTTGCCATAATACGAATTCATATTCAATTAAGTGGTAAATTAATGGTCACGAGTCTGGTTGTTAAATCTTTTAATTTCAAATGTACTTAGGGATTTGAGTGATTTAAGGATTCAAAAATTCAAGGGGTTTATCTCTAATCTCTTTACGAGCTTATACTTATTGAAACTGCCCTTATTTAGCTAAAGATTAATTATATTGTTTGGCTGACTTCAATTTTTGTACTCATATGTATAACTTAGGTGTTGTTAATTACACACCTAATCAAAGCAAAGGGGTATAGAATTAAGGGTAGTTAAAAGTGGCACACCAAATTTGTTTGAAATTAGAGGGAAGAATTGTAGTGCTTTCAGATGTGTTTACCATTTAAATCAGAGTCAAGAGTGGTGGCACTTTGCAGACTTGTTATTGTGACTACTCACTCATCCTTCTGTTGCTATATAGAGTGTGTATTCCTGTGTAGGTCTGGAGATCCGCGAGACAGTGGACGGTGTGGAGGTGCCACATCCCATAGTACGGGAACAAGAGGTAGATGAGCCTGCTAACTTACAAGCAGACATGTCAGACAACAATCTGCTTGGCATGGGGGATCTGCAACCACCGCTAGAGATTGACAGCAGTCCAACAGTGAGTAGTTCTGTGCCGATAAACCAACCACCATCAAAGCTGTGTTTAGAAAAAACTGAATATACTACCGTCCAAGATAGCCACATATTTACACTCATGGAGTAAAGGATAATGAGAATGTATCCACATTTGTGTGGAGGCATGGTGGGAAACCATTTAAGAGAAATCACTCTCAGAATACCCAGCCATAATGCAATCCTGACTTCCCTATCATCAACAATTATTCATTTTATTTCAATAATGACCCATGACCACCCATGCAGGTTAAACCAAATTATTTTTATCACTGTGTCTTAATATTTGTTTAGGTTATATGAAAAAACAAAATTATTCAACTTTGTTATTATTGGTCCAAATAATTATTTTTTTTAACTCTTAATTTTAGCTTTTAGAACAGCTGTGTTTAGTTCTGGATAACTTCCCTGTCTCATTCTTTACCATGTGAGGACTACATTTTTTAGTCTACTGGAATTTAAATCCAAATCTTTCGGCAAGGATTGCTCATTATTTGTTGAGAGAACCAAAACATGTATGATACATTTTTTTCTAATTGTGGAATGGTTGTATTGTTCATCAGCCAACAGATCAATCTATAGGCTTCGTAAATCTAAGTGGTGAGATTTAGTCTCATTTCTCAAGTTAATATTCCATTGCTCTTGGTGGTTTGGTATTAATACTGTACAAATGTTTTTCTAATATTGATTTGTCTGTCTGCAAGTTATTAGAAGCCTACTCCATTGTAGAGTTAGCTCATTGTAAGTGTGTTGGACTGGCACGCCTGACTCTGACAGGATTCAAGTTTAAACTCTGGTCAAGTGTGTTGAATGTTTATTTGCCCAACAAATTGGTTTTCTACCGCTCTAATATTTGGTGCATTTACTCTAAACTATACCCTTCCTATTTCTATGCCATGAGATTCAGGTTTTAATAACACTTCCATAAAACTATCAATGTATAAGTTCAATTATTTTTTTAGTTTTCCTATTTTCAGGAACAGTATTGTCTTGGTTAAAAGCTTGTATTCAACCACACTTTACCATGTATGCCCCAAAAAAAAAAACCACACAGAAACGTACTTAATTGTCAGCTTATAAATAACTAGTTTAGCTTACAAAATATTATATTGGTAGCATGTGTTAAAATAAGAAGTCCTCACTTGATATTGGTGATTTACTACAGCAGTAGTATGTTTGAAAGGTAGCTACATAACATTGGCTTGAGTTTGGATTTTAGTTGAATTTTCAACAAACGTCTTCTTTTTAAGTAATTTTTAAAATGTTAAAAGTTGTTCTCTATTTTAATCTCTCATTCATTAAAAATTAAATTAGGTAACTGTCATATGTTAACAATCCTCTGTTATATTGTATATACATTTTACATGTATTTAATTTAATTTAATTTTAAAATTTCAGGATGCAGTGGGAACAAAAATAATCAACTTTATTCTCCCGCTATCTGGAAGATTTGCCGCATTCCAACGTTTTGTTGGAGTTTTTGAAGAGGTTTGTCTACAGAGAGACAAGTATGTATCTCTAATTGTAGTTCTCTACCAGAATCCTCAAGCTCAAGACAGCTTCAACCAAAGTGCTAGTGAGGTTAGGAGATTGCAGAGTGTGTACCCGCATAACCGCATTGTGCTAGTTCCTGTGTTTGAGAAATTCGCCCGCGCTCGAGCACTTCAACTAGGGGCATCACAAGTTACAGACAACACTCAAGACTTGCTCTTCTTGGTCGACGTTGATATGGTGTTTATGAGTGCAACGTTGCAAAGGATACGCACAAACACTGTGAAAGGTAAAGAGGTGTATTTTCCTATTGTGTTCAGCGAGTTTGATCCATCTATTGTATACGGGATTAGTGGACTTAAAACTTCCTCAAACCATTTCCGCATCGACGATGACACAGGGTTTTGGCGTCAATTTGGTTTTGGAATTGTAAGTATCTATAAATGTGATTTGATGCAAGTGGGAGGCTTTGATACCACAATTCAAGGTTGGGGGAAGGAAGATGTAAACCTTTATGATAAGATTGTTGCATTTAAAAACTTGACAGTGTTCCGAGCGGTAGATCCGACACTAGTTCATGTGTTTCATGTTGTGGACTGTGATCCAAGTCTTGAGGAAACTCAACTACGAATGTGTGAAGGATCACGGTATGACACTTACGGTAGTGCACAGCAGCTTGCCAAATATATTTATAGTCATGAAGAAATAATAAAATATTTGGAGAAAAAAGTGCAAAAGCCATTATCTTGATATTAACTATTTAATATTTTTTTTATACTTGTAAAATTAGAATCTGTTTGCAGTTAATTGTCTTTATTGTATTTACATTTATTGAATTAAATTTTTAAATTTCAGGATGCATTGGGAACTAAAATAATTAATTTTATTGTGTGTTCTAATTTTATGACATGTAATTTTGACTTATGCAATGCTATTTGTAAAAAAAAACCAGTTAAGTAGCTAAGAATCAATCTTTTTTGTATTATAATGCCAAATATTTAAGATTTGTATATGTGTGTGAAATTGCCATTTATTAAGCTACTTAACATTTATGATTTTTTTAGTTTTTTATATTTGACAAGTTTAATATGAAAATGTGTTTAACAAATAAGATTAAAATAATATTTATTACTGTCCCAACTTCAAATTTGTGTTTTTTTTTTACGATACATCATTATATCCCAAATAGTATTAATAAAACTTTTGTTTTCTTTGCCATTTAGTCAAGAATTAACACTGATATACGCACCTATCATGTCAAGCTCCAATTTGCAATATTCAATTTTACTCACATTTAGATTTTGTCTATAAGAAACTACAAAGCTTCAAATGTATTTTTCAGTATTTGCAATTATTTAATGGAGTCAACCTTTTCATCAGTATAGAACAAATAATCTTATAGAAATAGAAATGCAAATAGAAAACCAATCAATCAATCAGTCATGTGCTCATAACTTTATTGGTTATGAGTAGATACCTTGATTTGCATTAAATAAATTATTGAATTTTGTTAGGTAAAAAGTTTGAACAACAAAAGGCATGTTTCGGCTGAACATGATGTTGCAATAACAGCAACAGTGCAGTTACTATTATTGTTCTGACTAGTTGAGAGGACCATGAACCGTCAGTTGGTTTGGTTGGGTAAGGACATAACATTGTGATTTTGAACAGGGTAGGGCTATGAGACTGATTGTGTTAGTGGTGAAAATTACGAGTAGGTATCTTAACAAATAGTAAAAAAAAAAAAAAACCTCAAACATAGGTAGTATAGTGAGTGATATGGATGAATGGATTACAGCCAAATTTCAAATACTTAAATTTTAAATATTTGCCTTTGGTCACAATATGATTGTTCCATTATCCAGATAAAATACATATTTTAATTCTCTACCAATGGTATTTGGTGGACAAGGGCGCCTGCAGGGGGGTAGGGGGAAATTGTCCCCCCTGAAATTCTGAGGTTGTATAAATATTAGAAATAGGCTAAGACTGCCCAGCAGTGTTCTTAAATAGCGTTCAAACAGTGCCCCCAGCCAACAAACAGAGAGTAGTAATAAACTAGTTTACTAGCGCCCACCACCAGGCCACCTGCTGACCTTAGGGTTGATAGTTTGGTGCAATTCCAACAGCATTCGCCATTCAAATCGTCATGGTCAAGTGTTCACCCACAAATGTGGATAAATTTGAAACATTTGTCTTATGTTGTATCTTATTTTCAGGAGACAAGAACTGCCTTTAAAAGCCCCTTTTGAGGTTTCAATTTAATAAATTTTCCCGGGGTCCTCCGCCGTACTGGGGGGTATTTCATACCCCCTAGACCCACCTGTTTGTCCCCTCTGAAGAAAAATCCTATGGGCACCCTTGTTGGTTGAGGGAACAAATTTTTATGGACTGTAAACTTTGATTTGTTATAAAAAAATATTAAGAAGAAAATTATAATAGTGCTGTTGCTATATTTTTTTTTCTGGAAATTTCAGGCAAATAACATTGTCATCTAATACTAAGTGAAAAATGTGTTAAGTTTGGATTTAGTTAATTCTCACTAAAATCTACCTAAATGACCATTATTTCAAATAAAAGGCAAAATAATCAATTTCATGAAAATATTTATTCAATTTTATTTTATGTAAGTATAATACAACCAAAAAATGTGAACTTTAAAAATATTTAAATGTTAATTTTAATGTGATAAATACTTGATCCTTGCAAAGTAAATTTTGTAACAACACGTCTGACAATATTTTTATGTCCCTAGTTAGAACTTCAAATATTCCAAGGGCTTAAAGATGTTACATTATGTTTATAATAGCAGTGTTAAGCCTATTCTACACACTCAGTATCTGAATAATCTTTAATCATGGTTTATAGTCTGTAATAGCTTGATAAGTAGCTACACTGAATCCTAATCCGCAAGAGTTCATAAAAGTTTTACTCAATAAGGAGATTTGACATAGCTGGTTACAGAGAACCAATCACTTGTAAACAAATAATGTTTAACAAAGAAGTGGCCTAGTGGCTAAATAATTCTATAATAATGAGAATTGATTTAAAAACAAGTGTAAATTTAATGAAGAAAGGCCATCTAGGGAAAGAGGAAAAATGTGGGAAGTAGCTAATATACAAAAATGACTTCTTCCTTCGAATTCTCCATACCATCCTGGCCTACACCGAATAAACACTATCCTTACCAGTGGCTACAATCTCCTAACCAGTTTCACCCAGACCCAAAACCTTTTAGTTAATCCCCAAGAGTCGCTTTCAAACAGCCGCTTAATCTCAATAATATTCTAGTCTATCCTAAACTTTCTGACCCTAAGAGAATCCGAAAAGAAAAACCAACCACCAAAGGATCATACCCTTGTGGGGAACACGTCCTGTTGCAGTAAATGTGAGGTACAACTAATATCTACATCCTTCAACAGCAAAGTTACTAAATTTGAATACAAAATCCCTGGTCATTAAAACTGCAAAACAAATAATTTGTTATATCAACTACATTGTAAATCATGTGATGCAGAATATATAGCCCTTACTTTAGTACAGATTATCTCAGACCGCGAATGAACCATAATCATTTTGACACAAATCATAAAGAGCCGGACAAACCTGCTACACCACCAAATGTTAGAGCATTTCTCAAACAGTGCAACAGTTCTCAACTCATGACAGTGGGAACTGGCCCACCAATGAGTTACCAAATCAAGATTACCACCAGACCTTAATAGAAGATAGTTTCTTTCTTCCAGATAGATTAACACCTTGTTTTTATTTTTATTATTGTAAGTATATTTTATTTATTTTATTTATATTTTATTACTATTACTTTTTTTTAATCAGATGTTTATATTATTTGGATAACCACAGCCAAAGCTTTATGAAATTTATTTTTACTCCTACAAGAGTTGGCACAGTGAAGAGGGAAGGAAGATGTCGCCAATCACTACTATGTGAAAATAAGTGCTAAGACACGCTTCTGACTATCCTGAGATTGTTGTTTAAATTTCTTTGAACAAGGGTGTTTTTGACATTTTCTTTAAATTCCATTTGGCTTATGTTTATCCAAAGGCATCCCTTATATCAAAGCTTGAAACCTTTTCCTCTGTGTGTTTATCTTGTAAAATAGGACACAAGCCTTACATCACGTTACATTTTAAGAAAGTTCAAAGGAAGGAGTTTATGCCTCCAAAACCTTGTGCAATTAGCCAATTACATATATTTCCAAGTGTTATTTTTGATATCTTTAAATAAAAGTTCCCTAACAGTTTTTTTTAAATTTCATATAAAATAGTGTGCTGGACATTTTTTCCCCCTGTGAACTATGATCCAACCCATTGTTTCTCAACCTTATAACCTTTTTACCTGGGTGTCACACTTTGACACACCCATATATTTTGTTGTTCCCTTGGTATAAAACGTTCTCATGTCCTTAAAAAATATATTTTTGGGATTTAAAAAATTACCATAAAACACTTTTAATATTAAAAAAAACTTTTTCACGATACTTTTGGACTTTATTACAAATGTCCCCATTTTTTCACAGTACTCCTTGGAGAACATTGCATCACCCTCTTTAAAAAACATTGTTCTAACGATTGACTTTATTCCAAACAACATAATAAAGAAGTATGTATAAAAATAATTAGCCTACAGATAAAATGATAATATTTGTTTTATTATAAAGAAGAAATATAAATGTGCAAAATTATACAAAGTCAAAGTCATTAGAAACAACGAAATTTTATGAGAAATGTTTTATCTACCAAAATACAGTTAAGTTTCTGGTAGCATTTATTATTTTTTAATACATATGCAAAATAAAAACAAAATATTTTGTTTTGTGAAATCAACTAGTTGATTTTTTTAAATGCAAATTATGGTCAAATTTATTGATTTCAAGTGAATTAACCAGATTAAAACCCTACATTTATCTTCCTAAATTCATTGTTCTTTACCTTTTATGTCTGCTATAAAATATATCTGCATTGTTACAATTTTGTTCTTAACATTCCATTAATAAATAATCAATAAAAGTTTCTCATTCTAAGAAATGAATTTCCCTCAACCAAAAATACACACAATTGAGACACACACACACACACACACACATTAATAAGCAATAGAAATAATATAAAGATGTCTGTCTTTTATTTAAAAAACAATTGTTTCAGTCAGTGAGAAGATTTTGGACCTGCTTGCAAGAATAAATATATTGAATAGATGGCTCATTTGCTAGGTTTATGTAGGGTTTACCACTCCTGATTTTGATCAGAGAAGTTAGGTGTCCCAAAATTGGTTTTAATTTTCTTACTCTTTCCAATGTTGGTGCATTTCCTTAAAATTCATCTTTCTTGGACAGGGTACTGTTTCTTTAGATTAAATACGGTAGTATAATTTTCTCTAAGCCAGTACATTGGTAATGTATTTTTAAGGTTTCTAATTTCTTCCCACACAAGGAATGTCCACGAATCATCCTACATATTCCCATTCTTGATGCCATTGTCTATAATCTATAACAATTTGCACAGAGATACATGTATATTAGGCCCTTAGGTTTGTTGAATCGTTTTCTAATGTGATGAGGAAAGGGCGGGCGGAAATTGGGGAAGGGACAGACATGACTTTTCATAATTTTTTATATGCCAGGATTAATTAATTTTTTTACTCTAGGGATCTTCCCACTCTCTCGTACTGTTTATCCCCACTAATGAAAAATTCTGGATACTTCCCTGATTTGAAGTGTTAGGTATTATTTTACTGGTACAAAACGAGGAAAGGTGTACATAATAACTCTACATCTAATAGGCATGTGCAAGAAAACCTATTTCATGACAAGAGGCTTAAGTCAGCCACAGTTGGTGAGGAAGTAACAAATCAAATTGATCAGTTTTTTTATAATCACTTGATTTTGCTATAGCAAAATAATTTTCAAATTTCAAAAATGTAAAAAAAAAAAAAATCTGCAAAATATTATACAAGTTCTGCACCTAATTATAAAGCTTGGTTTGGAAAAACAAGATAGCTTATTTAGTTCAAATCAAGTATCAACATTTTTTGTGAAATTTCAGTGTTTTTTTATTATATGGCAAAAATAATTACTATACATCCCAATTGTGATTTCTAAAAAAATTGTGTAACTATCTACAGTTAAACTAATCAATAAATTATCAGCCACTTTAGTGGCCTTATGGTCTAACACACTACTCTCGCAATAGACTAAACCACCGATGATGGTGATATCAATGTTTGAATCTCGGTCAGGTGTACTGAGGAAATTTTTTCCAAAATGGCTTTCCATTCTTCTTCCACGCAAATGTAGGTTCACTTCCTATAAATATAAACTTCTGAATCCCTAAAGTCATTAGCGTGATTAGTACATAAGAGTATAACTTGAACGGATAGTAAGATACAGTGCCAACAAAATTTATCCTGGTCCACTTTTTACTAGTTGTTGTGTTGAGTTTAGCTGTGGTAAATGGTGAAAGCATCACTCATAGCACTCATAATCACAGCCATGTACCCCACGTCCAGCTTGTTATGTTTGATCTGATTGAAATTGATTCCATTATTGATTCATAATCCTGTGGACCCATCACAAATCAATGTATGATGCATATAAATTTAATAATGATTACTTGCGAGCATTAAAGCCAGATTAGAGTGGACGGTGGGATGAGGATAGTTTTGAGTGGCCGATACTTTCACCAGTTACCACAACAATCAGTGAAAAGTGGCATAAAATATTAGACAGATCAAGATGGCTCAGTGATAGAAATAGAGAATTGGCACACATAGGCAAAGGTCTCGGGTTCTATTTCCTTGTCCAGTTTGTCATTTTTCACATAATTAAAATTCACAACAAAAAATGTTGAGATAATTGAGTACCATATTGTTTAAGTGACCATACAAACATACGTACATACTTACATACATACATACATACATACATACATACATACATACATGCATACATACATACATACGTACATACATACATACATACGTACATACGTACATACATACATACATACATACATACATACATACATACATACATACATACGTACATAAGTACATATGCACACACATACACACACACATATTCCCTATCCTCCCCCCTTCGCCCCATATATATGGCATATAATTCTAATTATTCTAGAATGGGTGTACCCCTCTTACAATAAACAGCTTTTTATGCTTTTTGAAAAAATAACTTTCAGTACATTCGGCCAGGATCGACACGGGTTTCTTCATATTCAACCACCCGCCTTGGTGGCGTAGTTGGCTAACGTGCTAGTCGTGTTGAGCCAGACCACCAAGGACGGGGAGATCGAGGTTCGAATCTCGGTCGGGTGAACTGGGGGTGGTTTTTCCTAAATGGTTTTCCACTCTCCCTCCACGCAAATGCGGGTTCACTTCCTCTAAATTGAACCCTCCCATTCCTATTCCATTAGCGTAATTAGTACTTAAAGCGTAAAACCCGAACTGGTAGTAAGACGCGGTGCTAAATATTATATTATTTATTATTATTATTATTATTATTATATTATTATTATATTATTATTATTATTATTTTATTATTATTATTTATTATTATTATTATTATTATTCATATTCAACCAAGTATTTAAGAAGGTTTAGATAGTTTTGCAGTAGCTCATAAATAAGGTCATCATCAGAAACAGCTTAGGTACTAGAGGTAAGAAATCATACCTTTCCAATGGCATGACGATGAGTATGATCGTACATGTTCGAAAGGTGTTTTATATATATATATGTAAGTAAGTATGTGGAGGGCTGGTTGGGCTGTATACTAAAATATTAAACTTACCAAATTACACGTGACTATAAAAATAATAAGGTTGAATAGAGTTCAATGTTCTTAAGAGGAGAAGAATGGAAGCAATTAAAGGAAGAAGAGTAGTGGACAGCTAGAGGAAGATGGAGGCATTTTACTAAACTGACCCGGTCACAGGCTGGAAGCAGTTGTTGATTATGATTATGATGATCTTGCTATGACACCATAGTATAATTTTCAACCAAAGTTGAATGTGTTTGTATCTTTAAAAATATACCCAGAGATATACCTTAAGAAAAAAAAAGTTCATCAAAACCAAAGGGGTGCTCAACAATTACCAGGGGGTTCAAAACGCCCCGTTCCCCACCTCTCCACGTTCATGAGCCTTCTAAAAAAAATATTTACCAGTTGCCCTATTTAAAAAAATGCGCGTGTATTCTATATAAATTTTACTTAAATCATTCTTACTACATTAGTATAAATTATTAATATATTAGTGTTTAATCCGAACGAATAAAGACACTTGATCCAAAGAACACGACCAAAGCGCTTACCAAATTAGAGACACTATAGCAAACTACCCGCCTCGGTGGCGTAGTTGGCTAACGCGCTAGTCGTGTTAAGCTCGACTGCCGAGGACGGGGAGATCGAGGTTCGAATCTCGGTCGGGTGAACTGGGGTTGGTTTTTCCTAAATGGTTTTCCACTCCCCCTCTACGAAAATGTGGGTTCACTTCCTCTAAATTCAACCTTCCCAATTCCTAATCCATTAGTGTAATTAGTACTTAAGCGTATAATCCGAACGGGTAGTAAGACGCGGTGCTCAATAATAAATAAATAATAATAACTAACGCAAACTTCATAGGCTAAATAAGATATCATTTTTTGTAACTAGAAATCCCCAAAGTGCTTGAAACCAAATAGAATGGTCTCGGATAAAATATTCAGGACTGTTCCACCAGGGCAAACAATGAGCAATACATTAAATAAAAGCTAGCCAACAACAACAAATGGTGAAACCTAAATGTGCCTTTCCGCGAAGGCATTCACTGTGATGAGTTTACTGTACCATTGAATGACACTACTATTATAACAAGCCTGAGAAACAACTTTTACTTTCGAAAAGTTCTTCTTTAAGATGGCGTTGTACAGACCTCGCGCTCGTTCTAAAGGGAGACAGGAGAATATAGAAGTCTAGCGTGCGCGACTGTGTAGTGGCAGGATGAGGTTAGAATCTTGGTCAGGTGTATTGTGGATGGTTTACTTCACAGTGTGGTTTTCCATCCTCTAACATTCCAGTGAAATAAACTCTTCACACATGTTTCCCAAGATGTCGTTAATAAACTCTGTGTATCTCTTCATCTCTGGATCATAAGGTTTCGTTAATAACCTTTGTGTTATTCTTCTCCCCTTACTCATAAGATGTCGTTAATATCATCTCTGTTACTCTTAATCCATAACTCCTAATATGTCGTTAATATCACCTTGTTACTCTTCATCCCTGGATCATAAGACGTCGTTAATAAATAACACCTAGGATGTTACTATTAACCTTTGTTACTCTTTATGCCTGACTGCCCCGTTAATAGCCTTTGTTACTCTTCATCCCCGATTCCTAAGATGTCGTTAATATCATCTTTGTTACTCTTAATCCCTAACTCCTAAAATGTCGTTAATATCATCTATGTTACTCCTAATCCTCGAATCCTAATATGTCGCTAATATCACCTTGTTACTCTTCATTCCAGGATCATAAGACGTCGTTAGTAAATAACGCCTAAGATGTCACTCTTTATGCCTGACTGCCCCGTTAATAACCTTTGTTACTCTTCATCCCCGATTCCTAAGACGTCGTTAATATCATCTTTGTTACTCTTAATCCCTAACTCCTGAGATGTCGTTAATAACCTCAGTGCTACTCTTCATCTCTGTCTCGTAAGAAGTTGAGTTACGCATGTGTACTAATTACGCTAGTGTGTTAGAGGCGAGTAAGATTGAATTTAGATTAAGTGTAGCCACATCTGCATGTAAGAAGAGTAGGAAACCATTTAGGGAATACTTTCCGCAGCACACTCAGCTTGAATTCAAATCCCGCCATCCTCTTCAACAACTTACTTGAGTTTGACATTTAATCCACGCGGCCACCAATGGGGGGTCCCCGGAATCAGGGAAAGACCTCTCGCGTCAGGTAAATTGATAAGTAAAGAGGCTATGGCTCAAAGACTACCCTTCAACTTCTGAGAGACTTTGTTGGCTCGAATCGCGGTGGAGTCAATGTATCTTAGTTTTCGTTACTATACAACATAAGTATTATTGATTATTTAATTCTAGGAAAAGGGGTGAGATGAATAGGGTATTTTAGATAAAGTGCATCTGCATCAGTGGAGAGATAGTATGATAAAATCCCAGTTATTAAAACATACATGGAATAACACCCCCTGTCGGGAATCGCAACCCCGCATCCCCCACTAAACAAGAGCAATTTTAATCTAATGCCTTAGACTGCACGACCACCGGTGCGGGTGACATTAATATAGTTGCCGTGCGCCATAGACATTACCTTAAGATTATACAATCGAGTATCGATACAATCGAGTTTTTAACATTTTTTTTGTTGGGAAACTATTTTAACTCTCTGGATCAACAAACTTTTGTTCTAAACATTCATTCAAGGTGAAATATATGTATATATATAGATATATATGTGTGTGTGTATGTCTGTATGTATATAATTCAGGGGTGTAGTGGAGCAGGAACGTGCGGGAACGCCTTTCCAGCACTGCTTTTTGTGAAAAAATATTAAATTTCATCATAACAAGCCGAGTATTAAAATGTTATTATGTTAAAATATATTCAAGATAAAAGTGTTTTACAATACAATTCTAAGTTAAATATTTTATATCAATATTATGTTAAAACTTTTTTTCACACTATGAATCAATAAATTCTGATGAAATTTACTCCGGTGGTTGGCCCTCTTCCCCCCCCCCTCCGCCACCATTCAACTTTGAGGTGGCTACGGCCTTGCGTTCCGGAACTGCTAAATCTACGACTACACCGCTGTATGTAATGTATATCAGTGGAAATAACTCTTCTTTATGGATGCAAGATCGAATTTCGGATCGCTTTTAATATTTAATTATTTTGTTTGGAAACCATTTGTACTTTCTTGAATGATGAACAAATTTTCATTCTAAATTAAATAATTTTTGGGGCTTTCCTTAACTTTGTCATTGTTATAAAAACAACTTTAACTTGTTTATTGAAATTTGTTAAGGCTATATTGAGAAATCACTCACAAACTTCAATAAATATGAAAGTATTTTTATATAGCAATAAAAATATTAGAGAAGGTCAACCATCAATGTTTATTTAGGAACAAAAGTTGTTTTTTTATCAAAAGAAAACAAAAATATAAAAAGTAAAATACAAGTCAAAACTCACTTAAACACCCTTACATAACGAGTGCTATGTGACTTTGGGTACAGGACGATTCGAAATACTGTCCAATTTTTATAAGAAGGGGCTTATTTGACAGCTATAAATGAATATTACTAGGGGGATGGGCAAGAATGGCACAGTGACCCAGTCAACCCAAATTGACGCATTATAATTAAAAGTGTCGAGATGTGGATTCAAGAAACTTGGTCATTAGATTAAAAGTAGTTTAGAGATATTTAAAACATTTTAAAACAATAGTAATTTATGTACTCACTAATAATGCTATTTTCATAACTTAAATTAAATGTAAATTAAAATAATTTTTTATATAATTTCATAACTTTTTTAACTTTATTTGTTTAGTACAATAAATTTAAATTAATTTTACAAAAGTGTTCATTGTGAATATTTTGCTAAATTAACTTAAACCTTTACGTTAATAATTACCAGCAATTTGTAAATTGCATAAAAAATTGTGGTTATTCTTGTGGACACAAAACAAAACAAAAAGTCAAAAAATATAACTTAAGCAAGAAGGAAGGGGTGGGAGAAACGGATCGGGCGTTTGCCTATTTTTGCCTACAAAGGGGGGTAGGGATCTAAAATGGCCAAAAATGTGCTTACATAATACTTGAACGTCCCCTAGAGATACTTTCAAGTATTCAAACGTCAAGACATGTGATCTACAGTTATCACTTTTGATGCTCTTTCCATGAAAATTCGACTGTAGCTAAGTGGTATAGCTCTGCTTGCATGTGCCTCATTATTTTACACCATGCATTAAAATAATGCTTGTGGATGACAGCTAGAAAATATAGAATATCTAGTGCATTATATCGTGCTGTTTTAAGGATACAAATATAGATACTTGCTCCTAATAACTTGACATTTTGCAACTGGTTTTCATTGACCTGCTATTTTATGTTCAACCAAGAGAGTCTAATATATCTCAGCAACTACATGTTTTAACGACCTTGAACTCTCCACAAGATGGTTAAGTAATTTATCAACATTGTTTTGTATGGGCTTACACATTTGGCCTAATAAAAAATTCAATTCATTATTTTGAGTTATACAAATAATTATGAGAAGAAAAGAAATATGCGATTATATATTTTTCCAAGCCAATGAATTTAATTCTGACTAATTAATTCATTTTAATTATTTTTCCCGGTTGGGTGTACAAAGTGTGTGTTTTCCCTAAATAGCTTCCCACTCTCCCTCCATGCTAATTCGGGTACATTTCCTTTCAAATTCTATCTTCCTGACTCCTCCATTAACGCAATTAATGTACATAAACACGCAAAAAACACAAACGGGTGCGGTGAAAAAAATTTCCAAGAGAGAGTACTATAGGCCTATGTAATGTACATTATCCTGACAAGTAAAAGAATTCCACTTCAGTGACCGCATAGTCTAAGGCAATTCTCTCGCAATATAGTTGACTGCCAATTATTGGTAGATCGGGGTTCGAATCCTGGTTCGGTGTACTGAGAGGTTTTCCCTATATGGTTTTCTACTCTAATTCCACGCAAATACGGGTACACCTCCTCTAAAGCCAACCTTACTCATCCATAACTCATTAGAGTATTTAATACATAGGCATATAAACCGAACGGGTAGTAAGATGCGGTGATTAAAAAAAAAGTAGAAGGAATCCTCCATTATTTTGGTAGGTGGGTGTACACGATGCCATGAACATTGTCACGAGCCAAATCATGCTTTCATTTTTCTGATGGTGAAACTCCATGAGATAGTTTTGAAACTTGACTAAACCAACCTATAAATGGTTCGTGTCTTGAATGACGAGTGAAGGAGTGGAGTGGTATCATGAATAAAGCTGCAATCTTCTGGGCCTCAGGTAAGGTAGAATAAAGAACTCATTCTAGTCTGTGGGCACTTCAAACAACAAGAGGAATTATTTAACGTGTACTATCTGAAGCAGCTAATATCAGCACACGACTTTAAACTAATTTGACTCTAGAGTAAAATGAGCAATTTTTTTTCTTGATATTTTCGGGGAAATTAACTCCAAAAACACCTATCGAAGCCGGAAAAGGTAGTTGCCATTTTTATCCTTAGGACTTCCATATCCGGATCCTAAGAAAAATTACATTCTAAATATGACGATCGTGTGGGAGGAGGGTGGGTTATTAAAGTTTGTATTTCACTGTTTTATTGTGAGTGAAAATATTGAATAAATTATATCATAACAATAATAATAATAAGTAGGTAGTTTTGACCCAAAAAATGTGTATATTAGTAAATGTTATATAAACTAATAAATATTACGGTGCACCGCACAGAATTTCTACAGCTTTTATCTTAAAATATACATTTACTAAAAACTTGGTAGATTTTTGAAAGGAGATAAAAGATAATAGGTCTATACATTGTTGTAGAAACATTACACCAAAGATCATAAATTAACTAATATACACTGTTACTTAATCTATGGTATTAGGAACTAGGAACACTGTTCCCAAAAATTGAAAAAAGGAAAACACCTTTGGCCCCCAAAGAGCATAATAGGGTCATTCAAAAAAAAAAGGACCTTTTTATGTCATATGGGTATTGTGACAAAATACACTACTAAAATATGAAATTAATATGATAAAGAACGTACTTGGTAGAACGACAATTAGTTGATTGATTGATACATTTCCTAAGTCAATTAACAATACAATTTATGAATATGAGGGATAAAAGGGAGATTGTTAAAACAGAAAAAAGAGTTAGATGCTAAGTCAATTAAAAATATGAATTGATGGAAGTGGTGAAGAATTAATTATTCAAAGAGAAAAATTTGCCAAGTCAGGAATTTAATCACTTATAAATACATAGCTATCTTCCTAAGACTCACTTAGAAATTATTCAAGAGTAATTTGAATTTAAAAAATAGGTAAAACAGTAGTTGAACAAGATTCTATAAAGCAATAAAATTACTAGAAGAATTTTTGAATTTTTTTTCTGAAAACAGAAATTGTAAATAGTTAATGACTGAACTGGATTTAATAGAATCTAGGAAACAATCAACAAGGGTAATTTGCAGTTACAAACAATTGATAAGATTAATAAAAGGTGATTGGTGATAAGTTGGCAATTCGACTAATTACATAAATGATCAATTTAATAGAATCTAGGAAATAGATAACAATGCATGTGTATGCATGGGACGTGACCTTATTGGGTAGTACCTTCTTCTGCTAAATACAGAGACACCTGTTTGTGTAGCATCCATGAAAACTTTTCCCTACTTACAAAAAAGCTTAAAACTTTAAATATGATAAGTGAAAGTTCTCTTCAAGATATTACTCAATCCATGACTTGTGAAGACAGATCTGAGGTAACTTGTCTTGAAATAACACGTAAGAAATGTAGTATGGAAAGTATTAAATTCCGCGAAAATTAAAAGCTTGAGGAAACTGTACTTACGAAATGGCTTGTGAAAAATCTCATACTATAGTGAAAGTAAATGAGAAGATTACCAAAAAAAAACAGTAAAATAAAATATTACATGTAAAAATAAAGATCTAGTTTTAGAGTTTGAGAAGTAGATTTTAAAGTGTTTCCAGCATATCGCGAACATAAAGCATCAGTATCATGTCTTGGACTTGAGAAAGACAAGTTTAAGTTCAGATGAACTTTTAATCCACATAGATTTTTCTGATAATTACGGTTGTAAATTGGCAAGCGAGGACCAGGTAGCACATTTTGGCTCATCAAAAAGGTCAAGTATCACTGCATACAGTTGTTGTATATATTTTCTCAAATGAAACTCAATCAGTGAAAACGGTGTCTTTTGGTACTCGCAGAGAACTTGCGACACGATTCCACTGCCATTTGTGCTCACTTGCTGTCTGTAATTGAAAAACTGAAGACTTATGAAACCGATATAAAAACTGTTCATTTTGTAAGTGACGGACCAACGACTCGATACAGAAATCGTATAATGTTTCATCTGATTGGGAACTACCTACCATCTGTGTTGGGTGTGTGTAAAACCATTCGTTGGCACTCCTCAGGAGCTGGACATGGCAAGGGTGCTCCAGATGGGATTGGAGGCTGTTTGAAGAGAACGGCAGACAGACTTGTTGCTGCAAGCACCGACATTCCCAATTTTCAAGTCTTGTATGAAGTGCTACAGAGAGAGATTAAGAGTATCCACATAATGACAATGGATGAAAGTCAGCTCCAGAAAATAGATGAACACCTTCCAAATCCAAAAACAATTCCGGCTTTTAAGGGAACGATGCGAACACATGAAGTTATTTGGAACAAGGGATCAGATGAACTTCAAGTGCTTCGTCTTTCCTGCATGCAGTGTCAACCAACAGAGAAGTGTACACATTATGGACTAGGTACCATTCAGCTTGCTTGTATCCTTTCTAAATATATTTTTTCTAAATATTTAAAGGGTTAATGGACACTCCTAGCTGATCTTAAAATTAAGTGGAAATAATTGGTAAGACTGTAAAATCTGATAGTCAAAATCAAGCTCGAAAAGCATTTTCCTTGTCAATTTTGTACAGGTCCAAAGTCAACCAAACTTATTGTTGACGATATATACTCAGAATCTGAGGCTGAAGAGCCAACAATAGAAAAGGAGTTGGATGTAAATGACTAATGATAGTGGAAGTTAAGGGGGAAAATCTATACGTCATTACAATGCTGTTATACAGGCTGTGGACCAACATGAAGAATTCACCGTGTCTTTCTTGAAAAATTCTGTCGGGGAAAAGTTTGTTTTCCTGGAAAAAGAGATATTTCTGTCATAGATACGAGTGATATTGTTCAAGGGCTAAACCCTCCAACTATAAACAAATGGGCAGCACATGTTCCATAAAATTAAAACCTGATTTCCTAAAATCAATTAATATCTATAACTATTACTATTTAATGTGCCTAATTTTACATAAATAATATTTATAAATTGATTGCAAATATGTAGAATTGTTTTAATACTCCACCTTTATTACCATACTACTGCTGTACTTATTTAAAAGTATTTATGTTTCCAGATTGTTCCCCTTGTTTACACATGATGTGTCCTCCATACACAGTATGTTTCCTCCGTTCATATGTTTTTATATTACTTTTGTATAAATCATGTAAAAGTTTGAAAAGATTGTGACCATTAGTATCTCCAATATCAGAACAATATTATGAAACATTATTATTTTAAAACTGGAATAAGCATAGTTAAATTTATTGAAAATTTTAATTCCAAAAGGTCCCTTTTTTCTATAATGACCCAAGAATTACAAAGTATATATGAAGTAATTGCTTATAGTTTGGAAACTACTGATATTATAAAAATATATTTCAAAGGAAAAAAAAAGTTGTATCTTTAATAGTACTACAACTTTATAATAATAAGTTATTTCATATTTCAAATAGTTGCGGAGAAATGATGAAAATTGGAAAATTTCCTGTACTTATATAAAGTACCCTCAAAGTCATTTTCATGAGAAAATGAGGATTGCCATCTTGTTTATAATGATAAACAGTGTTTACATATAGAATTTAATCAAAATCTTAGAGCGAATTTTGAGAAAATCGATTTGTCCCCTTTTTGACCTTATAAAAACCTCAGATGCCAAGCTTTAACCCAATTGGTAAGATAGTTTCGGCTCTAGCCCAAGGTACAGACAGACGGACAGACAGATGGCATTGCGAAAACAACTTTTTTGGTTACAGGGGGTCGTAAAACGTCAACATTTATTAAAATCTCGAGCTCGATTTTTTGACGATCACAATACTTTCTCCACGAGGTGTCGAGAGAAAGTAAAATGTATCATATAAGACCTAGTTGTATTAATTTAGATATCACTAATGTTGACGAACATATCAATCAAAGAAATATTTTTACTTATTCCGGACTTCAACAAAATTTATTTTATATTCCACGGAGTAAACAGAATTTTTATGAAAAATTTCAAAATAAGAGTATATTTCGATAATAAAACGGCTAAATAAGAGTAAGCAATTTTGATGCGTCAAAAAATAGTAATATTTTTTTATATTGTTGCGTATTACTGAACTGTGTCCATTAATTAGGTTTATTAATAATTGTAATTGTATATTATGTAATGAAAGTAATATGATCTGATACGGAGTATCAAGACGGTGAACTAGCCTACGTACAGTTAGAGCCAACGGAAAAAGTCGAAATGAGTGAGGAACTTTCGTCGATGGCCTGTGAAGATTTTACTGTTGCTAGAATTTACATTTTTTTAAATCAAATTACTTAGTTTAAACATTTTTATTTAAATCTTATAAATGTCAAATTACATTGAGTAATTTAAAAAAAGATGTCGACAGTATTAATCCGGGACATAAGTCTTAGACCTGGAGCTGTCCCCGATAATTGGGGACGAATGGTCATCTTACTTTAGAGCAGTGTTTATCAAGGTGTGGCCCGCGATGGCCTATCACGTGGTCTACAGGATCCCAGCAAGTTTCCTAATAAAAAGATTTTTTTATCACCGTGTCTTACTACGGCTATACGCTTACGTACTAATTACAATAATAGTTTTAAGTAATAGGAAGTGTACCCGCATTTGCGTGGAGGGAGAGTGGTTGGAAAAAATCACCCTCAATACGACCTGTTTTTACGAAATGGTTTTCCCACTTTCCCTCCACGCAAATTCCTAGAATTATGACCTTCCTAATCCCTAAAATCATTATCGTAATTAGTACATAAGTATATAGTCTGAACGGGTAGTAAGATGCAGTGCTAAAAAAAAGTAATAATTACTAATTCATTCTAATTATAAGATATATTTATTCAAAATTTCATTTAATAAATCATTTTTTGTCTTTCCCTCGTAGTCGTAAAATGGAATTGTCTAAAATAATGCTTTTCTTGCATAACTTTAAACAAACACAACCCGTATTCCCAGAACACACGTGGTCCCCCAGTTCATTTTATGGACCTTCATAACCAAATCTTCGAGAAAAACTGCTCTAAAGAGCAAATAAAACGGTCGGTTACCCGGCATCGATTCATCACTGAGAAAGAAGATTCCTCCCTTTCTGCAATTAGACATGTTTAGTTTCTACCGGGAATCCATCTCGGGGACCATTTACTCGTCAGATGAGCTAAGGCTGGGTGGGACTAGTACAAGTTGGTGTTTTGTTTTTTCGCATCGCGCCCTATATCGGGGCTATACAGATATATCTACACTAATAGGATAGTGATCCGTAAGATTGGATTGATAGGAAACATACAGTACATACCAACTTGAATAAAGGGAGAGTGACAAACCCATTTGTGGAGGGGGGGGGACCATCCCAGTGAAGGCTAACATGACTTAAACTTCGATTCCCCGTCACCGGTAATCCATAGGAATTGCCTCCCAGTGGTACTCAAGGAGACGCGGCAGTAGGCCTAAAGCCATTTGGCCTAAAAGTCATTTGGCCTAGAAGTCCATTGTCCTAAAAGCCAGTTGGCCTAAAAGTCAGTTTGCCTAAAAGTCAGTTCGCCTAAAAGTCAGTTCGCCTAGAAGTCATTTGGCCGCCTAAAAGTCAGTTCACCTAAAAGTCAGTTGGCCTAAAAGTCAGTTGGCCTAAAAGTCAGTTCGCCTAGAAGTCATTTGGCCTAAAAGTCGGTTGGCCTAAAGTCATTAGGCCTAAAATGTATTTCGAATAAAAAAAATTGATGTAGCTAAGTTCGACAAAAGTCATTTGGCCTAAAGTCAGTTGGCCTAAAGTCATTAGGCCTAAAGTCAGTTGGCCTAAAGTCAGTTGGCCTAAAGTCATTTGGCAAATGACTTTAGGCCAAATGACTTTTAGGCCAACTGACGGGTAGGCCTACTCGTACTCAACCCTTTTTGTTTGCGTACCCCCCAGATAGAGTATTTCTCTTCAATTGTGTGCTCCCAAAGTTGTTGGTGCATAATTAATGCAAATTACACATATTCTATAATTTTTTATCTAAAATAAATTATATCCAAAATAATGTATTAGATAATAAGTTTTAAATGAATAATCCCCCCATATCAATTTTGAACAAAATCATTAGAGCTATTTTCAAAGAAATAAAAATTTTGAATTAAAAAAAAAGTAATCGGCAAACTATTATAAAATGGGTTATTTTAAAAAAAACAAAGATAATTATTTATTTTTAAAAACTAACAGATACCCATTTTGGACCAAATTGCTAAAGCGATTTTTTTTAGCACCGTGTTCTACTTCCTGTTTAGGTTATACGCATATGTATTAATCATACTAATGAGTTAGGAATTAAGAAGGTTGAATTTAGAGGATGTGTATCTGCATTTGCGTGGAGGAAAAGTGGGAAACATTTTAGGAAAAACACCCCAGTACACTCGACTGAGATTCGAAACCCGATCTCCCCGTCATCGGCAATCTAGTCTAATGCGAGAGTGATGCCTTAGACCATGTGTGACTACCGAAGCGGGTATTTACATTAATAATACCCGCCTCGGTGGCGTAGTTGGCTAACGCGCTAGTCGTGTTGAGCTCGACCGCCGAGGACGGGGAGATCGAGGTTCGAATCTCGGTCGGGTGAACTGGGGGTGGTTTTTCCTAAATGGTTTTCCACTCTCCCTCCACGCAAATGCGGGTTCACTTCCTCTAAATTCAACCCTCCCAATTCCTAATCCATTAGCGTAATTAGTACTTAAGCGTATAACCCGAACGGGTAGTAAGACGCGGTGCTAAATATTATTATTATTATTATTACATTAATAATCATCAGAAGCAAAATTTTAAAATTACAATATTATTTCATTCATACTGTTTTATATTTGTAAAGCAATGGATTACATCAGCACTGGTGGGCACATAGACTAAAGCGTCACTTTAATCTGATCTGGTTTTCTGGTGACGGAGAAGTCATATTCACACACACATATATATATATCACTAATCATCCGAGCTATCCACCTATTTACATTAAAAGGGATGAGTAATGTATAGTTTTAGAGGAAACGTAGCCATATTTGAGTGAATATGGTGAAGAAAATCATTTGATAAAAACAACCCTCGGTACACAGAGCCAGGTATCGAACCCCAACTTCCTCGTCACCAGAAAACCAATCCAAACGAAGTTGACACACTATTAGTTCACGTGTCACCGGTGCAGGTGTTTTCCCTAGACCGTTTCCCCCTCTCCATCCATGCAAATGCGAGTATATTTCATCTAAATTCTACCTTACTCATTAGTGTAAATATGCAGATAATTTGGGTGGGTAGCAAAACGTGCACTTTAAAAAATAACGAATCTCCATTTTACCTATTATTATTATTATTATTATTATTATTATTATTATTATTGCTTACTGCGTCTTACTGCCCGTCTGGATTATCCGCATGTACAAGGTGTACCGTAACATGTGGGACCCTCTTCAGCGGTGAACGGGTGATAAAAAAAACAACTAAAAAGTGCATTTAAACACATGACCCATTTGACCTTGTTTTCAAGTTAAAGCAAAGTGATTTCACTAAATTGTTTGTATACCATACTCGATATCTCTTGACCTGTTGACTAGGTATAGATTATGGATTATGGATTAATTTATACCTCGTCATTTCAAACCGTAGGTATTTTTTTTGAAAGAGTGCGGCATTCTACGACACGACGACTGCAGGCTTGCATTCAGGCCGAAGGTGGACATTTTGAGCACTTCCTATAATGTTAAGCAGATCCGCATTATTGGAATACAAACATGACTATAACTCGAAAGAGAGTCCGAATGATACACACGTTTAAATCCACTTTTTCCCATTTTTTTTTGTCTCCAGTTCACCTCTGAAAGGGGTCCCCCATCGGTACACTCCGTATACACTATAAGGTTAGCGATGAGGAAAGATACCTGCATTGGTGATCGCATGATCTAACTCTCATGTTGGACTGGATAGCCGATGGCAGGGAGATCGGGGTTTAGTTCTGGCTGGATATATTGAGAATGGTTTTTCCTAGTTAATTTTACACTCTCCCTCTACGTAATTGTGAGTACACTTAATCTAAAATTCTACCTTCCTCATGCCTATTCAATTAGATTAGCGTAGTTAATGTAAATGTATGACCCGAATGGTCAGAGAGAAGTGATGAATTTTTTTAATGGGTGATGCTAAATTTAGAGGAAGTGTACCCACATTTACGTGGAGAGATAGTAGAAAACTATTTTGGGAAAAAAAAACCTAAAGCACAACCGACTAGGATTCGAATACCGACTTCTTGTCATTGGCGGTCCAGTCTAATGCGGGAGGGACGCGTTAGACCATTTAACTCTCGAAGCGGGTCCAAGAACTCAACTCCCGACAATTGTTGTGTGGGTGCTGTTGAACTTGGAAGGAGGTCACGATGACATGAAGATGATTGCCAAGAGATGCTTCTTTATAAGGTTGGTCCTACTTCTTATACGCGGCTGACTAAAAACCTCCGGTTGAACCAATTCATCCTCATTTTTTAAAAAAATTATGTCTTTACAACTACTTTAACAAGACATATACACATTCAATTGTATTCTGTCCACGAATTATTAGGTTTTTTACTAGATAAACTTTCATGTATTCTTTAAGTCGGACGAGGTGGCTTATAATCAGGGGTGTCAAGTTTGACAGTCTTGGTAAAACTGAGTTCTCTAGCTACTAGCGAGTACTAGCAATAGCAATATAGCTTGGGAGGACAGGTGGATGGATTTACAACGAACAACAGGTACTATTTTATAAAAACTCTTCACGAGTCAGATTGTCTCGCAGGCGATACTCTCGCAATAATAATATTTATACTTATCACCGCGTCTTACTACCCGTTCGGGTTATACGCTCAACTACTAATTACTCTAAAGGGTTAAAAATTGGGAAGGTTGAATTTAGAGGTAGTGAAACAGCATTTGCATGGAGGGAGATTGGAAAACCATTTAGTAAAAACTACCCCCAGTTCACCCGACAGAGATTCGAAACTCGATCTCCCCGTACTCAGTAGTCCAACTCATTACAAAATGAACGAGTTAGCTAACTACGCCACCGAGGCGGGTCTATCGCAATAGACTGAACTGCTGATTACAGGAAAATTAAAGTTGTAGTTCCGGTCGGTTGTACGGATGTCCAAAATATTTTCCCATTCTCTCTTTCTCTCTCGGCAAATGTAGGTACATTTACTCAAAATGCATCCTCGTTAATCCTTAACCCAAGGGTTTAAATATACGGAAAACTCTAACGGGTATATTTTTTTTAGCACTGCGTCTTACTACCCGTTTGGATTGTACGTTTATGTACAAATTACGCTAATGATTTTTAGGGATAGGGAAGGTTATATCTATAGAGAGTGTACTCGGATTTGCATGGAGGGAGAGTGGAAAACACTTTTTGAAAAACCACCCTCAGTACACCCGACTGAGATTCGAACCTCGATCTCCCCATCATCGGCAGTCTAGTCTACTGCGAGAGTAGCGCCTTAAGCCATGTGGTCACCGAAGCTGGTTCGAACGTGTATTAAAATGCGGTTCACACACAGATGCACACGTTTTAAAAAAAATAAACAAACGTTAAACTGTTGTGGCATTTCTTCTTCAGTCTGAATAAGTCTGTTTAATGGAACAAGATTTATTGCTGAAGAGAGTGGGATGACTGGAGATTATATATTTGTTCAGTACCTTAGCATCTGTCTACTGGACTAGGGGTCCCGGGTTTAGCTTCCTGTGAGGACAAAAAAGTAACATTGGTGAAATCGGGGTTACTCCTTTCCTTTGGCTTGGGGGCTGGGTTTTGTGTCTGTTCTATGACTATGTTAGTTTGTAAGTCTAGAGATGACACAACCGGTTGGGTGAAAAAGTGCATGGTAAATATTCTAAATAAAATAAAATATTTTTTAATCATATTGCGATATTTTTTTATTGCACTCCGTCACCCGTTCGTGCTATCCCCATTGGGGATACACATTCACGTGGAGGAAGATTGGGAAACCGTTTAGGATATAACGGACTCAGTACACCTATACCCCATCAACGATAGGAAACGTAATGAGCGACATCTAGCAGATGGTTCTTTATTGCAAACATTGGCTGAACGTAAATAATGTCTAACTATTTGAAAATAATTATTGATAATATAGTATTATTAAGAAAATAATAACTATTTACGAATAGGTTGACATTTATTAGTTACTTTCAGTCAATATGTGCAGTAAAAAAAAAAACCTGCTAGCTGTCACTTACCAATTCTCCTATCGTAGATTGGGTATAGCTGAGATTCAAACCCGACCTCCTCGTTACTGGCAAACCGGACTAAACTAGCTTGACGTATAGCTCGCGAGCCCACCGGTGGTTAACATACTAAACAAAATTTGAAACCAAAGCGCTCGTTTTTGTATTGATTTTTATTGTTTCACTGGTCCATCAGCTAAGATCACTATTAAATTTTATCTAATTACTTAGCACCCACACAGGTGGCCGGTCACGCGTTCCAAGGCTCTATACTTGCATTGCACATGTTCATCACTAACCGGCCTCGGAATATTGCGGTCAGAAAACTAGTTTCTGACATAGAAGTGCCGGGTTCGATCCCCGGCTGGTACCGGTGGATTTTTCTTGTAAGGGGAGTAATTTTCATGGCCAGCAGAGTTTTGTTAGTTAAGCTTAAGTTAGGAAAGATCTTTATTGGCTTTAAATCGTCATATTCACTACCATCATACCCTCATCTCATCGGGACATGGAACTAGCCTCCACGAAAAAGATGTTCGATTAATAAATTCGGGCATCCCCTGAGAAATGGTACATTAGTACTGGCTAATCTTTCCGCAAACTGAGCTGCAGATTTACGTAGCTCAGACCCACCATTATTATTATTATTATTATTATTATTATTATTATTATTATTATTATTACTATGCTCATCATTGATGAGTAGGTTGGCGTTAATATTGACCTGGTACACTGTAAGTGATTTTACATGTGTGATTTATAAATATGGTTTTGTCACCCTCTCTTCAAACTAATGTGGATGCACTCCCTCTAAATAACCCTTCTCATGCCCTACTCCGATCAAGACGTTAATAGCCTATGGGGTGACCTGGTGGTCTAGGGGTAAGGTGTCGGACTTCTGTGCTGGGAGTTCGGAGTTCAATCCTTGGTATCGGTACAGATTGATCTGATTACCAAACCCTTCCTTCACCTCTGATAAGACGTCTATTAGTCACAACTTGTGAATGTGTGGAATGCCAGACCTCCACCGTGGTTCGGATTCCACGTTAAGCTGTAGGTCCTCCAACTCACCTCACAATCACCCTATCATTACACATTAGCGTAAGTGCGTATAACCCGAACGGGTAGTAAGACGCGGTGCTAATAATAATAATAATAATAATGATGATGATGATAATAATATCCTATGTGCTAAACGTACCAAAAAAACTATAGTATATAATATATTCGGGATTGAGCAAGCTAAAACCGGCTCGCGGGCCATAGCTGACATACGCGCCAATGGTTGGTTACCCCTTCTCAGTTGGTGTGACTTGAATAGGTACGTTATTCCTCCAAGGTAGAGTCGTGTTCCTTTCACCTAATGATCTTCATAACAGACTGGTTGACCAAGTTCAACTGCTGGGAAAACATTACAAACTCCGTCATCTTCAACTGCTTGAGCCAATTAGAGTCATAACGTTCTATGGACAGCAAAACAAATAGAAAACAAATTACCAAGTAATACAGAATCGCAACGGTCAGCAGTGACCTAGTTCCAACATTTTTGGGTAGCTCAAATTTGTTTTTATTTGACAGAGATGCATGTAAAAATACTTGTCTGTGTTTTCTATCGCCGATTATTTTTATGATTCACCTATGTAGTTAAGTGTTAAGAGTGATTAACTACGCGTATAGTGGACAATGGCCATAATCTATCTCTGTAGTAAAGTGTTAAGAGTGATTAACTACAAGTATAGTGGGCAGTGGCCTAAATCCATCTCTGTAGTTAAGTGGTAAGAGTGATTAACTACAAGTATAGTGGGCAATGGATAATATCCACCTCTGTGGTTAAGTGTAAGAGTAGTTAACTACAAGTATAGTGGACAATGGTTATAATCCATCTCTGTAGTTAAGTGTAAGAGTAGATAAATACAAGTATAGTGGACAATGGTTATAATCCATCTCTGTAGTTAAGTGGTAAGAGTAGTTAACTACAAGTATAGTGAACAATGCCTAATATCCATCGCGGTAGTTAAGTGTAAGAGTAGTTAACTACAAGTATAGTGAACAATGCCTAATATCCATCGCGGTAGTTAAGTGTAAGAGTAGTTAACTACAAGTATAGTGGACAATGCCTAATATCGATCGCGATAGTTAAGTGTAAGAGTAGTTAACTACAAGTATAGTGAACAATGGTTATAATCCACCTCTGTAGTTAAGTGTAAGAGTAGATAACTACAAGTATAGTGAACAATGGTTATAATCCACCTCTGTAGTTAAGTGTAAGAGTAGTTAACTACAAGTATAGTGGACAATGGTTATAATCCACCTCTGTAGTTAAGTGTAAGAGTAGTTAACTACAAGTATAGTGGACAATGGTTATAATCCACCTCTGTAGTTAAGTGTAAGAGTAGTTAACTACAAGTATAGTGAACAATGGTTATAATCCACCTCTGTAGTTAAGTGTAAGAGTAGTTAACTACAAGTATAGTGAACAATGGTTATAATCCATCTCTGTGGTTAAGTGATAAGAGTAGTTAACTACAAGTATAGTGAACAATGGTTATAATCCATCTCTGTAGTTAAGTGTAAGAGTAGTTAACTACAAGTATAGTGAACAATGGTTATAATCCATCTCTGTGGTTAAGTGTAAGAGTAGTTAACTACAAGTATAGTGAACAATGGTTATAATCCATCTCTGTGGTTAAGTGATAAGAGTAGTTAACTACAAGTATAGTGAACAATGGTTATAATCCATCTCTGTAGTTAAGTGTAAGAGTAGTTAACTACAAGTATAGTGAACAATGGTTATAATCCACCTCTCTAGTTAAGTGTAACAGTAGTTAACTACAAGTATAGTAGACAGTGACTATAATCCATCTCTGTAGTTAAGTGATAAGAGTAGTTAACTACAAGTATAGTGGACAATGCCTAATATCCATCGCGATAGTTAAGTGTAAGAGTAGTTAACTACAAGTATAGTGGACAGTGACTATAACAATCTCTGTAGTTAAGTGATAAGAGTAGTTAACTACAAGTATAGTGGACAATGCCTAATATCCATCGCGATAGTTAAGTGTAAGAGTAGTTAACTACAAGTATAGTGGACAGTGACTATAACCATCTCTGTAGTTAAGTGATAAGAGTAGTTAACTACAAGTATAGTGAACAATGGTTATAATCCACCTCTGTAGTTAAGTGTAAGAGTAGTTAACAACAAGTATAGTGGACAGTGACTATAATCCATCTCTGTTATTGAGGGGTAAGTGCAGTTAACTACAAGTATAGGGTATACACTGGCTACAATCTGTGCAAAATAAAACCTTAACATTATTATTAAATTACAAAAATTGTAAAATTATGGTTGATCCTGACCAAAGAATGGCGAGAGCCAGATTCTGTTATTGACAGACAGTATGTACGTCATCAACATCAACAAGGTAGTGGTTGCAGTGAAAGTGGAGATAAACCGTCGTACCTGTGGTTGGCAATACTGATCTTCAGGGAGACCATCATTAACATAAGACATCTGAGCAAAACTTGGCACTCTTCAGACGTTGACCTCAAGTTCGCCGAGGAGAGGTGGTGGCTCATCATCGACACCTCGTTGGGACGTACGATCAGACTTTCTCGCTAGAGACACCTTGAACCGACCTTAAACCAACACTAGATCCAACGCGTGTTCTTACCAAGCTACGATAGAGGGTTTTACACTGATACGCTTATAACGAGTCTATTAATGATTTAACAAAGAGTGAAAGTATTAAAAGAAATAACAAGAAAAATGTTATTGGCATTTATCAAAAAAAGAAAGGGTAGAAAATTAATGGGTCCGGGAAATAATTATAGTGTAGGCTGTCGGTCTGGTTTGAACCACGGCCTCCAAGATGTTGCTACACAATATTCTTGAACGTGAAACTATTCAAGTGAACTCACAGTTAAACCACCGATAAAATGCCCTACAAGAAAGGTCAAAGTAATGGGCAGACTAACTTCTTGATATACTAAATCTACGTGGCCTAATTGCCCTTCAAGAGATGTCCAACTATTACGATCATAAAATATACGTGGAAAAAAGATTAACAAAAGAGGATCAACAACTAGACGCTTGAAATCTGCGTGGCTTAACTGCCCTTCAAGAGATGTCCAACTACTAGAAACATAAAATATTTACGCTGACAAAATGATTTATATAGGAGGATCAACAACTAGACTCTTGAAATCTGCGTGGCCTAACTGCCCTTCAAGAGATGTCCAACTACTAGAAACATAAAATATTTACGTTGAAAAAATTATTTATATAAGAGGTTCAGCAACTAGACTCTTGAAATCTGAGTGGACTAGCTGCCCTCCAACAACTTGACTCGAGAACGCTAAGTGGAGAGTAGTAACTGTCTAACAGTAAAGGTCTAATTATTTCTGAACACACTGGATATGTGTCAAACATATGTGGACTAACCACCCCAAAACATAATTCCAACACATATACGGGCATAATCCAATTAGACTAACTGCTTTATAATAATCTTACTCCTAAGTGTGTATAACATAAGAGAACAAACCCCACAAAATAATATTCATGTTCGACTCCAAAATACACGGAATGTACACTTTATTTACCCTAAAAAGTAGCAGCCCTTTTCTGACTCATTAAATTATGACCCTATCTTATAAGCTATTCCCTGGTGAAAACATCCAGGGTAAGCTTGCTACCTTTCAAGGTAGACGGAGTGTACGTGCACAAACGGGTCTTTAAAAGTAGTAGGCTATAAACTAGTCAATCAAAATTAATAACTTGTTTTGAAGCTTTTGTGGGTGAGAACATCATCAAACTTGATATTTCCCATCTACTGAATACCGTTAGGGTATATATTATAAATTTTTTTAGCACCGCGTCTTACTACTTGTCCGGTTTACACGCATTTTGTGTATTAATTATGCCAATGTGTTAAGGATGAGGAAGAATTAATTTAGAGGAAATGTATTCAAATTTGCGAGGAAAACCATTTAGTAGAAATCACCCACAGTACACCCGACCAGGATTCAAAACCCAACCTCCCCGTTATCGTCAGTTTAATCTATTGCTATAGTGACGCCTTACACCATGTGCCCACCAAAGTGAGTCGTAAGACTATAGATCTAAAATAAACCATCTTTTGAATACTACAAGACTATATTAATATTATACTATCCACAACATTCTAAGGCTAAATCAACAATATATCTACTGAATGATGAACTTTCAGATCGGCAATATCCTATCATACCGAATACCATAAGGTTATAGTTTGACAATATTCCATATTTTAAGTGCTACAAGTCTATATTAATTTATACTATATCATCCACAATATCTTGTAAATCCAGATCTACAAAATACCATCTACTGAATCTGAAAGGCTAGACTAGACAGTCACTAAAGGCGAGTTTTCGCGATTAAATTGGCTACGTCTTGGTATCGAGTGTTATCGACCAATCGGTTCTGACCAAGCTGAAGGGCGAAAACAAATTTGAGGTTATGTTTCGTAAATTGATAAGTAAGTTGTTATCAACTTTACACTCCCAAAAAGTTCTAAAGTACCTTTTCATGAATAATAAAATATATAAATAAATAATATTAGGTTTTAAAAATTTTCCAAAATAATATGAAGAGGACAATTTGTATAATCAAGGTCAACTATTATCGTATTTTGTAGTTTTACATCCACGTATTACAATTTAATTAGTACCATCTTGTATAGTAATTTGCTGTTCAACATTTTTACCTGTTTAATTATTCATATCCACTAACATGGCTCTGACAAAACTTATAAATAAGATCTATAAAATTGCCTAAGGACTTTCTAAAAGTATCAATGGTGGCTCTAAAGAAGAAGCAAGCTAAGAAATGCAGTGACCACAGGGCTATCAGCCATATCTCTCATTTGGGGAAGATCGTGGCAAGAATACTCAACGAGCGACTGGAACAGAAAATAGAAAGTGTGATGAAAGAAGACCATTTTGATTCAATAAAGGAAAAGGAACCAGAGATGCCATCAGGAGGCTGAGAATAAATTCAGAAAGTGTGCTGGAATTCAAGGAAGAAGTCTTCAATGGTTTCATCGACTGGCGAAAGGCGTTCGAGCGAGCTAAATGGTAGAAACTGATGGAAATACTCAAGAAGATCCGCATCAACTGGAGGGACAGAAGGCTGATTGCAAACCTGTAGCTGGGACAGCGAGTGAAGGTGAGGTTGAATGATGAAGAGATCAACAGCGTAGAGATAGGAAGAGGAGTGGGATAGGGATGCTTTTTGTCACCTAGTCTGTTCAACTTGTATGGCGAGTGGTTGGTCAGGGAAGCCCTAGAGGGGCGTGACAATTTCAGGATAGAAGTACGTGTCATCAAAACAATCAAATACGCTGATAGTCTAGCTTGCATTGCTGGCCAAAAATAAAGAAGAGTTGCAGGAAATGATGGCCCGGTTGGGGGAGATAGGGATAAGATATAGTATGGAGATCAACATTTGGAAGTCAAAAGTGATGGAGAGTTCAAAAATTGAGGAGCCAATGAAAATTAAAATTGGAAACCAGGATATGGAAAATATAGAGCAGTTCAAGTACCTGGGAAGTCTGCGGACAAATGATGCTTGCAGTACCAAGAAAATTAGGAAGAGGATTATTATGGCCAAGGAAGGTTTCAACAAGAAGAGGTTAATGTTGACCAGCAAGTTTAGTTTGAAACTAAGGAAGAAACTAATGAAATGCAACATCGATCATGGAGCAGAAACTTCGACTCTCTGAAAAATAGAAAATAAATACTTGGAGAGCTTTGAAATATGGTGCTGGAGAAGACCTGAGAAGATCAAGTGGATAGGCAGGGTGACAAATGAAAAAGTCCTAAGAAGAGTGGGTGAGAAGAGAACCATTTTGAATATGACTCTTCGGTTCAAATCAAACTGGATCGAACACGTCCTTAGGAGGAACTGTCTTCTGCACGACGTCTTAGAAGGTAAGTTTGAGGGAAAGAGGAGCTTATAAAAGAAGTAGGATTCAAATATTGGATGATTCTAAAGAAAGAAGAAAATTCTGGCAGCTGAAGGAGGAGGCAGAGGACAGGGCATATTGGCGGTCTAAGTTCACTGACAAAAGGAATGGACCTGTCGTAAGACAGAACACCTAATAATAATAATAATAATAAAAATAATAATCCCCTAACAACTAAACTATACAAGCACAAATCTAACATAAGGGGTTATGCTGTTTTAAAATTGGTGCACAATTCTTAGCTCATCGGTTGAAACCGAGCTATTTAGTTTGATCAAGGAAAGCGTTACAAAACCGAGGTTTGATATGATTTCGGTCATAAGCACTCGTAGCCAACCACGTAACCAAGAACGCGAGAACGCTTTAGTCGTAAATATCGATAACAATTCAATCGCGAAAACACTCACCACACCATCTACTGAATGCTAAAGGGCTATATATACAGTATACCATATTCTGAAATCTGAAGGCTATACGGCTGTGTAAATATACAAGCTTCTGATTGCTGTATTATGGCTAAATCGATACTATACCATTTTCTGGAGGCTATAATGCTATATAGACACATTACACATACACACACACAGACACAAATATATACACTCAATACTATATAGACACATAACACATACATACACACAGACAAATATATACACACGTAGACATTCAGACATAAGTAGATAGCGGGGCGTATGGCCCCAATTTGACCTTTGACCTTTGACCCCGAAGCTGATTGGCTGTTGGCTTCCCCCTCCCGCCCCCCCGGCAATGGGTTATTCCGATGACGTCATCGCTCTGTCGCAACCCGGCGCCAACTTGGCGGGTTGGCAATACAAGTCGAGACAAGAATAGATCATGATGTTGCAAGCCGTCCCTTCTATGTGGCAATGGGTTTTCCCTGGTGACGTCATCGCTCTGTTGCAACCCGGCGCCAACTTGGCGGGTTGGCAATACAAGTCGAGACAAGAATAGATCATGATGTTGCAAGCCGTCCCTTCTATGTGGCAATGGGTTTTCCCTGGTGACTGGCGTCAGTTTGACGGGTTGACAAGACAAGTCGAGACAAGAATAGATCGTGATCTTGAAACCGTGAGCTATGTCATTGACCCTGGCAAACCTCCCCCCATCTGCAATGGGTTTTTCTGGAGTCGCAACTAGAGAGCATTGGCACAGCTATAATTATGCACAAGCAGGGGCCTCGGAAGCCTTACGGTTATTTATAATCCTCAGTTAGTGGCCTCCATCCCCCACCGTAAAAGTATACTGAAATTGGTTGTATGGTATCGTCCGTCGACATGCATGGATGTAGGTATCAGCCACGGGGAAGAAATACCTACAGTTTACACGGCAGGGATTCAATTTCCCTCAGCCGGAATTAGATGTGCCTGACAAACGGGCAAGGAATAGTGAAAGTATTTATGAGAGGTAAGTGTACCCGCATTTGCATGGAGGGAGAGCTGGAAATACCACAAATGTTCGAACTTCTCAACCAATCATACAGGCAGAGCTCCGCTTAGTTACTTGTACAATTCATAAGACCTAAATTGATTTATGTGTTATTATTATTTTTTAAATTCGTGGTAGAATATGTTTGATTGGAGAGTCAAAGACAGAAAGGAAATGCGGCGTCTACAGCAAAATCATCGGTCGGAGTGCTGTTCTAGGGACAGAGAGAGACAGAGAGAGAGAGGGAGAGAGAGAGAGTTCGGTTGTAGACATTAAAACACAAACATAACAGTTTTATAATATTTATTCACACAACACTTAAACAACAAAGAAATTTTATTTTCGCGATATATTTTGATATATATAACTTTGACAATACATAAGTAATACAATTATACAATTATACATTTAAATTCACTAATATATAACTTTCACGTAAATTAATATGTTGTTTTTAAGTTTTAAATATGAAACTATATCTGTTGACATAATATATAACATTTACACTAACCAAATTAGCAACTCAAACAACAAAGAAATTCAGTTAATTAATGTTCGCAAAAAATATTTTGATATAATAATATATTAAAATTTTACAAAAAAAATCATAAGTAATACAATTATGTGTATCTTGAAATTATTTTAAATATATATATAACTTTCACGTAAGTTAATATGTTGTTGTTAAGTTTTAAATAGGAAACTATAGCTGATGACATGATATATAACATTTTCACTAAGCAAAATAGCAACTCAAACAACAAAGAAATTCAGTTAATTTATGTTCGCAAAAAAAATCATAAGTGATACAATTATGTGGATCTTGAAATTATTTTAAATATATATAACTTTCACGTAAATTAATATGTTGTTGTTGTTAAGTTTTAAATAGGAAACTATATCTGATGATTGAATAGTTCCAAGCGAAAAGTCGCAAATAAGCTGCGTGTGAATGCTCATTCGTGAGATTGAGGAGTGTGAGACGTAATCACAACTTGTTTGTGTGTGTGTGTGTGTGTGTGTGTGTGTGTGTGTGTGTGTGTGTGTGTGTGTGGGCGTGTGTGGGCGTTTTCATATTACATAATCCTTGTCTATCTTAGCTCTAGTTTTTATACCTTTTTTGTGTGTTTTTATATATACTATGTCATTTTGTTAAATTTCATTTTAATTGTATTGGTTAAGTGTAAGAAAAGGCGGTAGTCTTAACTTCGCCATTAAAGTCTATTATTATTATTATTATTATTATTATTATTATTATTATTATTTTATTACATTTACACTAAGCAAATTAGCAACTCAAACAAAAAAGAAATTCAGTTAATTAATGTTCGCAAAAAATATATTTTGATATAATAATATATTAAACTTTTACAAAAAACAAAAAAAAAAACATAAGTAGTACAATTATATATCTTGAAATTATTTTAAATATATAACTTTTAGATCAATTAATATGCGAGTACGATTTAAATATCTAAATCAAAATAACGTGGTATCAGTTTATGCATCACCGCATCTACATCAAAATCATCATCATCATCAACTGGAGGAGTGCCTGATTCTAAAACTGATAAAGTTATTATTGGAATATTATTATTTTCCGTTGAAGGTTTTGTAATCTTAGGTCGCGTTGCGATGCATAGCCCTATTATTTGGTTCTGTTAGAGCAAACAAGGAATATAAATATGCCTATAATAAGTTACTATTACGATTATTTATATAAGGTGCTCCAAAGATGCAGTATCACATAGCTTACCATACCAAGGGTCACACCTAGCTTCCCTAAGCTAAAGAGAAAGTATTGTGCACTACACCGATATAACTCACGCTAAACAGTGTTAATACTTTTCTAGTAGCTTAGATTAGGAAACAGAGTATATTTGGTGTAGTGTTTCTACAACACTGTAAATACCTATTATTTAGTTTCACAAAAGCTTAGTGTTTCTACAGACCTATCACGTACCTCCACAAAGATTAGAAGTGAGAGAAAGTCCCGGTATCATTTATTTATATAAGTAATTGTAGATATATAATAATAATAATGACAAAGGTTTTTCTTTTTTTTTTTGTCTATGAAAAGCAGATTGCTATTATAAATACAAACATTAAGAAAGTTCGGATTTTAGTCACACATAATTGTAATTGTTTTCTTGTTCTGAAAAAAAAATAAGTATCGTTCATGAATATATTCTTAAAGTGTGGGCAAGAAATTAGCCCTGATATTAGATATTTGCCAAAGAGGTGATTGAACAGGGACTCCCTCTCCCCAGCAGTGCCCAGATATTAGAGAATATTTGTCAAACAGAGAATAGGATGGGGGGACTTCCTCTCGCCGGTAGAGTACAACCCTTACACCCTCTAAACATCAGTACTGGTTTCCCGCTCTGATAATTTTGTTTCAAAACATGCCAACAAACTGTTAGGGAGAAGGTTTATTACGTCAGCGAACTACAAACACTTTAGCCAACGGACAACTAGTTTTCTCTAATTTCTACATTCATTAGGTGTGCAAGTCAGTCATACAAATAATAAGACGTGTTATTATTAGCACAGCGTCTTACTACCCGTTCGGTTATACGTACTTACGCATCGCTAACTTAACACTTTAAACATATAGTGGCATTTGGTACCATGATATACTACCGAATACACATTTAAATCAAGCTCTTCTAATCTAACACATAGTAATTGAATCAGCCAGATAATGTCCGATAATCATTTAGCTCAAACATGGTTTATAAATAGATTAAGCAAATGTTATTCAAAGCACATAGATTTTAACCAGGGACCGATAGTTTAGTATACAGACATGCTACCGAATGCACTAAGGTGGCGATTGAATATATAATCCAGTACATTGCAAACGCGACTTTATTCATAACTAGCAATCCAACACTGCGTTGACCGTGACCCACTGCGGTATTTTGTTAAAAATCCGGCTTCGAGGTGCATTCGGACACACTCCCGTACATTTATGTTAAAATTTCAGATCTCTGCGTGCCGTAGATTTGGCTGGGCATCGCACACAAACAGACAAACGCTTCCTTTTATTATTATAGATTCCTGTACCCTTAATATAGACGTTTGGCACGGCCCGCAAGAGAGAAAACATATATATGCAAGAATAATCTCAATATCGTGATTTATTCCCACTGCACCCCAACGAGATTCGAACCGAATCCTAGAGATGAACATGACAGCCGAGCACTGTCTCACTGAACTACAGTCCCCCAACTAAAAAAGCCACTAGATTTAGTTTCACGTATTCATACGTCAAGACAAGTGATCTGCAGCAACCTATTTGATATACTATCAATACCTATAGCATATCACCGAAACTGTAGTATTATTTTATAAATATTGTCCGAAAAAAAGGCTCTTTGAGGACTCTAAAACAGTTGTTTCTACTACCGGTTCGAGCTTTACACACACTTAGTGCGAGCCTGACGACATGTAGCCCGCGACCACCGATGTATAAACTATATTTAACTATGAGAGGCTGAAAACATAAACAAAAGTGCAGGTATGGGCTCAAACTAGAGTCCCTTATTGACCGCATGTATCGACCTAATTTAAATCCGCCCTCACGCGATATAACCACGGGGTGTTGTAGGATGAGGGGCGGGGGGAGGGAGGAGGTCAATCATGGCACCGAACCAGCGACCCACTCTTCTAAACCACGGCCGTGCATGAGTTTGCTCTCTAGCACCGCGTATAACTAACCGTTCGGGTTCGCTTAAGTACTATTTACGCTAATGGATTGGAATTGGAAAGGTTTCACCCGCATTTGCGCGTGGAGGGAGAGTGAAAAAACACCCCTAGTTTACCCGACCGAGATTCGAACCTCGTTCTCCACGTCCTCGGCAGTCTAGCTCAACACGAATCTGGCGCGTTAACCAACTGCGCCATCGAGACGGGTATCTATCACTATGCACACTTTTTAGAGAGTTAACAATCTTTACGAGGCTGACTCTTCAACCAAACCAAATATTACAACAGATTGAAAGAAGAAGCAGAACCGCGAGTCCATCTGGATTCGGAATTGGGAAGGTTTAAGCCACATTTGCGTGGTGGGGGGGAGTAAGGAAATGTTCCAGCGTTTACGTGGAGGGAGAGCGGGAAAACATTTAGTGAGAACTACCAACACTACACCTCGGCAGGTATTCAAACCCCCCCCAACCTCGCCCAACACAGATTCGAATCCCGATATCTTTCACCGGGTGCTTCATGCCCAGTAGTTGTCAAACCCGAAAGAAGAATATGGCGTTTCAAATGGGGCGCCCCCTTCGGTTCCACACACAAAAAAAAGTTTTATTTTACATATCATTTAACGTTTTCATCTATATTTTACCGATTATATAACTCTTATATTAATTCAGAAGTAGTATTGAATACAATTATGAGAAACTTGAATTTATTTTACATATCATTTAATGTTCCCATCTATATTTTTCCGATTATATTACTTTTACAAAAATTCATAAGTAGTATTAAATGCAATATTAAATATAATTTAATTCTCGAAACTATATCTTAGTGATATAATAAATAACGTTTACACCAAACAAATTAGCCACTTAAACAACAAAGAAATTTAATGTTTGCAATTATATTTTGATGAAATATTGTATAACTTTTACGTAAATTCAATATCAAATATCTTTTAAGGCTCGAAACTATGTTGACATAATAAATAACGTTTACACCAAACAAATTAGCCACTTAAATATCAAAGAAATTTAAAGTTCGCAATTATATTTTGATGAAATAATATATAACTTTTACATAAATTCAATATCAAATATCGGTTAAGGCTCGAAACTATGTTGACATAATAAATAACATTTACGCAACGCAAATTAGCCACTTAAGACTCAAGCCAAAGTTAGAGGAAGTGTGCCCACGTTTGCACGGATGGAGAATGGAAAGTCTATTAGAAAAACCTCCCTAAATACTCTCGACGCTGATGAAGGATTCTATAATATTGAGTACTATGGCGTGGATTTGTTTAGCTTACACTGAATATTTATTAAAACTTACACACAACCTCCCATCGTTCTACATGTCTAATACTTGTCACAAGAAAGAAGTAAGGCTGAATAAATTAGATTTACTAAGGGAATACATCTCAATTTTCCAGAGTTGGAAACAGAAAACGGTTTATGAAAATTTACCCCAAAAAATAGCTTGCTGTGGGATCAAACCCCCGACTTCCCTATAACCTGTTTCTAAAATGGAAACTCAAGTGTAATTACCTAGTGATCTGGCACACATATTATTTCTAGACCACACGAGCTCGATGATATAATAACTAATATTAACGCAAAACAAATTAGCCACTTAAGCCTCAAGCCAATATTAGAGGAAGTGTGCCCACATTTGCATAGATGGAGAGTGAAAAAAACAGCCCTATCGCAATATACTAAACTGCAGAGAGTTCGAATCCCGGTCCATTGACTCCTTCTTAGGTCAGTTAGGGGTCTCCGGCTCAAATGATTATATCTGACATAGGTTTGGTAACAACATAATTACTCTTATTATGAAAATTACTCTAGTTGTACACAAAAAACCCAATCCTCCCTAATTTATCACTATGAAAGGTTAAACCACCATTTTCAGCCATACTGTAAATTGAACCCTGGACACTTGGCTCAGTGAACAGACATGCTAACGCCTCACATCAAGTGACCTTTCACAAGTGTCTTCTTAGACGTCTTGACCAATGAAGTGAGACACTCGAAAGAGATTAAATCAAAACTCTATTAACAGACAAATACCAGTCTCAAACGTCTCTTCAGAGAGAGAGAGAGAGAGAGAGAGAGAGGTATATCTACATTCTTTTACACGCACTGCAACAAATTTGTCAGGGGGGACAGTGGCACCAAACAATATCCAAGTTATTTTAACATCCGTCCAGGCTAGCCACATTGTATTTCTTGAATTTAAAGGAAATGTGATGTGAGTGTTTCTGACGTAAAAAAAGATAAAACATTACATTTTGTGTTAGGAAACCAAATTTTTAGCACCGCGTGTTATTGACCGTCCAGGCTATATATAAATGTGATAATTAGTCTACTTAAAATGGCGTAGGAATGAGAAAGTACACATTTTAGTGATAATCTACCAGAATTTGCTTGGAAGGAGAGTAGGGAACCATTCGGAGAAAAAACTTCAAAACACAAATGGGATTAGAACCTCAATCTCCTCCATTATTAACATAACTGTCTAACTCGAGAGTGACGCCTTACACTATTCGACCTCTGAAGCGATTTTTCATCATGTTAATTTAATAATTATTAATGTATTAACTTATTTGCTTCCAGAACACGATAGCCATTTATATTGGACGGGCTTTGCTTTTTTATAATATATAGAGTCACAAATGAATATTATTTACAAGTATATTTTTCCATTATTGTTTATTGGAGGTATTTAACGTGCACTTTATGCACCGACTGATTATAACAGTACACAACTTACAATCTAACTTAAATCTATGACATACAGAACACCCATTCCCCCTACCGCAAATGAATCACTATGAAAGGGGGGAAACCCATATCCCCTAATGAATCATTTTCAGGCCATTCAGGGAATCGAATCCAGGACCTCTTGATTAGTAGGCAAACACAATAACGACAGAGGTAAATTGTAGAACTTTTAATTGTACATTTTTCAGTGCTTATACAATACTAGTTAGAACAAAGGTGAAATGAGACAGTTAATATTTGGAAAACCTTTTCGGCATGGTTTTACGCAACTCGGTGACCGTGTGGTCTAATGCGCTACTCTCGCGGTAGAGAAGACTACTGATGACAGGGAGATCGAAGTTCAAATACCAGTAGAGTGTACTGATGCCTGTTTTCAACTCTTCCTCCACGAAAATGCGGTTACTTTTCCTCTAAATATAACTTTCCAAATCTCTAAAATCATGATAATAATTAGTACAAATGTGTGTTAACTATTTGTTTGCGCAAATGACGACGCATTTATCAACGTAAAGACGTTGGAAGGAATTACCGTTCCAGCAGTCATTAGCGATGCTAAAAACTCCTTTGGATCTCAAGATATGTCATGATGTACATTAAAAAAGATAACTGGGTTCATACATTCTAAATGCGGGGTTCCAATTTGAACGGCCCCATTATGAAACACCAAGGGCCTTGTGAATTCCATCCTGTTTTTCAGAGGTCAAAGCTGCTTATTTACAAGACCATTTGTGACAGAAATATACCTGAATGTCAATGCTCCTAAAGACGTTTGTGTGTGTGTGTGTGTGTGTAAGTATGTGTCAGAAATACATGCTTGCAACATTGTAATTTCCCATTCTTTTCCAAAGTTGATTGTAGGTAAAAAAAATGTCGGTCACTTCGATGAGCAGGTCAGGGAAATACCCCTCAAAGCAATAATCGATTAGACTTAAACTTGTGTGACAAAAGAAGGTGTGAGTCAATGGACCGGGATTCGAACTCTCTGCAGTTTAGTATATTGCGATAGGGCTGTTTTTTTTCACTCTCCATCTATGCAAATGTGGGCACACTTCCTCTAATATTGGCTTGAGGCTTAAGTGGCTAATTTGTTTTGCGTTAATATTAGTTATTATATCATCGAGCTCGTGTGGTCTAGAAATAATATGTGTGCCAGATCACTAGGTAATTACACTTGAGTTTCCATTTTAGAAACAGGTTATAGGGAAGTCGGGGGTTTGATCCCACAGCAAGCTATTTTTTGGGGTAAATTTTCATAAACCGTTTTCTGTTTCCAACTCTGGAAAATTGAGATGTATTCCCTTAGTAAATCTAATTTATTCAGCCTTACTTCTTTCTTGTGACAAGTATTAGACATGTAGAACGATGGGAGGTTGTGTGTAAGTTTTAATAAATATTCAGTGTAAGCTAAACAAATCCACGCCATAGTACTCAATATTATAGAATCCTTCATCAGCGTCGAGAGTATTTAGGGAGGTTTTTCTAATAGACTTTCCATTCTCCATCCGTGCAAACGTGGGCACACTTCCTCTAACTTTGGCTTGAGTCTTAAGTGGCTAATTTGCGTTGCGTAAATGTTATTTATTATGTCAACATAGTTTCGAGCCTTAACCGATATTTGATATTGAATTTATGTAAAAGTTATATATTATTTCATCAAAATATAATTGCGAACTTTAAATTTCTTTGATATTTAAGTGGCTAATTTGTTTGGTGTAAACGTTATTTATTATGTCAACATAGTTTCGAGCCTTAAAAGATATTTGATATTGAATTTACGTAAAAGTTATACAATATTTCATCAAAATATAATTGCAAACATTAAATTTCTTTGTTGTTTAAGTGGCTAATTTGTTTGGTGTAAACGTTATTTATTATATCACTAAGATATAGTTTCGAGAATTAAATTATATTTAATATTGCATTTAATACTACTTATGAATTTTTGTAAAAGTAATATAATCGGAAAAATATAGATGGGAACATTAAATGATATGTAAAATAAATTCAAGTTTCTCATAATTGTATTCAATACTACTTCTGAATTAATATAAGAGTTATATAATCGGTAAAATATAGATGAAAACGTTAAATGATATGTAAAATAAAACTTTTTTTTGTGTGTGGAACCGAAGGGGGCGCCCCATTTGAAACGCCATATTCTTCTTTCGGGTTTGACAACTACTGGGCATGAAGCACCCGGTGAAAGATATCGGGATTCGAATCTGTGTTGGGCGAGGTTGGGGGGGGTTTGAATACCTGCCGAGGTGTAGTGTTGGTAGTTCTCACTAAATGTTTTCCCGCTCTCCCTCCACGTAAACGCTGGAACATTTCCTTACTCCCCCCCACCACGCAAATGTGGCTTAAACCTTCCCAATTCCGAATCCAGATGGACTCGCGGTTCTGCTTCTTCTTTCAATCTGTTGTAATATTTGGTTTGGTTGAAGAGTCAGCCTCGTAAAGATTGTTAACTCTCTAAAAAGTGTGCATAGTGATAGATACCCGTCTCGATGGCGCAGTTGGTTAACGCGCCAGATTCGTGTTGAGCTAGACTGCCGAGGACGTGGAGAACGAGGTTCGAATCTCGGTCGGGTAAACTAGGGGTGTTTTTTCACTCTCCCTCCACGCGCAAATGCGGGTGAAACCTTTCCAATTCCAATCCATTAGCGTAAATAGTACTTAAGCGAACCCGAACGGTTAGTTATACGCGGTGCTAGAGAGCAAACTCATGCACGGCCGTGGTTTAGAAGAGTGGGTCGCTGGTTCGGTGCCATGATTGACCTCCTCCCTCCCCCCGCCCCTCATCCTACAACACCCCGTGGTTATATCGCGTGAGGGCGGATTTAAATTAGGTCGATACATGCGGTCAATAAGGGACTCTAGTTTGAGCCCATACCTGCACTTTTGTTTATGTTTTCAGCCTCTCATAGTTAAATATAGTTTATACATCGGTGGTCGCGGGCTACATGTCGTCAGGCTCGCACTAAGTGTGTGTAAAGCTCGAACCGGTAGTAGAAACAACTGTTTTAGAGTCCTCAAAGAGCCTTTTTTTCGGACAATATTTATAAAATAATACTACAGTTTCGGTGATATGCTATAGGTATTGATAGTATATCAAATAGGTTGCTGCAGATCACTTGTCTTGACGTATGAATACGTGAAACTAAATCTAGTGGCTTTTTTAGTTGGGGGACTGTAGTTCAGTGAGACAGTGCTCGGCTGTCATGTTCATCTCTAGGATTCGGTTCGAATCTCGTTGGGGTGCAGTGGGAATAAATCACGATATTGAGATTATTCTTGCATATATATGTTTTCTCTCTTGCGGGCCGTGCCAAACGTCTATATTAAGGGTACAGGAATCTATAATAATAAAAGGAAGCGTTTGTCTGTTTGTGTGCGATGCCCAGCCAAATCTACGGCACGCAGAGATCTGAAATTTTAACATAAATGTACGGGAGTGTGTCCGAATGCACCTCGAAGCCGGATTTTTAACAAAATACCGCAGTGGGTCACGGTCAACGCAGTGTTGGATTGCTAGTTATGAATAAAGTCGCGTTTGCAATGTACTGGATTATATATTCAATCGCCACCTTAGTGCATTCGGTAGCATGTCTGTATACTAAACTATCGGTCCCTGGTTAAAATCTATGTGCTTTGAATAACATTTGCTTAATCTATTTATAAACCATGTTTGAGCTAAATGATTATCGGACATTATCTGGCTGATTCAATTACTATGTGTTAGATTAGAAGAGCTTGATTTAAATGTGTATTCGGTAGTATATCATGGTACCAAATGCCACTATATGTTTAAAGTGTTAAGTTAGCGATGCGTAAGTACGTATAACCGAACGGGTAGTAAGACGCTGTGCTAATAATAACACGTCTTATTATTTGTATGACTGACTTGCACACCTAATGAATGTAGAAATTAGAGAAAACTAGTTGTCCGTTGGCTAAAGTGTTTGTAGTTCGCTGACGTAATAAACCTTCTCCCTAACAGTTTGTTGGCATGTTTTGAAACAAAATTATCAGAGCGGGAAACCAGTACTGATGTTTAGAGGGTGTAAGGGTTGTACTCTACCGGCGAGAGGAAGTCCCCCCATCCTATTCTCTGTTTGACAAATATTCTCTAATATCTGGGCACTGCTGGGGAGAGGGAGTCCCTGTTCAATCACCTCTTTGGCAAATATCTAATATCAGGGCTAATTTCTTGCCCACACTTTAAGAATATATTCATGAACGATACTTATTTTTTTTTCAGAACAAGAAAACAATTACAATTATGTGTGACTAAAATCCGAACTTTCTTAATGTTTGTATTTATAATAGCAATCTGCTTTTCATAGACAAAAAAAAAAAGAAAAACCTTTGTCATTATTATTATTATATATCTACAATTACTTATATAAATAAATGATACCGGGACTTTCTCTCACTTCTAATCTTTGTGGAGGTACGTGATAGGTCTGTAGAAACACTAAGCTTTTGTGAAACTAAATAATAGGTATTTACAGTGTTGTAGAAACACTACACCAAATATACTCTGTTTCCTAATCTAAGCTACTAGAAAAGTATTAACACTGTTTAGCGTGAGTTATATCGGTGTAGTGCACAATACTTTCTCTTTAGCTTAGGGAAGCTAGGTGTGACCCTTGGTATGGTAAGCTATGTGATACTGCATCTTTGGAGCACCTTATATAAATAATCGTAATAGTAACTTATTATAGGCATATTTATATTCCTTGTTTGCTCTAACAGAACCAAATAATAGGGCTATGCATCGCAACGCGACCTAAGATTACAAAACCTTCAACGGAAAATAATAATATTCCAATAATAACTTTATCAGTTTTAGAATCAGGCACTCCTCCAGTTGATGATGATGATGATTTTGATGTAGATGCGGTGATGCATAAACTGATACCACGTTATTTTGATTTAGATATTTAAATCGTACTCGCATATTAATTGATCTAAAAGTTATATATTTAAAATAATTTCAAGATATATAATTGTACTACTTATGTTTTTTTTTTGTTTTTTGTAAAAGTTTAATATATTATTATATCAAAATATATTTTTTGCGAACATTAATTAACTGAATTTCTTTTTTGTTTGAGTTGCTAATTTGCTTAGTGTAAATGTAATAATAATAATAATAATAATAATAATAATAATAATAATAATAATAATAGACTTTAATGGCGAAGTTAAGACTACCGCCTTTTCTTACACTTAACCAATACAATTAAAATGAAATTTAACAAAATGACATAGTATATAAAAACACACAAAAAAGGTATAAAAACTAGAGCTAAGATAGACAAGGATTATGTAATATGAAAACGCCCACACACGCCCACACCACACACACACACACACACACACACACACACACACACACACACACAAACAAGTTGTGATTACGTCTCACACTCCTCAATCTCACGAATGAGCATTCACACGCAGCTTATTTGCGACTTTTCGCTTGGAACTATTCAATCATCAGATATAGTTTCCTATTTAAAACTTAACAACAACAACATATTAATTTACGTGAAAGTTATATATATTTAAAATAATTTCAAGATCCACATAATTGTATCACTTATGATTTTTTTTGCGAACATAAATTAACTGAATTTCTTTGTTGTTTGAGTTGCTATTTTGCTTAGTGAAAATGTTATATATCATGTCATCAGCTATAGTTTCCTATTTAAAACTTAACAACAACATATTAACTTACGTGAAAGTTATATATATATTTAAATAATTTCAAGATACACATAATTGTATTACTTATGATTTTTTTTGTAAAATTTTAATATATTATTATATCAAAATATTTTTTGCGAACATTAATTAACTGAATTTCTTTGTTGTTTGAGTTGCTAATTTGGTTAGTGTAAATGTTATATATTATGTCAACAGATATAGTTTCATATTTAAAACTTAAAAACAACATATTAATTTACGTGAAAGTTATATATTAGTGAATTTAAATGTATAATTGTATAATTGTATTACTTATGTATTGTCAAAGTTATATATATCAAAATATATCGCGAAAATAAAATTTCTTTGTTGTTTAAGTGTTGTGTGAATAAATATTATAAAACTGTTATGTTTGTGTTTTAATGTCTACAACCGAACTCTCTCTCTCTCCCTCTCTCTCTCTGTCTCTCTCTGTCCCTAGAACAGCACTCCGACCGATGATTTTGCTGTAGACGCCGCATTTCCTTTCTGTCTTTGACTCTCCAATCAAACATATTCTACCACGAATTTAAAAAATAATAATAACACATAAATCAATTTAGGTCTTATGAATTGTACAAGTAACTAAGCGGAGCTCTGCCTGTATGATTGGTTGAGAAGTTCGAACATTTGTGGTATTTCCAGCTCTCCCTCCATGCAAATGCGGGTACACTTACCTCTCATAAATACTTTCACTATTCCTTGCCCGTTTGTCAGGCACATCTAATTCCGGCTGAGGGAAATTGAATCCTGCCGTGTAAACTGTAGGTATTTCTTCCCCGTGGCTGATACCTACATCCATGCATGTCGACGGACGATACCATACAACCAATTTCAGTATACTTTTACGGTGGGGGATGGAGGCCACTAACTGAGGATTATAAATAACCGTAAGGCTTCCGAGGCCCCTGCTTGTGCATAATTATAGCTGTGCCAATGCTCTCTAGTTGCGACTCCAGAAAAACCCATTGCAGATGGGGGGAGGTTTGCCAGGGTCAATGACATAGCTCACGGTTTCAAGATCACGATCTATTCTTGTCTCGACTTGTCTTGTCAACCCGTCAAACTGACGCCAGTCACCAGGGAAAACCCATTGCCACATAGAAGGGACGGCTTGCAACATCATGATCTATTCTTGTCTCGACTTGTATTGCCAACCCGCCAAGTTGGCGCCGGGTTGCAACAGAGCGATGACGTCACCAGGGAAAACCCATTGCCACATAGAAGGGACGGCTTGCAACATCATGATCTATTCTTGTCTCGACTTGTATTGCCAACCCGCCAAGTTGGCGCCGGGTTGCGACAGAGCGATGACGTCATCGGAATAACCCATTGCCGGGGGGGCGGGAGGGGGAAGCCAACAGCCAATCAGCTTCGGGGTCAAAGGTCAAAGGTCAAATTGGGGCCATACGCCCCGCTATCTACTGACATAGATGTATATATATGTATACATAGCTATATGAAAGCACAGTAAAATCTAGCGTTTTTTGATAATAAAAGAAAGATTAGCAGATATTTCAAAATCACGGCTAATACAAAATAAATCCCTTCATCTATAAAATTATAAAATTTACATTTGAAAGCAGCCTGTCCGATATGTTTATGTGTTTTCCTTTAGGGTTTTACGCAATTGCCGACTATGCGTCCAATATTTGCCCCAAGTGTTTGTCTGGGTACGTTAACCAAACTGCCTCTTCTAGACAATGCGTCCAACATTGAGACCAGCGTCGATTCAAATGTTTCTCAATGAATTTTGGCCATTCGTTTGGAATTCTTCATGGAGGAAAACACCGTGCTTGTTGCAACGGCCCATTATTGTGATACCTTGTGCGCTTTTGTTGGAAAAAGCTTAAAAAAAAGACCTCGTAGAAGGTGGTGGATGGTATCTCTAATTGGAGTAGAGATAGGTAATGTTCAAGGACGTAGCCAGCCAATATATTTGCTGGGCACATCCCCGAATTGCCGGAGACTAGAAAAAATTATCAATTATAAACATTTCTAGAAATTATCTGAAGTGGTTTTGTGGCAACATAGCCCCCTAACTGCTGAAGGCTAGGAAAAATTATAAATATTAAACACCTCTATCTGAAGTGTTTTTATGGCAACATAACACCCTAAATGCCGGAGGCTAGGCCAAATTCTAAATATTAAACACCTCTAGAAGCTATCTGATTTTTTTATGGCAACATAACACCATAATTGCCGGAGGATAGAAAAAAATACAAATATTAAACACCGCTAGAAGTTCTCTAAGGTGTTTTTATAGCAACATAACCCCCTAGCTGCCGAAGACTAGGAAAAATTATAATTAATAAACACCTCTAGAAGCTATCTGAAGTGTTTTTTATGGCAACATAACACCATAACTGCTCAAAGCAAGAAACAATTAGAAGTATTAAACATCTCTAGAAGCTCTATGAAGTGCTTTTTACGTTAACACAACACCATAATTTCTACTTGTACCTTAATTTGTATATTGTTTGAACCATAAATAAAGCCATACATACATTTTTCATTAAATTTCGGGAGGTGGGGGGGTTAAAACCACCCCTGACTACGGCCTTGGTAATTTTGCCATGAGTGTCGTATAATATAGCATGCTTATTCCATATAAATAATGATGTTCATTTTTAAGCTATAATATGGCAACTCCGCATGAATAAAAAGGACAGGGCAAACAGGAAAACCAATGGGTTAGAAAGAGATGATAAGTATCCATAAGAGCGTGTATTGCAATTTAAGATGGGGTGCTAGTGAGCGCGAGTTTAGTGTATTGATTTTGCAGTTTTTTTAACATAAATTTTTTTTGCCAAAATAAATCAAATATTTCTTCTATAGAAACATAGAGTTTAGTTTTCTGCACATGCTAATCTCAACAGTTCTTTAATGTCTGTCATGAGCATAGCGGCATTTCGTGACAAACTTTTTAAATGAAGAGAAAAAGTTGTCATTAAATTCCAGGACACCTTTGACAGATATTCAAGAACTGTTGAGATTAGCATGTGCAGAAAATTAAACTCTTATGTTTCTATAGAAGAGATATTTGATTTATTTTGGCCAAAAAATGTTTATGCTATCAAAACTTCAAAAATACTGCCCTAAACTCACGCTCACTAGCACCCCACCTTAAGAGTGGGACACCCACTTCGGTGGCCGTATGGTCTAAGGCGCTTCTCTCACAGTAAACTATACTGCCAATGACGGGGAGATTGAGGCTCAAATCTCGGTCGACTCTTAAGTTACTTATGGTTGGGTTTTTTTCCAAAATTGTATTCCGCTCTCCCTTCTCGCAAATGCGGACACACCTCTAAATTAAATCTTCCTAATCTCTAAAACTATTAGTATAATTAGTACATAAACGTATAACCTGAACGGGTAGTAAGACGCGGTGCTTAAAAAAAAGTTGGAACGGCCTCTTAGATATTTGGAATTATTGTGTTGTAAGCCATTATTGAACTTTTTTTGTTGTTTTTTTTGCGTTACAGACCTTCACACCATTTTACAATTTCGTTATTGGCGCTTGATTAAAGCATGGCTAATATTTAATAACACGTTCAAATTACAAAATATAGCAATTTACTAAGTTGCACAAATATAAGAAACCAACTGTCACGTATTTTAATGTTTTCTTTCCAATTATTGTTGCTGTCTACAAGTATTAGCACACTAATATTTTTTTTTAATTAATTACTTTGTTTAGTATACATATTTAAATATTCATTATATCATTATTATTATTATTTAATACTACTATATTTTAAATTCATAAATAGAGTAAAATCTTAGAGGCAATTTAAGGTGAATTTTATTAAAATTAGATTTAATTTTCGACATAATCAAGAATCTTTGATTCTTTTATAAATATGAATACTGATTGATTTGAGTATTTAGAATCACAGTTAAGTTATCGATGAAGGGGCTATCCATATTTATTCAAATCTTCTAAAGACTGAATATGTGATGTTTGTTTATAAAGTTTTAAATATGTTTTATAGGGTTTTTCAGTTTGCTTAGAAATGTTAGAAACGGTTAATAATGTTCTGTGGCTGCATATAATTATCTTGTACATTACTTACTTAGATATATATATATATTATATATATTATATATATATATATATATAAGTGGCTAGCTCATTTCGGTGGGCTGGCAGACTAAATGTTAAATTCAGCTAGTCTGGTTTGTTGATGATTGGGAGGTCGGTGTTCGAACCCTGCTGGGTGTACTGAAGGTGTATTTTTATACTAAAATTGCCCTCCACTCTGCTTTTAAGCAAATGTATGTACATTTCCTCTAAGTTTGATATCCCTTATCTCTAGTCCAGTTGTACAATTAAATAAGAATAATTTGGATGGTAAGGCGTGGTGGTAAAACTGATATAGAACTATAATAAAATCTAACAATCAAATTGAATTAAATACAAAATAATATATGGGCCCTTAATTGAATTTAATTCTAGTATCTGGACGGGTTCTGGTGATAAAATTCACGCATCAATTTATGATACATTTGAATTGATTTAACAATCCTTGTTTCCAGTGTTTTATTAAATAGTTCGAAATTACAGCACACCCAAAGACACGCATCGGTGGACACGTGGACAAAGGCGTCAACCTTGTCTGACCGCCTTCGGTGGTTGAATGGTCTAAAACAGGCCTGGCCAAACCAAATCGCTATGCGGGCCACTTTGAAAAACTACCATTTTCCGCGGGCCTCATTTCAATTAAAACAATCTTTTGGAGAAAAAAAATAGAGTGCCATAAAAAATAGTTCATTATTTCATTTTATTAATATATATATATAAATATCTACATATATTTATATATAAATATATATCTACATATATTTACATATATAAATATATATAAATATATATATATATAAATATATATATTTAAATATATTTACATATATATAAATATATATATTTATATATATATATATAAATATATATCTAAATGTATATATTTATATATATATAAATATATCTGCATATATTTATATATATATAAATGTATATATTTATATATATAAATATATCTACATATATTTATATATATATAAATGTATATATTTATATATATAAATATATCTACATATATTTATATATATATAAATATATGTAGATATACATATATTTATGTAGATGTACATATATTTATATATATATAAATATATGTAGATATACATATATTTATGTAGATGTACATATATTTATATATATATAAATATCGACATATATTTTAAATATTCTATTATTTAATTTTATTATATATAGACCCAAATATAAAATATCTCTGATGTATATATTTATAGATATATATAAGTATATATAGATATATACTTATATATAATAATAATAATAATATGAAATAGTAAAATATTTGTATGGCACTTTATTTTTTTGTTCCTAAAAGTTGTTTTATTTTAAATGTGGCTCGTGGCAAATGGTATGTATACATCTACATCAGAGATATTTTCTTTTCATTGCGATCACTTAATATTTACTTTCTCTCGACCCCTCAGAGCAGGGAGAAAGAAGTATTGTGAGTGTCGAAAAAATCGAACTCTTGAGATTTTGATAAGTATCGACGACGTTTCATGAGCCACTGAAACTGAAAATATTGTTTTCACGATGTCGTCTGTCTGTCTGCCCGTCTGTGTACCTATGCCTGTATCTCGGCATAGAGCCGAAATCATTTTACTGATGGGGCTATAATTTGATATTTAGGGAGGTTCCCCGAGGGGTTTTTATAATTATATATACAACCCAAACTGCAAAAACTTCAAACTGCAAACATAAAAATTAAGAGTAGCTTAACTAAGGGTGAAATAATAAAAAATCGATTTTCTCAAAATCCGCTTTAGCGACAATGATTAAATTCTTTATTTAGACTCTCTTTAACATTACAAACACAGTGGAAACTCTAATTTTTCCATGAAAATTACTTTGAGGGGACTTTAGAATAAAATTTCCAATTCTGATCATATCTCCGCAAATAGTTGAGCTACAAAATAGCTTATAATTGTAAAGTTGTAGTCCTATTAAATATGAAAATCTTCAACTTTAAATATATTTGTATTCGGGTCTTTGAAATGTGAAATTGATTGTTATGTTCTTTGGTGGACAGAGATGTCCCTTTTTTTTTCAATGTTTCTGTAATAGTGTGTATTATTAAATTGATGCTCTTTGATGGAGTGTGTCTGCAACAATGTATATTATTTAGTTTCACAAATTTTACTAGTTTTTAGTAAATGTCTCTGTGTTTTTGAAACAAAGAGAGAACTTCTGTCCAGTGCACCGTATCATTTATTTTGGGTTTCACAAACTTATGTGGATCCGAAGGTGCTCACAATGTTTGTGTGCAAAAACTCTTAATTTGGGATACTTTTCCACTGACGCTTCTACATGTTGGCGTCGGGGAAGTTCATCTGGTCTAGTGATATATCTTTCATTATATATCGTACCCAGTGAAGCCAGTGAATGATTTCCCACTGATGTCAGTAATATAAAAACCATCTGGCGGACCGGGCCACAGTCAGCCTGCGGACCATCGGTTGGCCAGACATGATTTTAGGCGTCGTCATCACAATATATTGGTCTGCCGATGACAGGGAGGTCACGGTTCGATTCCTGGTTGAGTGTACTGAGGCTGTTTTTTCCCTAACTGATTTATCTCTCGGTGACCTGGCGGTCTAGGAGTAAGGTGTCGGACTTCTGTGCTGGGGGTCCGGGGTTCAATCCTCGGTCCCGGTACAGATTTATATGAGTGCCAAACCCTTTCTTCACCTCTGACAAGACGTGTATTAATCACAACTTGTGAATGTGTGGAATGCCAGGCCTCCACCGTGGTTCGGATTCCACGTTAAACTGTAGGTCCTCCATTTCATCTCACAATCACCCTACCATTGCACATTAGCGTAAGTGCGTATAACCTGAACGGGTAGTAAGACGCGGTGCTAATAATGATGATAATAATAATAATAATAATAATAATAATAATAATAATAATAACATAACCTAACTACATAGGCCTACCCCTTTCAGCTTTACCAAAAACAAAAACACACAAACATCTACTATCTCGTAAAGTATAAACCACTCGTTCAAAATTTTAATAATACATAGAGTTTTAGTAAAACAAATCTGTGACATAAAGGAAAAAACGGCTAAGATTCTATGACATGTCGTAAAAATGTGGTGTTAATTATTGTTATAAACACACAATACATATATAATGATTAATAAAACTTAGTGGGGTGCTACATACACCCTGAAGTCTTTGACTTTCCCCCCGGGGTACCCGTACCAAAGTTGAGAAACACGACACTAGTTCATTAAATATACTATTTCAAATCACTCACCCTCTCATGTTAGTACTTCAATTAATCATTTACAAAATAAAACTAACAAATTCAAATCAGTAGGCCTATCATACAGCCACATAATTTAAGAATTACTTGTAGACTAAAAATATTGTGTACATATTTATTTACTTCATCATATTATTTAAAAGAGCAAACGTGCAATAGAATCTAGTCAAATAGATCCATGTGATTTTGGTAGTTTATTGGTCAACGAGAGTTGGGTATTTTCTGAAAGTTGTAAAGTTGCTAAAACACAGTTTTGCAACTAAACTCTCCGAAAATACTTGCTGTTGTTTTTCAAAGTTAAGTCATGTCAAATATACTTATTTGAATTAATGTTGGTTTGGTGAATCTTTCTTGAATAAAATTTGGCTGAGTTACGAGAGGTATTTTATATTAAAACATTGAAATTGAAAAACATTTAAGTATTTATATTCAACTCCTTTTACCAATTTGATATAAAAAGACAGTTTTAAATAACTGGATAGTATAATAAGTAATAAATATTGAAGTACTCAACCAAGGCTTAATTTATATTTTGGTAATATTGTTGTGCCCTTAACTTAACACAGACTTGTGTCTATAGCAGCACAAGACTTCAGTTTAACTTTACAGCACCAAATAGGCCATACTACATATTTAACAAACACTAACGCCATAAATGGCAGGTCATTATTTGACTATATGAACCTATATACACAAATTATTTTACATTAGGGATAAACCCAGGGCCCAACAAAACTTAAAACTAGCGTCTCTAACCACTTTACCAAAATAATGGCTGTAAACACCTAACTAACCGCTCTACCCGTGACTTTGTTGAAGAGGAACCAGCTGCTAATGTGAGGCTTTTTTCCCATCCCAGGGAGGATTTTTTTTTGTATGAGTTGATACCTTTAACAACACAAAGACAACTAATATATTATTTCAGCATTAGTTTCCAAAATTACTAGGCGTTTGTGTGGAACGTCTTTTTACACAACTTCTTTGATTTCAACACCACTCTATAGCACGCTTTATCAGGGTCAGGATATGTTGTTATTAAAATGGTAATGACATGAACTTTCGGGGATTTTGAGATGAAAGGTCACATCGAACACATATTTAAAACCTCACCCAACCCCACCACACCTAAAGCCTACTTGACCTACTTTGGCCTGATTTAGTATGTTTTATTTTAGGTACACATATCCTACAATAGTTTAACCTAACCGCACTTAAATTGAACCATCTTAGCCGATCTGACTTAACAACTCCTAAATTAAATATATGTATAGTTTTAAGCTTTCCTAATTCAACCTAACGTAGCCTAACCTAACCTATTATATCTCGAACTAATTTGTCATAACCTAAAACTACCCATCATATCCTATGCTAGCCTAACATAACCTTCACTTTATTGACCTTTATTAGCCTAGTTTGAGCTAACTTATACTACTTTAACCTAGCCTGTAATTAACTATCTTAGTGGAACTTTGACAATGACACCCCATCTAAAACTAGGCTGATTTGACTTTACCTACCCTCCTCTATCCTAGCCTATATTGTATCTAAACTGATTTGGCCTATACTAGCTTAAGTTGAATTTTCCTGACCTGTTCAGCTCTAGTTTAATATATATATAACACCTGCTCAGGTGGTTTAATGGTCTAAGGCGTTACTCTCACAATAGACTGGACTGCCGATGAAGAGTATAACGGTGGTTTAATCCCGGTCGGATGTAGCAAGACTGTTTTTACCAAGTGGTTTTCAACCCTTCCTAAAGGCAAACCTTCATAATCACTAGCCTATTAGTGTAATTAGTACATATGCGTACAATCCGAACAGGTAGTAAGCCACGGTGCCAATTTTTTTCCATACATAGCCTATCCCATACTAATCTAACCTACACGGACCTATCCTATCCTGGCTAAACATGAACTAATCTGAGCTATCATATTTTAACTATCATATCCTAGCTAATCATGAACCACCCAGAGCTATCATATTATAACCTATCCTATCCTAGCTAATCATGAACCACCCAGAGCTATCATATTCTAACCTATCCTATCCTAGCTAATCATGAACCACCCAGAGCTATCATATTCTAACCTATCCTATCCTAGCTAATCATGAACCACCAAGAGCTATCATATTCTAACCTATCCTATCCTAGCTAAACCTGAACTAACCTGAGCTATAATATTCTAACCTATCCTATCCTAGCTAATCATGAACCACCCAGAGCTATCATATTCTAACCCATCCTATCCCAGCTAATCATGAACCACCCAGAGCTATCATATTCTAAAATATCCTATCCTAGCTACACCTGAACCACCCTGAGATATAATATTCTAGCTTGTCCTATCCTAGCTAAACATGAACCACTCTGAGATATCATATTCTAACTTAACCTATATTAGTGCTGGCCTGAAGAACAATGAACAGAGAAGTGATGTTAAAGCCCACGAGGATGAAGACACTCGGTAATAACGTTCAGCAGCGGTGAGCTCCAAGATACAGCCCGCTATTCATGTAGTCTAACTCCTAGGACTGAATATTAGACACTTCTTAGAGAGCAATAGCCCGGTGCCATGTCTCCCTCTGTACGAGGATGAAACACAGCGCCAATCAGATTGTGTGTCTCTCTCTCCATCCTGACAGCACTGGGCAGTGGAAGAGTGGTCTTAGTTGGGTACTGAAATAATTTTAAAAACTCCGTGGTGTGAGCCCGTCAGGGATCGAGCGGCCGCCACCGTTAGCTATGATGATAGTGCCAACATTTTGCGGATACAAGGCATCATGCGGTCAGCACAACCAACTATACGGCCGTTAATTTCAGTTTTTTAGACCGTAGCTGACCAGGCTGAGTTTGACCCCGTTCCAGATCCACTGCTTCACAGAAAAGTCCTGGAAGCACAGGGTATCAAACCCGGGACCTCGAGCTGTAGCCAGGAACACCGACCACTAGACCCCAGAGGCGGTCGCACTGAAATAATATTCTTCTTAGAAGGGATGTTTTCGAAAAATGATCTGTTTTTCAAGTTTGTTTTGATTGTATCAAGATAGTCTGAGACGGAGTTAATAAATAATCCTATTGCACAATAGCATGGCACCTTTTACAAAATGACGTTTTAAAACGTTACTCATCTTTTTTAATTAACACTTAACTCGATTCTTCAATGTTTTTTCTTCAAACATGGCTGTTGGACGGCTGTGCTTGTTTTTTTTATTTTTTTTATTGCCACTCTTAGTGAGCTCCAATTTCTTCGCCCCCCACCTGATTTGAATCACGTAAAGGCTAACTTCAAGACGCATCAAGATTCAAACCAACCAAGTCTCTCAGAGATATTTGATCAACACTTTCGAGCGCAGTGCCCCAACTGTTTATACTGAAGAATGTTTGTTGCACAGTCAATATGCCTTATTTAATTTTAAACGAATTATTCGAAGAAAATTTTAAAATAATTGCAAGCCCACTTATTGTTGGTTAGATGGTTAGTACGTATGACTCTTACTCGGGAGGCAGGGGTTCGATAAATACTGGCTGCAACTGAAAATTGATTCTTAAAATGTTTTTTTCTTATTTACCACTTGTCATTTGATTGTTTTGTTTGGGTTTATTTGTCCCGTTGAGTTTATGCGTAATAATGTAGAGACTAGGAATATAAAATTTAAAAGAAATGTGCCAGAATTTACGAGGAAAGAGAGTGGGAAACAATTTGGTAGAAAAAAAGCATCCTCAATATACCCACAAGGATTCAACTTTCCCACCAGTGGCAAGCCAGAGAAGATGGACTTGACGTTCAGTCCGAGTACTCATCCTATGTGGGTGTCATTTCATTCGTTTAAATTATACAGTTTAGGTCGTTGATTATCAGTACTGTTATTACTGTCTATGAAAATAAAAGAAACATTAGAAAACCAGTTTATTTAATTGAGCGAAAGAAACATGCGTGGCAGTGCGCAGTGGAGAGTTGTGGAAACAACCGCAAGAGGTTATTGCGGACGCTAGGTGAACGCGTCATGGATGGGAACCGGAAGTGGAAGGAGGCAGCGCACGCCCCCCTCCCTTCTCCCTCCACCCGCCAGGAAGCTGTATGCGACCCGACGTGAACCAAGCAGGTTTCAGACACGGCCTCAATCCTACCTGACCCGACCGGGGTCACTCGACACAGGTTGAAACGGGACCGTCTCTCATCGGCCACGAGACGAGACCGGATCGCAAACTGTTCCCCCTTCACCCCTTTGATCTTTGGCATCAGAAGCGTGGAGGTGGGAGTGGGAAAATAAATGGGAGGAATGAGGTTGATTTGTGTCAGATAAAGACAGTCTCCTTTTAATTAGCAGACACTGAGAGAACTCAGATCTTTCAGATTGACTTCACGGGAACACAGCTGCCACTCAGATCATATTGGGTCATCGTCAGCTCTTTCTTGTTACTCAGTTGTCCATAACACTGGTGTTAAACCTGGGGTACGCGAATACATCTAAGGGGGGATTCTTAAAATGTAATACATATACAGGGTGTATTTTAATTGGTGTACAATATCCTAGCGGTGTATTCCCATCGACCAAACACTAAGAAACGTTCATACAAACATGGGTCTAGAAACGATTAGTTTTAAAGTTATTTAAGGTGGGGGGAGGGGGGGGCTAAAGGACGTGAGTAAAGGTATTGTTTTTGCAGTTTTTATAGCAACATATTTTTTTCATCAAAAGAAATCAAATGAATCTCCAGTAGAAATATAGAGTTTAATTATTTTTTCACATGGTTATATCAACATTTGTTGAATATCTGTCAAGGGTGTTCTGAAATTTAATGATAACTTTTTCTTTTCATTTAGAGAATTTATCATCTAATGCCGCTATTCTCATGACAGAAAATGCAAGAACTGTTGGCATCACCATGACGTGAAGAAAATTAAATTCTATATTTGTACTGGAGCAATATTCTATTTATTTTGGCTAAAAAAATGTTTTGCCATAAAACAGCAAAAACACTGAATTTTTCTCGCATCCTCTTCCATCCCACCTTAAGCTTTTCCTCAAAGATAGATTGGTCATGGGGGGGACTCGTTGAATGGCCTGCTCAATCACCAGGTTTGAACCCAATGTGTTTCTATCTCTGTCGACATTTAAAGTCAACTTTTTTTTCCTTTTAACTCACGTGCCTGATGTTGAGGTTTTAAGAGGACGTATCGTAAAAGGATGTGAGTAGATACGTAATACCTCAATTGTATTCAATGGAGTAGGCCTACGACAAAACATGGGACGCAGGTTCAGAGAATGCATCCAAGCAGGACACCATTTTGAACAATTTTTCTAACAAAATGTTCTGTCTTCTTGTGTTTTTGTTTGTTTTTGCTAAACTTGTCTCCTCTTCTGTTGGATTGCTCATTAATTGAACAGTAGAATTCCTCCTATCTCGGAAACTAAACGTTTCTAGGCCCATGTTCATATTAGCTTTTATTAATGTTTCATGGATGCACCTCTAGAATATTTGACACCAATTTAATTACACCCTGTACACATATAGTTATCATTTAAAACCTATTATTTAATTCAATATTTTGGATGTAATTTATTTTAGATGTCGATTATTGAATATGTATAACTTCCATTATGCACAAACAACTTTGGGGCTACAAAGGCGAATTTTTATTATATCTGAGTGTAGGCGAACAAAAATGGTTGAATACCTCTGGTCTATAGGTCCCTACCCCCTAAAGCCTTTAAGTCGCTCCTGAAAACAGTTCACTCCTTTCCAACCCCTAACCCTGGTATTGGTCTTTTTGTACTCTTCGTTTGCCCTGAAAGGTGGAAATATTACCTGCATTGTTCCACTATGACGCAGCCATACCGTTGAATGTATGGTCAAGGTAATACTTCGTTTTTAATGTTAAATGGAGTGCACATTGGTAATTTTATTTTATGTCATTTTGTAATAAGACCCACATAACGTTCTTTTTCCGAATTAATTTGGTCTTTCAATCTAACTCTAGACGTAAGTTTTATTAATGGCCAGCCTTTGATCGTCGTAATTATTGATTTGAATGTCTATATAATGTAGTTTCCTGTTTTTACTGTACAGAGTGTAGACTGTAGCTACCTGTAAACAAACACGAGGGGGTATTCTGAAGCGGGTATAATTTTCAGTAACTTACAGTCTGCAGACAGTGGCTTTTCATCGTACCCATGGAGGACGACTAAACCGTTAGCATTATCGTTGAACAGACGATGTTTGACCACCAGTGAATCGCCTTGGTTCAAATTCCGGTAGAGTCACGTGATGCGAAAGAGGGTAGCGTTCAAGTCGTTCGGAGATCTCAATAAATGCAGCCCTGCGCGTTTATAATACAGTAGATTCTCGGAAACTCGACCTAATTCGTACTGAGATGGTGTCGAGTTATTGAAATGTCGAGTTTTACGAATGAACTTGTATAAGATGCATATTTACTAAACAAGGTTGAATCACAGTACAGTATCGAGTTTTATATGTATAGTTTTACTGTACTGTAGTATTGTACGGTACTGTAACAGTAATATACGTACAGTACAATATATTACAATATACATACGTGTAATATACAGAAACGCAATACGGTATTGTATTGTATAATATTGTGTTGATTCAAATAACACGTTACTGAATTGTAAAACTAACAAACACAGCACTTGTAAAAACACCACAGCACTACTGTTACACTCGAGTTACACAAACAAACCGAGAGGTTGAATGACCTTGGATTATGATGACTGGCGCCAACAACTGTGTGCATGTGCGCACGTCGAGTTACACGGAATGTCGAGTTATCGAGTGTCAAGTTTCCGAGATTCTACACCTTGATTTTCTTACGAATTGATATTTAGAGCACCTTTTAGGCAATAAAAACCTATTTTGGCAGCAAACAATGAAGACATTTTACTGTATTATTAGTGTTATTTTACTGGTAATATATATATATATATATATATATATATATATATATATATATATATATATATATATATATATATATATATATATATAAACTGTAGAGCTGTGCAAGAAGGCTTTTTTCTTCGAGCCAAGTTCGAATGAAAACGAGATTTTTTCTAGTCAAGTAGTTGTCTATAGAGTATTTATTACTTGTACAAGAAATATTTCAAGTTGAATTGCTGAACTAGATGCATGCATAAACCATATAAGTACAAAATATATATTTTTTTATAATTACTTTTCTTGTGAAAAACATATTTTTTTTATAATTACATCTTTTTATGAAAAAATTCATAACCACACAAATTATAATTTCTAAAATAAATGTAATAAGTAACTGTACAATTCACTTTTAACTAGACTCAAAAATTTTCGAGTTTTGTAAAAATCCTCGAGTCGCTACCAAAACTCGACTAGATCTCGAATTTTCGAATATTCGCACAGCCCTAATCAAAAGTGATAGCTGCAGATCACATCACCGGACGAATTAATACGTGAAAGTAGATCTGGTAAGGCGTGCAATCCAAACAGGTGGTGAGACGTATTAAAAAAAAGAGATCTAGTAACTTTTTTATTCGTATTAAAATTGGGTTATCTTACCTACACCGGTGGGCGCGTTAGCTTAACGTCAAGCTCGTCTAACATGGCGAGGTTGAGGTTCGGATCTCAATCGATCGCACTGAAGGGTGGTTTACTACATGGTTTCCCACTCTCCCTCCACGCAAATACGGGTCAATGCACTCCAAGCTCTTATTTTTCTCCTCCTTTCCATATTTTAACTAAAGTCGGATATCCCAGCTGGATAGTAATACGCGGCGGGGGTGGGGGGACAGAAAATTGTTGTTCTAAGTCGATGAATGTATGCTGGAATGTATCAAGTGTGTTTGTTACCAGTTACCACATTATAAATATTTCTAATGTTTTATTTAGCACCACGTCTTACTAACTGTTCGGGCTACATACATATATACTTGTCACGCTCATGAGTTATATATAAGGAGGGTTGAATTTTAGAGGAAGTATACTCGCATTTGCGTGGAAGGAGAGTGGAAAACTATTTTTTTTAAACCTCAGTAAATCCAACCGGGATTCTAACACTTGATCTCCCTGTCATTGGTAGTATATTATAACACGATAGTGAAGCCTTAGACCGTGCAGCCACCGAAGCAGGTATGTCTAATTTTGACTACTAAAAGGTAACGCGCCATACTTGGTAGCTGAGGTATTATTTGGGGACGCAAATGTACGCTACCGGGTAACACTATTTTAAACACTTTTGAAAAATTCGTTCAAGTTTCAATTTAATTAAAATGAGGAAAATAGGATTTTCTTTTAACATATTCACGCTCATCAGTTCCAACGTCAAAAATTTAGATGATCTCTTTCAAAATCATTTAATAAACAGTATTAAAGTATACCAATGGGCTTTGTCATTTTTTTTAAATATGCCTTTAATGATATAGTATTATGAAAAATCATGCTCATTTACTTAGGACGGAACGGCATAAGAAAGCTCCATTAAGCATCGCAATGTACCTGAAGCATGCTGGGTCGTTCTTTAAGTGCTTATTACGTCATTACGCTGTGAGCTATCTGGTGGCATGCCCTGTTTGTTAGTGCTTGAGACTTCCTGATTATTGTTAACTAGTTAGTGTCCTAGCTATATATGAATGGTAAATTGGGGGGAGGGGGGGGGGGAGAACGGGAAGTGACGACCCCAAGATACCGGAACCGGAGGCCAGACTTTCCGTAGTTGCTAAGCAGATCGAAACGTTAGGTTGATTATAATTGATAAGAACATATTACTAACACTTTCTTAAAGTATAAATAGCTAGGCGTTGAACAAAATAAGCATCCTAGCACTGATAGACCCTTATCACGCCACTCGTGTCTACGGGGGTAAACTACTAGAACCCTGACACGTGTTTCAGACGCACAGAAACCCCGCACTATTCAAGACAAGGCCGTAGCCAGCCAATAATTTCAGGGGGGTTTGGTGGGCACATCTCCCAATTGCCAGAAGCCAGAAAAAAATTCTAAAGGATAAACAGTTCTAGAAGCTATCTGCAGTGTTTTTTTATGGCAACACTACCCCTTAACTGCCGAAGGATAGAACATTCTCTAAATATTAAACACACCTAGAAGCTCTCTGAAGTGCTTTTTAGGGTAACACAACCCCCTAATTTATACTTGTATCTGAATTTTGATATTTTTTTAACCATAAATAAAGCCATATATATTTTGTTCATAGAATTTCGGAGGGGGTTTGAACCCCCAAAACCCTCCCCTGGCTACGGCCTTGATTTAATAAGTAGTTTGTTATTTTAAATTATAGTTCACGACTAAAATGGAGGTAGAAGGTATCGTGTTAACATGTCCTTCCTTATAGGCTTATACAATTCTTTAGTTTAGCGTCGTGTCTTACTAACCATCGGGTTATACGCTTATGTACTAATTACCTTAATGGTTTTAGAGATGGGCAAGGTTATATTGAGAGGAAGTGTACCAACATGTGTGTGAAGGGAAAGTGAAAAACTATTTTGGAAAAAGGATCCTTAGTACACCCGAACGAGATTCGAACCTTGATCCCCCCGTCATTGGTAGTCTAGTCCACTTTAAGAGTAGCATCTTAGGCCATGCGACCACTGAAGTGGGGTTTATACAGTTGAAATACTTACATTTTAAATATTGTGGTTTTAAATAAGTTGTGTGGCATTATCCAGCACAAACTTTCTCGCTCCTTTACCAAAAATTGGATCCATCGCTTATTTATTTATTTATTTTTATTTATTTATTCAGCACCGCGTCTTACTACCCGTTCGGGTTATACGCTTAAGTACTAATTACGCTAATGGATTAGGAATTGGGAGGGTTGAATTTAGAGGAAGTGAACCCGCATTTGCGTGGAGGGGGAATGGAAAACCATTTAGGAAAAACCAGGTCCAGTTCACCCGACCGAGATTCGAACCTCGATCTCCCCGTCCTCGGCGGTTGAGCTCAACACGACTAGCGCGTTAGCCAACTACGCCACCTAGGCGGGTAAATTATTATTAATAATATAAATAGTACCTTGAACAAAATTAGTGTTCAAGCTATTAAAAAAATCAGTCCTCAATAAACTACTATGATTGTTAGTATTTTTTAATATTCAATTTTTTTAAATAAAACGTCATTCGTAAACTATCCTCCACCCTCGCCATCCTCAGACGTGTTTCAATCTGTCAAAATTTCCCCGCGTTGCTGTCACAGACAGGTCATGTCCTGATGACATCACCATTCGTGCTCCATCATGTCGAAAATTCCCGCCAATATGGCAGCGGTAGATCGGGAAATGCCCAACCAAGTTTCGAAACACTTGGGAGGAGGGTGGGGCGTTGAAGTGCCACTCACAATATCAGTTAGTCTGCTGGAAGTCATCAAAGCGTTCACATTTCATGGAAAGTCAACAAGTACTCTAAATTGTTTACACGCGCAAAGAAAAGCGAGTGAAAGCACTAATCATAACCATTGTTTTTAACACGCTGTTTCCACTTGACAAGGTCGACGCCTAACGCGTCACTATCGACAAGAATGTCAAGAACAGACTTAGGGCCAGTTTAATAGTCAGATTTAGTACGCCTAAAGTGCGGCGCTATACTAAATACAAGACGTTACCTACCTGAAATTGAATGGAATGGGCCAGTTTCATATGCGAAACTGGCCCATTCCATTTTGGTCTAGGTAGGTGTCGTCCTGTATTTAGTATCGACTCGCACTTTAGGCGTACTAAATCTAACTATGAAACTGGCCCTTAGCCCTTTGTTCAGCTAGAAATATGCGGAGGGAGGAGATTGTGTGTTGTTTAAACACACACAGAGTTGAAAGAGCTGAGCAACTACAAGACAGTCACACAGTCATATAGAAACAATTTCAACAACACACAGCCTTCTCAGAAGATAAGCTTGACTTATTATAAAATCTCTATAAGGTGCATTTGTGGTACCGTATGGTCGTCATCGGTGAAAAACATGACGCCGAGCACCTTTCCCTCAAATGGGTTGCCTATCTCGCCCGGAGCTGGGAACATTTCTGTGAGGTATGGGACCTCATTGACGTCGCCACAGACCGAAGGGGTATGTGGTCGACACCCGACGCTAGATATTGCAACGGTTTTATCGACTTACTCGTCGTGGATTTATGCGACACGCCAACAGAGACCATGAACGGCATCGAACTCGAGCAGCCTACGATGGAAACACACATCATAAATCTGGATTTGACCAGTGCTACCTACTATACACGTCAAGTCATCGGCTTAGATTATCATTAGCACTGCGTCTTACTACCCGTTCGAGCTATACTCACTTACGCTAATATGTAATGGTAGGGTGATTGTGAGATGAAATGGAGGACCTACAGTTTAACGTGGGATCCGAACCACGGTGGAGGCCTGGCATTCCTAACATTCACAAGTTGTGATTAATACACGTCTTGTAAAAGGTGAAGGAAGGGTTTTACAATCAGATAAATCTGTGTCGAGACCGAGGGTTGAACCTCGGACCCCCAGAACAGAAGTCTGACACCTTACCCCTAGACCGCCAGGTCACCATTGGTTTAGAGTTTAGACCAGTAAATATTGGATTGTGAACTCAAAACCATTTTATTAACACATCTAAGAGACATTGTAGGAAAATTTATAAACTATTATATGCAACATTCGTGTAAAAATGTAAAGTGTTTATTCTAAAATAATAATGTATATATCATATTGTGTTTTATTCATGAAAACGTGTCCCACCAGCTTAAAATTTTCCTGTTTCTAAATTTGGCCTACTTTATTCATGTTTCAACATGTCGTGCTCACCAAACTGGCACCATACGACGCATCAAGATGTGGCGAACAACAGTCATGATTGCGACACAGCAAGGGTCAACGACCTGTGTTGTACAACCATTTGCCTGTTTCAACTTGTCTAGATTAATCTCCACCACACTGGCGCCAGGTTTCACAATAACCGTCGTCAGATTTTTAACATCCGAATGACGCCATCATTCCAAAAATAGATTCAAGGTTGAGACATTCTGGTGAAATCACTCGTGGCCTAATTTAATCCTGTTCCACTATGTCATTCTGCCAAAGTGACGCCAGGGTTGCAACACACCTAGGATCATTGATGCGTCATATTTTCCTAAATATAAAAACTCATGTATTAAACATATGCCCTGATGACGTCACCAATCGTTTTCCATCATGTCAAAAACTCCCCGCTAATCTGTCCCCCTAGAAGGAGAGTGGGGGGATAACGTCACGGGGGAAAACCCACGCTCTAAAAGAGTGAATGGACCTGATGTCACCGGTAGAGTCAGACGTGTCTTAGCTCGTCATAACCTCCCCGCCAAGTAGGTGGTACCAGATCATTAACCCTCAAACCGCCTGAGGGGAGGTTGGGGATGACGTCATGGGGGAAAACCCACGGTTGCACAATACCTAACGGTGAAAGTTCTACCAACTCGAGTGACGTAATCACGGAAGATTAATGATCTTGAAAGTAGGTCAAGGTCATAATGCGCTGAGTGTAGTGAATTAGTGAAGGAGGTGATTCTCAAAGTTAAGTTGAGTTGTCTAGTCACCCTATCTACTGATATAGGTGTCCCGTGGACTAAACGTCAAGCTCATAAGTCTGGTTTTCCAGTGACGGGGAGGTCGGTGTTTAAATCATAGTCTGGTTAGATGAGGACTTTTTTTGTTAAACCAGTATCCCAATCTCCCTCTATGCAAATTCGGATCCATTTGATTTAAATTCTAACTTTCTCCCCCGCCACCCTATTGGCGTAGTTAAGTGCGGATAGCCCGGACGGATATTAAAACATGGTGGTAAACTATAAAAAAAAGTAATGTCAGATATAGTTCTACGTATGTTATTCTAATGAAGAGACATGAGAAGTAAGTTTTTCTGCTTTGGAAAAAATTCCTAAAATTATTATTATTTTTACTGAAAATGTTCCAACTATTTAAATGGAACGACTGCAATCGAGATATTCCAAGTTTTAAAGTTTACATTTTAGTTTAATTTATACCAAGTATGTTGACTCTAGAAACATCGTCAGATAAATTACAATAAATCAATATCGTTGAGTTCTCACACCTACATATCGAATACAGAGTTTAGTGGTTGAATGCAAAGGTATCTCAAACGTAAGTATTTCCCGGTCTACTGTATGTATGTAGATTGCTCTATTCCTATAGATATTTTCATACTTCAATAAAAAATTCAAAGCCTTTCTGAATACATTTCCTTCCCCTGGGATTCCAATATCGGGGAGGGGGGGGGGGAATCCGTTTGAAAATGTACAAAAAATTAGCCATAATATCTATGTGCATTCTGCGGATTAGAAACTAGGTCTTCTACAAGAGGAGGAGGTGAAAGATCTCGGCACCTCTGCACAGTAAACAGAAGTTCCACGGTGTCTGAGCGACTTTCTGTAGACAGCGAACAATAGAGAAATGTGTGGGAAGTCTCCAATTCTCATCTCAGACCTAGATTTCTCAACGTTATCAGACACTACAAGGGCTCATCTTCTCACAGGTCTAAAAGCCCCAGATATAACACAAAATATATCGAATGGCTCCGAAGGTAAAAGTTGTGTCTGAAGGGGGGTCAAAGGCGTCTAGATAAAGTAAAAAGTATATTGGCTTTTCAATTTGATCCCATTATATTATAGTGTTTGAGTTTTAAAATAACATTTTGCTTGTATTACGAATTAAATGCCGAATTGGGTTATACATAATGTTCAGAATATCATAGAAATCAATGTATATGTTAACGGCAAAATGTGTGAACCAGGCGCTCTATAAAATGCCTAGGCTTTCTATATAATAATAATAATTATTATTATTATTAGCACCGCGTCTTACTACCAGTTCGGGTTATACACACTTACGCTAATGTGTAATGGTAGGGTGATTGTGAGATGAAATGGAGGACCTACAGTTTAACGTGGGATCCGAACCACGGTGGAGGCCTGGCATTCCTCACATTCACAAGTTGTGACTCTATATAATTCCTAAGTGGTTTTAGCAAAGTATGAAATAAATTAGTTTTGCTGTTGTATTTCATACTTTTCGTATGAAATTTATAGAATAACCAGTCATTATATATTACCGAGAACAATAGCTGACCTAACATGACCTAACCTTACCTTACCTAACTATCCTATTGTAAAATAACCTAATCTGACAAATTTAATCCTAGGAATTAGGTGAACCTGTAATAAAACGGCGCAAGACTTACATAGAACTGGATAAAAGAATTGATAATATATTCCGGGACTTCAAAAAGACAAAGAACTTGAAAATAAGTATTAAATACAACAGCAAAACTCGTTTATTTCATACTTTGCCAAAACCCCTCTGGCATTATATAGAAAGCCTGAATTTCACACATTTCCGGTGACATATACAAAGCTAGCAATATTTCGGAGCATGTTAACAGTAAACTAGAAATACAATAAATGACCCAACAATGCTTGACTCACTCATGAATGAAGGTGGGAGTATAGTGAATGCGAGTTAAGGGCACTGGTTTTGTAGTTTTTTTAGCAAAACATTTTTATTGATCAAAATAAATAAAATAATTCTCCATTAGAAATAAAGAGTTTGATTTTCTTCTCACGGTGACCTCAACAGTTTTTTAGTATCTGTCAAGAGTGTTCTGTAATTTAATGACAACGTTTTATCTTAATTTAAAAAGTGTCCCATCTAATCCCGCCATGCTAATGACAGATATTCAACATCATTGTGTGAAGAAAATTAAATTCTATCTTTCTACTGTAGCAATATTTTATTTATTTTGACAAAAATAATATTTTAATATAAAAACTACAAAAATGTCGCGTTTCTCACCTTGACAAATATTGGCTTCGTCAGTAAATTACGATGATGTTATTGAGGAATTTAAATCAATAAAACCTGGTGAGCGTGCGTCGACTCATTCTCAAGAACAGGAAGACGAAAAAAACCTTTATTTGGTTTGGTCAAGTTCTGTTAGCTCATTTATTTGTATTATGTTTGCATTTTTTAAGTTAACTAGTTTTTGATTTTAATAATAGAATTCAATGTAAATGAAATCAATTAAAAGTTGGTAAAAAATTGATATTTGTATGGGTCATAAGACTAGTAGGTGAAATATAATATGATTACAATGTATGTATCCTGTCTGAGGTCAATGGACATTATAGGACAATATACTGATTGTATCTTGACAAAATATAAACATAGGTCAAATTACACATTAAAAGATACACACTAAAAAATGTAAGTCAATTCATATACACAAACAACATATTAAAAAATGTTAACTATACCTCAGTTTTAGCTTCTGTGGTGCTGACTGACAGCTCACAGCTGACTTCTGACAGTCAACAGTTAGGTATATACCTAAATTTTGACTGTAAGAAGTGACAACAGCTAAATACATGTTTTTTGCAGATCATATGGTTCGGCGTAGGGATACATAATTTGGTCTGGTAGCTTTTCAAAGCCGTCAGAAGTCAGCTGTGAGCTGTCAGTCAGCACCACAGAAGCTAAAACTGAGGTATAATAATATACGAATTATAATAATAATAATAATAATAATACTTAGCACCGCGTCTTACTACCCGTTCGGGTTATACGCTTAAGTACTAATTACTCTAATGGATTAGGAATTGGGAGGGTTGAATATAGAGGAAGTGAACCCGCATTTGCGTGGAGGGAGAATGGAAAACCATTTAGGAAAAACCACCCCCAGTTCACCCGACCGAGATTCGAACCTCGATCTCCCCGTCCTCGGTGGTCGAGCTCAACACGACTAGCGCGTTAGCCAACTACGCCACCGAGGCGGGTGAATTATAATAAAAACTGAGTATTGTCAATTATTGACCAATATAAAAATGTTATAATGAATATTTACGACAGAGAAGGAAATGTCTTAGCTAAGGTAGTTTTTGATTAATTGAATTGAATTCTATTCTTATCTTGTGTTGGAATTCCCTTGTTCCTTATTTAGCTGAGTGTGATTCAGCCACAAAATCTCGACATGTTTCAGCGCATCGTTTTTGATTTAAAAAAATAGGTTTAGTTAGGCTTTATTTATTTTGTTGATTAAAACAAATGAGTTTGTTTATACTTGACATATTTGTTACTGCTTTCTCTCCCTCATCTTACTCCTTCACTAACCCATATTTACAACCCTGGAGAGCTCTAGGGGTGGGGGTAGTAATTTGTATTATGCACACCCTAATCAACTATGCTGGCTACGCCTATGAAGGAGGGTTTGATGTCACTCAACCAACAGCATTTAATTACATCGTTTGATAATAATATTAATAGTATAAATATTTCGATGAAATATATATTAATAATAATACTATCATATATAATAATAATATTTCAATGATATATTAATATTATGAATATTTCATTTAAACACCTCACATGCATGTCTATTTATACTAAATTTCAGCTCCATACATTACTCTACCAAAACAATGGTACACAAAAAGCATGTAAGTTTTACCTCTTAAACGCGTGAGATGTAATGATTTGAAATTATTGAATCAGCATTTATAATACTACCTGGTGCTTATCTTGGGTTCTTATCTAAGTCCTAGCTACATTCATTATCATTCCTTATTGTTTTCTATTTAGAATGTTTTCTAAAATGATATTTATACACTTATTAAAATTGTGCAATAAAATTTTGATGGACGAATGACCTCAGGCGTTAAGCCTAAAACCACTTGGCCTAAACAGTGAGACACAAAATCCATTACCCTAAAGTCCTTTGGCCTAAAACGAGTTCAGAAAAAAAAAAGGATAGCTTGGTTAAGTTAACAAATAATCATTCGACTTAAAAGTAATTTAGTCTAAGAATTAATTTTTACATAAAATCAGTAAAGTCTGTTCAGCGTAGGAATTGTTTTCTGAAAGGCCCTTTTCCCAACCAGAAAGCTATTATCTAGTGGGATAATAGAAGGAAAAAAGACCTTTCAGAGCGTAATTCCTACCGTGAATGGAGTATAGAAACAGAACTTATGCTGGCTTACGTTTAGATAGTTCCTGTTTTCTCAATATCCACACTCGAGGTGTTACACATCCGGTGGCCTGAAACCGGTAGGATTACTTTGGTCAAAAGTGGTTCGCTCAAGCTATTAAATAAGAATAGTTATGTAATTAAATATAATGCACATACCAATTAGTTTACAAGCTATTCACGGCGAAAAAATATCCTGAATTATATAACTCAACTGACGAAACAGTTTATTTATCTGTTCTCAAAATAATAGGTTCGTGACCCGTTTAACGCGCCAATCTCGTGTTAGACTAGACTGCCGAAGACGGGGATATCGGGGTTCGGGTTTACTAAGGGTGGTTTTACTAAATGGTTTTCCACTCTCCCTCCACGCAAATGTGTGTGCACTTCCTCTAAATCAAGCCTTTCTAATCCCTAACCCATTTGTTGCAGACGACCAATAGTTATATAGTTCAAAGGTTGGTACCTTTAGAAAACACCAGAAAAGCAATTGTAAAAGAGTTCGAATCCCACCAGATGTATTGAGATGTGTTTTACTATATGGTTTACCATTCTACCTCTACGTAAATCAGTGTACATTTCCACTAAAATATTACCTGTCTCCTTTTTAGCCTATTCAAGTGAAAATGCGGGTAGCCCGACAAAACGTGAGGGAAGCACACCATCAAAACTATTAACACGCCATTTACCCTGAAAGAAAGCTATATTACCTTGACGTATTACACTATGGTCCTATCTTATGAGCTACGTCATAGTGGAACAACGCAAGGTAAGCTTGCTGCTACCATTCAAGGTGAACAAAAGGTATAATTATTATGTTACAAACTCAGCCCATTGGTATGAATGTTACTATCAGAGTAACAGGACAAACCCTTGAGTGACACAAAATTAATTTTATTGTTTTAGATACCACCTGGCATTAAACCCGGGTCTACTTGACTTGTTGTCAAGCACGCTAACCACTCGGGCTTATTAGATCTTCAGGACTTTCGTTGACTATGAAGTGAGGTCTTGGTGGTAATAATTTCAATTTCAGTTTCAAATTAATTTACTATAGTGCTGGCCAAAAGTCGTGAGACCTATGACAGGCCAGCACTGAGAAGTACACAAGTACCATAAAAGCAATTATAATAACACAATAAAATAAACAATAATCACTAAATAATTATACATACTGATGAATTATTAAAAAGGTAGTAATAATAATCTATATTAGTTTTGTGATTATTGGCTACCTCGAAAGATCAAATAGGTGTTAATTCATTCAATTAATTCATTTTGAAATTTAGTTGTTAAAAGTTTTTAAGCCCCAGGTATGTATCACATATTATTTATTATGTATTTTGTGCCGTTTGGATGGCAACTACCTTATCTGGCCCCAACCAGTGATTTTAGAATTGCTGTTCAAGAAAATGACAAGAGTAACTTTACTTTATGCTCAGTAGAGTTGAAACAAAAAAATTCATGAAATAAACATTTCAAATTCATATTTAAAATAATCAATTACTGGTTATTAATAAAACAAAAACTACCTACTATAGTTAGATTGAACAATTAAGTTGATTTGTAATAAAGGCATTATTAATTATAAAATGAGATAAGATCAAACTATTTATGTACAAAAATAACGGTACTTATGATTCATTTGAAATTAATTGATTTATTACTATTGAAAAAAAACCTCCATGGCATCAGCCCACAAGCGAGCTTTACCAACAAAGGGGCCACCTTATGTTGGCGAAGATAGTGCCAACATTTTCGGATAGAGGGTGTCATGTAATAATCACAACGAACCCTCTGGCCGTTAATCTCAGTTTTATAGACCGGAGCCACTACTTATTTATACAAGCTGCTTCTCACTTGTCCTCACGAGGCTGAGTTGACCCCGTTCCAAACCCATTACTTCACAGAAAAATCTGGAGGCGCCAGGGATCAAGCCCTGGACCTTTGGATCTGAAGCCAGGAGCTCCAACTACTAGACCACAGAGGCAGTTTTTATTACTAATAGACTGCTTACAAATTAAAATATGTTTTTACGCCAATATTATATTATTTCATTTCAATGTATACCCTTATACAGTAGCTCGTGAACTGCATTCAATTATAGATTATAACAGTACACTTGTTTAAAGAGTGAAATAAAAAAGGTATAAACTTGTGGCCATAAGGGGTACACTTAGGCCTAATATAAGGGGGGGGGGGACATAAGCAATGTGACATTCCTTAAGATAACAGTAGCTTCAACGCTTTAAAACCACAAAATAAATCTCTACCTAATTTAGAATGGTATATTGTGACTATGACAGCAAATGATAGATAGAATTTGTCTAAGGTAGGTTGGATCTAATTTTTCTACATTCCGTTGGACAACGAGCTTGATGGGTATACCCCTTGCCCACCAATGGAGGCTAGATAGAGTTCTCTATAACTATTTCATCTTTATCTCACCTCTGTGATAATTTGAGCACAATGTCACTGTAAATAATTTAATTTTGAATTATTATTTCGGAAATGTATATGACTCATTTGTTTATTAGTGACTTTAGGACACTGTCTATACTATTGAAATATATGCTAGCTTAAACCAGCGGTTCCTAAAGTTTTTATGCCAAAAGAGACTTTTTACCAGAAAAAGTACATGCTGGAGCCCTCATAAAAATGTTTACACTAATATTAACAATATTCAATAAGGACAGTTAAATTTTACAAGTCTTTTAGAACTTAATATTTAAATAAATTTTCAAAGAAAAAAATACATTTCACGTCTGCTTACAGTGAAAATGTTCCTTTTGCAAAATGCCAAATTTAAATCAGTAGGCCTATATATTTATTTATGGCCCGGATGGGCTTGCTTTTTATCATAAATTGCTTCAATACGCCTGCCAAATTTCAACGTTGCACTACACCGAAAATAATATTCTACGGCCATTTATTAAATTCCCTCATAGAAATGTATATTCTTATTTGGTTATCTGGAAGGGTCCTTCTACCAGCGTACCAAATTTAAATTTTCTACCACTCCTAAAAGTGGTATATTATAGTTATATTAAGTGGTCCCTTTCTTTACCTTCCTGCCAAATTTCTGTTTTATACCACCCTGAGAATAAGTTGTTTCTATTAATTTTAGAAATTTTTACAAATACCACTTAGAAATTTCAAATGTTAAGACTTATTTGGTTATCTAGAGTGATCCTTCTGCCTGAACGGAAAATTTAGATATTCTAACACTCTTATAAAAGTTATTTTTATTAATTCATTGAGTCCTATTCAAAAATGTTAAGTTTTCATACTTTTATGATTATTTCGAGTAGTACCTTTTCCTGTCTGCCAAATTTTAATTTTCTACTTCATCTAAAAAGTGTGTTATGTATAATTATAGCTCCCCCATTTATTGGAACATGCAAACTCCAAAAGGGATTAAAGGTTGGTTCATGACCCGGAGTTCATCCAGGGACAAACTGACTAGCAGTCCGGTTGTGTCCGGTAATTCATCAGAGGATGGATCTAGACATGGGACCTCTACATGGTCTACGAATAATTTAGAGTTAGGGTATCTTACTCGTACACAGTAGTCATGTATTAGCTTTATAAATAATGGTATAAATTATATTCCTTATTAGTCAATAAGTCAGTAATAGACTAGTACAGTTCTCGTGTTTTTTAAATGTGTGTGAACTGGCGACCGGTCATAACATATATATAAAGGCATATTATGTGTGTGTTATAGATGTACATATATGAATTACGATAATGTGGTAGGATTGAGAAAGGTAGAATTTAAAAAGTACCCACATTTGCGTGAAGATAAAGAGGAAAAATATGTAAGGGGGAAAAAACTGAACACCCAGCTGGGATTCGATTTCCGATATCCCCGTCTCTAGCAAACCAGACTAAATAAGCTTGCCACTGAGACCGCCTGTCCTCCGATGCGAGTAACAAGGTTTTTACGTCTTATTTAATTTATAGGAACTATGAGAGTAATTTATAGAAAATGCGCCCACACTTACGTGGAGGGAAAAAGTAAAACCAATTAAGAAAAAAAATCCTTCCAGTTCACCCAGATAAGATCCGAGATGAGAACCTCCCCATCAGCGGCAAAATCAGACCAGATGAGCCTGACACCTAATCCAAGCGCCCACCGATTCATGATAACCTAGGTCTGGTGGTAATGAAGTGAAAAAATAACAAATATTTCCATTTTGTGAAAAGCAAATCTAAATTGCTCCATCGATTTTTGACTAAACTTAGGTTATTCGAATATGACCTATCTTAATTTAATTCTGTGGATGGTTTTACAGTAGGCAAAATATTTCTCTAGAAAATAGGGGCAATAATTCCATTGACTCATGTTTAAATTAATTTGACCTCCTTCGTTCATTCGCAACAAAGTGAAACCATCAAACACACCATTTCATGTCCTAGGTTTACCAATATGTTTGTGACCTTTCCTCTCCCTGGTCAGGGTGCATGTTCGTGGTCTAGGACAGGGGTGTGTAGTCCAGGACACGTTTGGCCCCTCACGTCTCATCTTGTGAACTTTGCTCGTCATGTGAGAGATATACTAATTTACAATAATCATTTATATGGTGGGCTAGGACTACGGGAGTCAGCCAAAACCGAACTGATAATATGCTTTCCAAGCAAAGTTTGGATCAATTTAATAACTTTCTGTGGTTATTTAATGAATATTTTTCTACTATTTGTTAATATGCCCTATTGTTTCCGTGTCACCCCTAAACCCTCTTGATTTAAAGAATGGTTAAATAAAAACTACAGCTCTAACCCACAAATATACTTAGCACTACATATTACTACTCGTTCGGGTTATACTCTTAAGTATTAATTACACTAATGTGTTAGGAATTGGGAAGGTTGGATAAAGAGGAAGTGAACTTGTATTGGCGTGGAGGGAGAGCAGAGAACCATTTAGGACCCCCCCCCCCCCCCAGTTCACCCGAGCGAGATTCGAACCTCGATCTTCCCGTCCTTGCCAGACTAGCTCAACACGAAACTGGCGCGTTAACCAACTATGCCACAGAGGTGGGTGACTAACAAATAAGTATGGTTGGATTTTGGTAGGAAGAAAATTTTTAGAATGTACAAATATATTTTGATAGAATGTTACTTATTATTATTATTATTATATTTATTATTTCTATTTTATAGATATTGATACTATGTATCAAAAGGGACAGCTGCATATCATATGACTTGACGTAGGAATACATGAAAAAGGATCTATTAGATTTTCCAGCTTTAAGATTGTGAGAAAATATAAGTTAAGACTTCTCTGGTCTAGGAGGAATTCAAGGTGAACATAAGCCAGATATGTCTGGTCTAGGAAGAATTAAAAAGTATGTTGAATTAGTGTTAAATATATATTAGATAGAACAAATATTTTCTCAAAAAAACTCAATTCAAGGCGTAGTCATCTTTCATTATTTTATTTTGCTTAAAGTATATAATTTAAAGAAGTATTTAAAAAGGTCTTATTTGCAGTGAAACAGCAGCCTATCAAATCACCTCTAGAAGAACACAATAACATTGGTTTCGCTACGAAATTTTGAAAGAGCAATTTCTCTGTGGTTATTTTTACGTCACTACTAAAATATATTAATATTATTGTTACATAATAATGTCAATAATATTTCCCCTATAGTGTTGTGAAACATCATAAATTTACGTTACACATAAACTAAAGTATTGTAATAGTGAAAAATTTCGACTTCGCTATTATGATGAATCTTTACATCTTATGTGTCACCTAACAAAAAAAAAAGTGGATTTTACAATTCTGTATTTTGTCACTGAGTCGAAGTCCAAAACAGTTTGATGTATTTTTTCAATTTTGATATTTCGTTGTCATACCTGAAGAGGTTTTTATTTCGACCTTAGCCCATAATATTTTTATCAACGCCTCTTTCAGCCCGTTCCGGTTATACGCCTATGTACTAATTACGCTAATGAGTTAGGAATAAGGAAGGTTAAGTTTAGAGAAAGGGTACCAGCATTTTCGTGAGAAAACATTCAGAAAAACTTCCGTACACCCGACCAGGATCAAACTCCAATCTACCCATCATCGGCAGCATAGTCTATTGATGACTTAGACCACATAGCCACTGAAGTGGGGCCCATAAATTAAGTTAGTTTAATAATTAATTATTTTCGAAAATTCCAATTTGAGAAAAAAAAATTGCTCCAACCGTTTTGTTTGGAACGGATGTATTGGGAGAGTTTGACCTGACAAACAATTTTTACTTTTTGTTTATTGGAAAATTCGTTTAATGGTAGTTTACTGATAAGTGATTTTTTTAAATTAGAATTTTTTTGAAAATTGTTCTAGAAATTTTGTTTAGAAGGAGAGATTGGCAAGACTAGTAAAATTGTTTAGGACTTTTTTCCCGGGCAAATTTTGTTAGTTTACTTATGATTGATTTTAAACAAATTTAAGATATTTTTTTAAAAAATGGCTTTAATAATTTCGTTCAAAATATGTATCTTTATTTTTTTTAGAATATAGATTATTTTCCTTGACAAAATTATTTATAAGTTATTAGTAATTTACTAGAATTTTTTTTTTTTACTTTTTAAAAGTAACTATAACAACTTTATTTAAAATTGATATTGAGGAACTATTTTACACAATAATATATGTTTATTATATATTAGTATTAATTTTAAAAAGGCTAGCTTAAGCCTACTTATGACAAATTTTAGAAAATTTTGAATTTACAAATAACTGATTTTGAAAATTTGTATAGTTCTAAAAATTGTATGAATAATTTTGTTTATATTTTAGAAAATTTTGAATTTACAAATCACTGATTTTGAAAATTTGTATCGTTCTAAAAATTGTATGAATAATTTTGTTTAAAACCCATAGGTTTTATTGTGATTAACAAGATTTTATGTTTGTTTTACTGAGGAAATCTTATCTAAGGGTAGTTTAACTGGAAACCTATTTTTGAACATTTTGCTCCAAACTATAAAACACTATAATGATAAATTGTGTACTATTTTGTCGTACCGTTTACTTAAACTAGTGTTATGTATGAGCAGGCTAATGATAGTCAATATGTATTTAATTCTAGGAGAAACACAACAATCAGATCCCAAACTACCATTGTACTACTTAGCGAATATAAAATACATTATAAAATCCTGGCCAATTATTTTCAACCCTTTTTTTAATGAATGTGTGAGATTCTGAGATCGTTAAACAGACGTTACCGACTGAGCTCATATGTGAAACTGTTGTTTCTTTCAAAAAATAAAATAATTTGTATTTAGGACTTCCTATTAATTATTTAAATCGGAAAAGGGCTTGTTTATTTAAAACAATAAGGTCCTATATGCAACATTAGAAATTATCCTCGAAGAATGTTTATGGCAACAAACAAAAAAAAAGATTATGTAAAAAGAAGAGTACATGTGTTTACCGCGAGGGGGTTATGTCGCTGTTGCGCCAAGACGGGCGAGCGAGGCGGTAGCAGGCCAACAGGTGACCTCGGTGACCGTTGAGGGAACATCTCCCGACTGTTGGACAACTTTCCACCACATCACCAACCCACCGCACTTTCCCACTGCGTTACGAGAGTTCTCCAGAGGGGGATACTCCTCTCTCTTTGGGAGACAACCCCCCCCACTACTCCACACACGGGATGAGTATATAACATGTGCAAGGCTACGGTATGGTCATCAGTCAGCTGTTCCTCAGCTTCTTTTCAGCATCCGGAAGGTGCCATCACATTACATACAACATGAACGGACTCGCACTGGTAAGATCCTCTTCTTGTCTGCTATAGCTTCATCGGTGACGCTTTTTTCAAACAGTCTTTAGCTCCAGATCAGCGTCTTCTTGCGAAGAGCCGTTCTCTATTTGATTAGGAAACCATGGTTTGGCTCGGACATTTACTTTTGAAACAGTTTATAAATTAAATAATAATATAACTAGTATTGGGAATAATTATTACTACTATAAACTATAAAAACTTAACACCTGATTCTAGTAAACAGATGCGCATTCAGAAATAGCATTTTACCACTTGTAAAATATATTGGTTTCATATGGTATTGAACCAAAGACCATTAGACCAACGGGCAATAATAAATAACCTACTTAATTTAACACACGCAATCAAAGGCTTATAAATTTTACTTTGCATCCAATTCAGCCTGTGACCTGGGCCAGTTTCTAATTCAAGCCATATATTTTCCAATATCGGCTTGCTAGGTCTGTCGTAGCTTCATATGCCTTATAAGGTAACTTAAGAATAGGACGAGCACAACGTCCAGTCCCCAATCATTAATTCACCACTGTGAAAGGGCAAACTCACATTTCATCAATGATAAATTATTCGACCATGCCGGGGATTGAGCCCGAGACATTTAGCGCAGTAGAGAGATACGCTACCGACTGAGCTAGGGTGTCGAACCATTAAAGGTTTATAATTATTGTTTTAAATTAATTTTGTTGCTCTCGCTTCAGCGTCAGTACTAGCTATTTGCGTTTAAATTATACAATCTAATGGAACAGAAAATAAAAGATGAATATTTTAAGTAAATGTTTCAAGCTGAGATAGTAAAGTATGCTGTTAATTTGGTTGTACTCCAATCTCAATCTTTCGTGTATGTGTCAATTATAATAGCGAAAAATTAACTATTTTGGTTGTAAAAACAATTCCGTCTGATAGCCCATGTTTGGCCGAATTTAATTTAAAGGGCTTTTTAAATTCTAAATATTTCGTCAATGTATAAAAATCAAAAATCTAAAGGTCAGCACCAATTTCAATGGCAGATAGTTTGATAGTTCTAATGTTAATCTTGTGGAAAAAATATAATTACTTGAAATGTTTTATCAGCGTCACCCAAAATAGACTCTTGAAAACCACAGCCTAATGAAATTAATTTTTTTGCATCCTAATACTCTCTTAGTAGTGAAAGCGTTAATTCTTCCTCCATTAGTATCGGTCCAAGTTTGAATTGGCAAAGCCATCAAAATACTCAAAACACCCAACTGTAGCAAATCTCTTTAAATAATTTCCTCAAACGCCAAAATTGGTTACGTAGACACAAACGTTTTGAAAACAATTAGTAATGCGTATCAATCCCGATAGTATACAATTCACATAAAAACGAAGTTTTTGTTATATTGTTCATTTTACACTGTAGTTGAATGATCCTCTAAACTGAGAGAAACTGCCCGATACAGCACCAAGAAATTAAGCACGTATTTTTGTAAACATACTTAAATTTAAACAGAAGCTTTGGCCAGAATAGAGTAGATAACGAGAAACTAAACCATAATAACGTCGGGTTTCAAGAGGCGGTTATATATGTTTAAATGGTTTATTTCACGAGTATCTGAATTTTACCAGGAATGGGACTCCTCGGGGATTGTAAGTCTAAAAGGGGATCCCCCCCTCCCCCACCCCTGGAATTCATAAAAACGTGTTCTTAGCTAAGTGCGAGGATGGTGTTATTTTGCACAATTTCAAGCGCCAATGAACTCGCGGCCAAATCCCCACAACTACACTAAATTAGAATATACCGATAGCTTAACTCGCGTGGGATCTAAATGAGCTTTGGATAGTATTTTACTTCTAAATGTGGCCGGAAAATGTTTCGTTGCTAAAATTATTGAGCCGTGCCATTTCACAGTGACGAATTAACTGTTAGCGAGACTGGGTGTTGTGTTTATTTTAGAATTACATTAGTTTGTAAGTCGTGGGCTGATATAAAAAAAGTTAGTTCAGAAAAATGCACGTCACCCCAAGTAAAAATAAAATGGAACTATAACTATGGGTGAAGGGAATACATTATTGTTTCATTGAGAAATAGTTAAATTCTCAATAAAATTTCGTGTTTTTAGTGACTTAGTTAAATTTCGAATATTGATAGATACTTCACTATCACTTAACGTGGTTTTATTTGTCATATCTCTGTATGTATTTAATTGTACTCCTTAGTGCCAGTACTGACTATCAGAACGTTAAACTACATAATTTATTAGAATAGGATGAGTAGGATGAGTTTTAAAGAATGTATGAGTATTTACCTCACTAAATACAAATAGAAAACCACACCATGGAAATTTTTTTTAAAGTGAAGTCGGTTGAAATCGAATCCTGGCCTTCCAAACCAAAGTCAGATGTTCTGATCGCTCTCCGAACCCTTCAAGTCATGTGGGTAGCTATTATATCACACAAAGAGCTACGGGTCCATTCAAAACTAGTATTTTCCACCCACCGCGTCCAGGGTGTATATATTTTAACGGAAAAACTCAGTAGACCCAACCAAGATTCGAACCCCGACCTTCCCATCACTGACAAATCAGACTATAGGAGCCTGACATTTAATCCGCGTGCTCACTGATACGGATCCTAATTTAATCATAGACATGTCCAATAAAATGGTGTATTTTTTTAAATGTAAGCTTTCTAAAGACAGGATTGTATAAGCTCAAGACTTACAAACTAACTCAGTCTATATCATCACGTTTTATATTAAGCACCCGATAGAGACAAAAAAATCAGTATCTAAATAATAGGGGCAACATAATATTCACACAAACACTTAAATATTTTAACTATCACCTCGTCTCGAACCGGGATCTAGTTACACAGTTGGTCACTCCCATCACTCGACCAGGAAAAGGCCTATGTCGAGGGATGCAAGGAAAATAAACAAGACTTGCTAAAAAAAAACACGATCCACCAGGTCAAGAAGATTTCCCGACAATTTAACAGACAGCCTTTCATCTTGTATGTCACAATGTTTCGTAACAGAACCAGACTCTTGACCAATAAAAGCTCGGACCTGATGTTGTTCTCTTAAGGTGGGGGATCCAGGGAACGCGAGAAAATATGTGTTTTTGCAGCTTTTTTAGTAAAACTTTTGTGTCAAAATAAATCAAATATTGCTTCTATACAAACAAAGAGTTTAATTTTCTTCACATGGCGACCTCAAAAGTTGTCAAGGGTGTCCTGGAATCTCATGAAAACTTTTTATCTTCATTTAAAAAGTTTGCTAGATAATTCCACTGTGCTCATGGAAGATATTCAACAACTGCTGATATCACCATGTGAAGAAAATTAAACTCTATTTTTGTATAGAACAATATTTGATTTACAAATTTTGCTATAAAAACTGCAAAAACCGACCTTTTCTATATATATTTCTAACTATTTATTTTTATCTCAGAAAGGCGACACTTTACGTATAACATTGTTGAAAATAAGTTAATTGCACCGTTTAATGACCTTTTTAAATTATAAAACCTAAACTGTTAGGTTTCTAATCATGTAGGCACATGTTGATACCTTTTAACTCCATTTTACTAGAACCATATTTTGAAATAACAAATCTATCGGCTGTTGCCATCTTAAAACTTGAATATCAGCAGCGATATCCGAGATTGATAGAGTTAGCCGATTTGTTCTCCGAGTCACAGGTTGCATTCGTGGCCCCTTGTCCTCATTGTTTGAAATTCTTACTAGACATTAAATGTAACATCTAACCTGTGAGATAATATTTATAGTTTGTGGGATTTGGCACTATGTGAGGGATGAAATTGACTGTTGAGTTTGTTTTATGCTTATTATTATTTTATTTTTTAAGTGGTGGCCCTTAAACTTTTCTTAACTCATTGATCAGAGCTAGAAGTTAAGTACGAGCAAATTCCCTGTTTTCCATAGTATTTTGGTTAACTTCTATAACACGCCATGTATGATTATAGAATATGTATATCTTGCATCATGCACCAACAAGTTTGAGAGTACAAAGTTGAAGATAAATTGTACCTGGGGGGTATGCGAACAAAAAAGGTTGGATACCTTTGATTTAGAGGATAGATACCAGGGTCTCAGTCGTATCTGCCCAATAATATTATTCAACTGCAATTTATCTACAGGATTAGACTAGCAATATAGTTGTTTAACGGTGTATTTAACGTGAACTTTCTAAATCTACGGATTAAATCAGCACACCACTTACATACTAACTTGATTCTAGTAAAAACACGGCACTCAGTTTCATAAATTAAATGGGAAACCCGCAATTTCACTAACGATAAATTCTTCAGCCATGCCGAGAATCGAACCATTAGCCCAGTAGGCAGACACGCTACCGACAGAGCAAGGGTGTCGAACTAATTATATATTATTATAGATTAGTAAAAGTATTCCTAATACCATATGGTGAGCTTATCTTTAATTTGTGACGTGTTCAAGAGAAAAACTAGATAAATATTTTTAATCTTTGACTTCAAAAGGGCAATTGATAAAACCAAATTGTTTCTTTCTGCCCCTATTGAGCAACGGGCTATAAATTGAGAAAGCTTTACGACTAAGATTGTTTTTAATTTTTAAAGATATCGTTCATAATGGTAAAGACTGAACTCAGTATAATCCCATCATCAGCTTGTTTCTGAAGAAAGTTGGACCTGCTTGGTTTTACACTTGTAGTACTTAACTGTGATGGTAAACACTCAATAGAATTTACCTTTTCCCGCTTGTTAGTTTCAAATAAGAGCCGGTTCATACGAGTAACAGGAGGAGATTAGCGCCTTAAAACCCTTGTGTGCGCGGAATTCATTATTAGTTATTACATCTTCATGATAAATTGAATATATGTAAAATAGGCGTATATGTTTATTTACAGACTTATTTGAAGTGACGCTTAGTTTCCACACAGATAGTAATGTTTTTATTAAAGCCTTCACCCACTATTTCCAAAATGACGATATATTTTAGTGTACCAATGTGGTTTTCCACTCTCCCTTCAAGCAAATGCGGGCACATTTATTCTTACCTATACCTTTATCATTCCTACCATGAGTTTAAAATAGACGGATTATCCGAACGTGTAGGAAGACTCTTAGCACGGAAATAAGATAGGAATGATTAAAAAAAACTCTTTAAAATATTTTAGAAAACCCATAGAATCACCCACCTAAAACTTATCTAGCTCTAATGGTAAAATAAACATGTATACAGTTTAAAACAAACTTGCTAAACACGTCTAAAAGATCTTATTAAAATGTAGGCCCATTTTTAAAAACAATTGCTCAAAGTCTGATTCTGGTACTAACTAGCCTTCAAGTGCTGGTTTGAATGTGCAAAGTGTGTGTTTGTTTGAAAGAAAGACTGTAGGCTTAAGGCGTGTGGCGAGTTTTCATGCGCCTTAAAGAGTTTAAATACACGACCGGACTGTAACTCTAACCAGTAGGAAGAATATAAACACATCCCGCCTTAGTTGAGCGATCACAGTAAATTAGAGATGAAGGGGGCTGGAGGGAATATAATGTACTATAATGTACAATGTATATATAATGTACTATTTTTGTACTTTTTTTCCACTTGGTAATCTGAGACACTTTGAATATGTATCACAATCGACATTTTCTATCAGGTCATCCATCAACTGGGTTTTAAAATTTACCACAGCCTTAGGGGTCATGGTGTTTTTCTATGTGTTCATATTTAGCTTTTATAAAAATTATCTGCAATTTTGGGAAAGGGTGGATGCCTCACTTCATCACCTTCCCTTTCATGAGTGCACCATTTTGTTGGTTGGGACCTTCTCCTGCAGTCATTCCGATCCTTATTGCCAATTAAGACAGGCACACTGTGTGATTGCGTGTTGTGTTCATGTTTTATGTCTGTGCAGTGTCTCGCGGCGGTTATGGTGGCGTCAGCTGTGGCAGAACCTCCTAGCGGCTACAATTACAACAGGCCCAGCATCGGGGGCGTCATCTCTACAGGCTTCGGCGGTGGCGGTGGTGGCGGCGGCTACATACAAGTCAGCCCCAGCTTCTCTAGCAACGAGGGCGCCAGCGTCGACCCGGAACTGCTCGAGAAAATTCGACAGATCCTGCTGAGGGAGGAGTCTAGCTCCGTCCAGTCTTCCGGCGGTTATCCGTCGCAGCCTTCATCCGCTTACGGAGTACCTTCCTCTCAGTATGGCGTGCCCTCAGGCGGTTCCTACTACACCAGAGTTGTCGGTGTTGACCTCGAAGGAATCCGTCAAGCCATCCAGGTGGCGCAGTACCAGCAGTCATCCTACCAGGCCGGTGGCTACCCAGCATCGGGATACGCTGCGTCCTCCAGCTACAGCGTCCCCCGACCCTCGTACACCGCCCCCCGACCCTCCAGCTCGTACGGCAGCCCTTTCTAGACGCTCGCCCGAAGACATCGCGGGGGCATGACGCGGAAACTAGCGCCGCAGCAAGGGATGCACGCGAAGTGTTCGTTCAAAGACTATAATGGCCCCTTCAAGGACAGAACCCCTTCCCTTGACAGAAACCCGGTGCACCCACCACCCCAAACCTCCATCTTACCAACCCCGGGTTTCGTTCTAACATCGCGAAGTGGAAGACTAAGCCTGGAGTGATGTAAATCACTGCCATGGAAGCATCATCCAAGTACCTCCGTCAACGTACTTTGACACCACGTACCAAATCAACATCTATGTGTATGGGTATGCATTGTTGAATGCAATATTTTTCTACATCTTTTTTTGTATAAAATATTTTATAGAAAATCTTAGAAAAAAATCTAAAAAATACATTCGCCACCGTACAAAAACAAAAATATGAATTTTATTGCCCACCTTCTCCCGTATCCCTTTCCACCCGAATACAATCGGCACGCCCCGATTGTGAGGATAGAAAGTAAGTCACGTGAATCCCATATTCCTTTTCCTTGTTCGAGTTGTTTGGTTTAGTACAAGTATACTAATTTCTCTTGGCGCAACCTTTGTACCTTACGGCACTGATTAGAATATGAAAGTTGCCCTGTAGCTCGTGAGTTCCACTGACTGGTAATGCCAAGAGGAGGAGACCTCGTGAATAAGTGAAAATAGGCTACAGTTTCACGAGACTAGAGGTAGGGTACTTGCACGTTCGATTGACCGCTAATGTTTTGCGAAGGGTAATAAATCCCAAGGATTTAAACAATGTAACATGTGAAAAAATGTATAGTTGATGTTATTTGGGTCTTTATTCCCAAATAACCATACATGTTTGTCTAATTGATGAAATCCCTTAGAAATAAATATGAGTAGTAATAAATATGAATAAGAAACCAGAATAATGCCGACAGAATGTCCTTAAGAAACAACTTTGTTGTTATTCACAAAGCGTGAAACTAAAGTTCTTAATTTGAAGGTGTTCCCAATACAAGTTTGCAATAAAATTAAAGTAGGGACAAACTCATGTGTTTGGTGTAAAGGCCTACATGCTAATCATAACAAAGTCTGTATAATGCTTCCATAGCTATTTTATTTCCTGGTTCGTGTGTTTTATCAACATTAATAGCTCCGGTCGCGTGAAACTATTCGAGCTCTAGCTATGTAGTGAGAAGATGTTACTAGTTAGCGGTGGGATTGACCAGAGGGGCCTCAAGATGGCTGCTGCCTCTTGAAGATATAATAGTAATAATGAAAGGTTGTGAAAGTAGCCATTCAGGAAGAGAAATGTCTGATTACATCAGTAAAACATCTCGACTTCCAAAGTGGGGTAATGACCATCTTCCCGAGCGACGGGTCTACTTTCACCTGACGTTCACGAGTTAACGGACTCTATGGGATCAAATAATGATGATGCACTCGTGTTTTTTTTTTAGGTGTCTCTCTCTCATTGTGTATGACCGACTCGTTTAGAATGAGAAAACGGGAATGGGACTTTTCTCTAGAACATAAATGACTTAACCACCTATTACTCATCCAACACGTTCGTCTCAGCACGTTATCATCGCAATAGCTCGTTTATAAAAGTTACGATACAAAGTAGTGGAACTCCGGGTTCGCATCATTCTGTGGAGGCTGGCAGTTGCCAAATACATTGTTTATCGAGTATAATCAGTTAGACTTGGCTAACCTCAATTTTGACAAAGAAAATAGTATTTAGTTATTTAAAAAATACTCCACGTTTTACTATCAGTCACGTATTTTAATCAATATAACGGGATAGGTATGAGGAAAATAGATTTAGGAGAAAATGTACTCATATTTGTGTGGAGAGAGTGAGCCGATATTTAGAGGGAAAAACATCCTCAGTACACCACCGGGATTCGATCCCCGAACTCCCTGTCACCGACTAACCAGACTAGATTAATATGACAATTAGTCTTCGTAACCATCAATGTGTCTAAAAATAATAATTATATTCTTTAATACCCGCCTCGGTGGCGTAGTTGGCTAACGCGCCAGTCGTGTTGAGCCAGACCACCGGGGACGGGGAGATCGAGGTTCGAACCTCGGTCGGGTAAACTGGGGGTGGTTTTTCCTAAATGGTTTTCCACTCTCCCTCCACGCAAATGCGGGTTCACTTCATATAAATTCAACCTTCCCAATTCCTAATCCATTAGTGTAATTAGTACTTAAGCGTATAACCCGAACGGGTAGTAAGACGCGGTGCTAAATAATAATAAAAAATAATAATATATTCTCTAAATAAGTTAAAATACTAAAGAGGCACAAACCGTTTAGTTAAAACTTGATTGTGTCCTAAGAGCGCAATCCTATGTCATCATCGATTGTATATTGCTGGTAATTTATTTTCAAGGAATGTGTTAACGGTTACCGAGACCTCCTACCTCCTGGCTATACCGGTTTCCGAGCCACTCGTATTCTATTTGATAAATGTCTACTTAAATTCATCAACCAATATTCAATCACAGACCTAGGGAAACGCTTAGCTGGTGTGTTATAGCATTCAAGCCCTATCGCTCACGAACATGGCATTTAGTCATTGAAATATATATTTTTACCATCAAATTTCAATAAAATCTCTCATTAGTAATAAATCACAAAGTTTTTAATTTTGTTTGCCAAGTAGAAGTACTATATTTACTAGTTGTGAATAAATATGACTAAGTTTTCTCAGTTATTTAATTTCAAGAATAATTTTTCTAGTTTCACCAGCCGCCATGTTTTGTTTGGATGACGTCATTTGAGCATCTAACAAAGTGTGGTTGTGTAATGCGTCCCCGCCAAGCTCGACAACAATGTGTGTGTTCTCAACAAAGGAACGATTAACACGAGAAATGATTATATATTTGGCAATCAAAACACATTTTAAATCTAAAGGGCAGAGTCTAAACGAATAAAAGGAGACGAATAATAAATTTGACATTTAATAAACTGGTATTTATTGCGACAGTCTAGTCTAATAATCCCTGGGTAAAGTATGAGAATTAAAGGCCAACGCCGTATACATAGGCATTTCGTTTTACATGCCCGTATACATAGTCAACTATACAACCAATATGAGGCGTTATTTACGTGTAAAATGCCCTGCCGCCCTCTCCCTAGGTTAGTCACACACACAATAACAAAACACAGTACGACACATACAGTGGCCCCATGACTTCTTTGGTGCTGACTGACAGCTGACGGCTTTGAAAAGTTACCAGACCAAATTATGTATCCCTACGCCGAACCATATGATCTGCAAAAACATGTGTTTAGCAGCTATCGCTTCTGACAGTCAAAATTTAGGTATATACCTGAATGTTGACTGTCAGAAGCCAGCTGTTAGCTGTCAGTCAGCACCAAAGAAGTCGTGGGGCTACTGTAGCTCAGATTACCCTTCCTGGTTCCAAAGAGAAAAATGACGTGTGTGTGCCCGGACTAGGTTTTCTCAGTAAGTGGTAGAGTAAAAGATCTCGCTTTCATAAAACATCTGGGTTGGATACCGTGAAGCTACAATACGAGTATACCCAGACACCATACCTTGCCCGCGTCTCTAATATTCTCAAGGGAACCAAGTGTAAAATAAACCTGGTTAAGATGTAGCAATAACTTTAAGAAATTGTTTATCTAGTGGATGAGTTTATTAAGCTAACTAAGGTAACCTTTAAAAATAACTACCACATACACTTCTACCTGGGTCCTCTTCACCTACCGAGGTCCTGTTAAAACAATGATAAATTAAAACGACCAAATACTCTAATCAACCCTTGTTGGAATAATGTAAAGTATTTAAGGGCAAATCAATTTCTTACCCCCCGCTGCTCACTTCAAATTTTCGGAGACACAAAACATTAAGAAACATATACAACCACAACAATGAAACATATCATGTAAAACATTAAATCACATCAAATAGTTTTAACCATGAAATAATGGTGTTTTCATAAAATAGCTCTAACAATTAAATAAGGAGATTTTAATCAAATAATAAAAAAAAAAAGGTACGGCACACCGCACAGACTTTCTCTCTCTTTCTATAAACTCGTAAGATTTCTGAACGGAATAATGTACATTGTATCATCACCACTCCACATAAGAACACGCATAAAATAATATACAATGATATAGAATCAATGAGAAAAGAGGCGCATCTTTGTCCACCTAAGAACATTTCAAACAGTTTAATGTCTTCCACAAGGGTCAACACTTCGTTTTAAAATTTCGATTTCTGGTTAAAATTTTAACATTTTAAAAGGTGTTGCAGATCTTCAAGTCATCGCATTGATATTTAATTATTCAATTATACATTTTGACCAATAAAAAATGTAAATATTGACTATTGAGTCTAAAATGGAGATAGATCATTGCTATGCAAACATTTCTCCTAAGAGATTTAAAAGGAAAAATAACATACTTTTTTTAGATACTTACTTATATTTAATTACTCTATGGCATTGGAGTATTATTGCGTTAAGACTTAAGTAGTATATGTTTACAACTAAAGCTCACAAAATTGTATTAATATATTTGCAAATATCTCAGAAACTGCTGTTTTTATAAAAATAGATGTCAAATAAAAGTTTTTTATTTCTAATAGTCCTACAATTTTGCAATGATAAGTTGTTTAGTTTCTCCAATAGTTGTGGAGATACGGAAATTAACGCTTCTGTAATGTACCCTAAAAATCATTTTCATAGGAAAATGAAAATAGCCAGTTTATTTATAATCTTAATCAACGCCTAGATACGAATTTTAATCAAAATCGTTTAAGCAGATTTTGAGAAAACCAAATTTTTCTCTTTTCGTCCTTCAGTAAACTACCCTTAATTTTAAGTTTTTATAGACACACAGACAGACGGCATTGCAAAGACTAATTTTTAGGGTTCGGGGGGTCATGAGACGTCGACATCCATCAACATTTCAGGTTAGTTTTTTTTTTTACGGTCGCAATACTTAAACTTTAATGTCCAAAAAGTTAAAAAAATTCATATAATTGCGTATATATTGAAAGTTATTGATTTTATAAAAATATGTTTCGGATAAAATATCTGTATTATAAATATATATACATATTTGTAATGCTAAGTAATTTCATATCTCAAATAGTTTCGGAGCTATTTAAAAAAATGTTAATTTACGCGTCAGACCGGAGCCCTTAAAGCCATTTTGCCGAAATATTGAGGGTAGCCATTTTGTTTGGAATATTTATTAATGTTTATAAATTAAATTTAATCAAAATCGTTGGAGCCGATTTTGAGAAAATCGACTTTTTCTCTTTTTGCCATTCAGTAAACTACCCTTAATTTTAAGTTTTAATAGACACACAGACAGACGGCATTGCAAAGACTATTTTTAAGGGTTCGGGGGGTCATGAGACGTCGACATCCATCAACATTTCAGGTTAGTTTTTCTTACGGTCGCAATACTTAAGCTTTAATGCCCAAAAAGTTAAAAATATATATATAATTGCGTATATATTGAAAGTTATTGATTTTATAAAAATATGTTTCGAATAAAATATTTGTATTATAAATATATATACATATTTGTAATGCTAAGTAATTTCATATCTCAAATAGTTTCGGAGCTATTATAAAAAATGTTAATTTACGCATCAGATCGGAGCCCTTAAAACGATTTTGCCGAAATATTGAGAGTAGCCATTTTGTTTGGAATATTTATTTATGTTCACAAATGAAATTTAATCAAAATCGTTAGAGCCGATTTTGAGAAAATCGACTTTTTCTCTTTTTGCCCTTCAGTAAACTACCCTTAATTTTAAGTTTTAATAGACACACAGACAGACGGCATTGCAAAGACTATTTTTAAGGGTTCGGGGGGTCATGAGACGTCGACATCCATCAACATTTCAGGTTAGTTTTTCTTACGGTCGCAATACTTAAGCTTTAATGCCCAAAAAGTTAAAAATATATATATAATTGCGTATATATTGAAAGTTATTGATTTTATAAAAATATGTTTCGAATAAAATATTTGTATTATAAATATATATACATATTTGTAATGCTAAGTAATTTCATATCTCAAATAGTTTCGGAGCTATTATAAAAAATGTTAATTTACGCATCAGATCGGAGCCCTTAAAACGATTTTGCCGAAATATTGAGAGTAGCCATTTTGTTTGGAATATTTATTTATGTTCACAAATGAAATTTAATCAAAATCGTTAGAGCCGATTTTGAGAAAATCGACTTTTTCTCTTTTTGCCCTTCAGTAAACTACCCTTAATTTTAAGTTTTAATAGACACACAGACAGACGGCATTGCAAAGACTATTTTTAAGGGTTCGGGGGGTCATGAGACGTCGACATCCATCAACATTTCAGGTTAGTTTTTCTTACGGTCGCAATACTTAAGCTTTAATGCCCAAAAAGTTAAAAAATATATATATAATTGCGTATATATTGAAAGTTATTGATTTTATAAAAATATGTTTCGAATAAAATATTTGTATTATAAATATATATACATATTTGTAATGCTAAGTAATTTCATATCTCAAATAGTTTCGGAGCTATTATAAAAAATGTTAATTTACGCATCAGATCGGAGCCCTTAAAACGATTTTGCCGAAATATTGAGAGTAGCCATTTTGTTTGGAATATTTATTTATGTTCACAAATGAAATTTAATCAAAATCGTTAGAGCCGATTTTGAGAAAATCGACTTTTTCTCTTTTTGCCCTTCAGTAAACTACCCTTAATTTTAAGTTTTAATAGACACACAGACAGACGGCATTGCAAAGACTATTTTTAAGGGTTCGGGGGGTCATGAGACGTCGACATCCATCAACATTTCAGGTTAGTTTTTCTTACGGTCGCAATACTTAAGCTTTAATGCCCAAAAAGTTAAAAATATATATATAATTGCGTATATATTGAAAGTTATTGATTTTATAAAAATATGTTTCGAATAAAATATTTGTATTATAAATATATATACATATTTGTAATGCTAAGTAATTTCATATCTCAAATAGTTTCGGAGCTATTATAAAAAATGTTAATTTACGCATCAGACCGGAGTCCTTAAAACGATTTTGCCGAAATATTGAGAGTAGCCATTTTGTTTGGAATATTTATTTATGTTCATAAATGAAATTTAATCAAAATCGTTAGAGCCGATTTTGAGAAAATCGACTTTTTCTCTTTTTTCCCTTCAGTAAACTACCCTTAATTTTAGGGGTAGATATCCAATTCCAAAAACCCCTCGGGGCAACCCTATGAAAACCCTAGATATCAAGTTTCAGCTCAATCGGTAAAATAGTTTAGGCTCTAGTTGGAGGTACAGACAGACAGACAGACAGACAGACGGAAATTCAAAAACCACTTTTTCGGATTCAGGAAATCATGAAACGTCAAAATTCATCAAAATCTCGAGTTCGATTTTTTTGACGATCACAATACTTTCTCTACCTTGTAATGAAAAAAAAAAAAATAAATTATGTGTGTGTATTTATTTCTATATTTTGAATGAAAGAATTAATTTAATTTTAGATAATCTATAATATATAATATATAATCTTGTGTTTTATTGGGCGCCAACTACCAACCCCATTTATTTTGGTGAGATAGGTAGATTTTTAATTATAGAATAAATTTATCCCCATAAACTGCTCAGCGGTAATACGAAAACCCCTTTTCTCAAGACCCCTGGACTTTACCTAAAGTTTGGACTTAAGTTGGACACTTACAACCGAAGACTTCCTGATGCAGGTTATTATTCTTGATTTGACCAATCCACTCTACTGAGCATCGCTATACATGGGATGCAAGTTCAGAAGAAAATACAATGTACATTGATGTAAATAACAATAAAACAATTAAATTTAAAGAGTAATTTTAATTATTGAAGTGAATGATATTCTTAAATGAACCCTACCTATGAAGCATGCCTCGTATATTATAATATTATTAAAAGTATTGTTAAGCAATACTTGAAATTGTTAAATTCTCACTTGAATTGTGAGTATATTTGAATATACATATTTCTTTAAGCAAATAAGATTTTTAACAACAAAATTTATTCTTTATAACATGTAACAATAATAAACAAAAAAAAAATAGTTCTGAGGTGGACAAAAAGTATTAATTCTAGTTTGGAAACTGAAAATTATTTGTCCTTCTTTAGTAATTTTAAGGATTATGCTTAATTATTTACATCCGTAACAGGATGTTTACAGATGGATTGGATCTCACCCGAAAATGTCCTTGCTCTGGTAAAAATGTTGAATCAAAGCTCCGTCGATATTTAACTCTCTGACCTTAAATTTCCACCAAGATCTTCTTTGAGTGCTTCCACTCAACTTTCTTCACGAGTTTATACAGCTTTTAGAAGTTTTAGATGAATAACATTACCATGAATCTTTAAAAAAGATATAATTGAAGGATCCGCAGATCGGATCCTTCCTTACACTTCCGACGCCAATTTTTTGAGAGTCACAACAATAAGTAAGACAAAACACAAACACGTTATTTTTGTTTAAAATAAACAATCACCGGCCTAGGAGAAAACATTCGCCGGGATTTGTATGCAAGAATAAAGCAAACAATCTTAATTATTTAGAGATTGGGGGTATTACTAAAAAGATAATGATACATTTTTACAAAGAAACATAATTCATCTTTAAAAATTAATTCAAACTTGGCACCAAACAAAAAAACAAAACGAGAATAATAATTTCTTCCGCTAGGGGCAATTAATGTTTCAAGAGACAGCCAGATGCTATAAGTGTCCAAGAACATAAAAATAAACGAATCGAATAGTTCCGAAATAAACCACTCTCTGGAGCAGATAGCGTTAAAATCACCTACCAACAAAATTAATAAACATGGCGGGTTGGCAGTTTATGAATAAAAATAAAAATAAAGAAAGATGATTTAATAAAGTGAAATAAAGGTAAGTAGATTATATGTATAACATATATTTTAATTGTAAATGAATAAATAATGAATATTCAAAACTTTAGAAGTTTTGAATGAAATTTAAAACAAATAAACAGTAAAATTGACAACGATATTATATATTTGAAGAATTTAGTCAACTGATTATTAGATTTCTATTGTAAGTAACTCTTTTAACCAAAAATAACATCACAGAAATGCCCCTCGATGCTACGATTTTAATCTAATTTATTATATTAAGAGCGTAGTATCTACTTAAAAGATGTTATTTTCTGATATCAAACTTAGACGCTCAGTTGATCTCCGTGGTTAATGAAAGTGGATTTGAATTTCAACATCCCGACTCAAAATGCACCCTACTCTCTCTAGTTCGGGTTACGGTTTTAAATATGTGTTTATTTAATTAACTTAAAACTCTTCAAGTTTTCTTGGTATGGTATTTTCTTCCAGATTCTGAACGAATTACTTCAACAACTTCCCAACTATTAGAGATGCCACATGTTTGTCAGCTGTTAACATCAGCTGATCATTTCACAACATTGAACATTCAAGTTCAAGGTCACTCGGCTTGTAAGGTTAGAATTTATTAAATATATGTGATTATAATATTGTTCTTCATGTGATAATATATTTAATTTAATGCCACGGTTATGGCAAATAACCAAACTACTCACTTTAAATCAATCAGTCGAAAATACCCATTTTCTTGGAAAACTTGCTGTTTACTTTTAATTCATAACTTAATGAAAAATCAAATATTTGGAATTCACAGTTATTTTCTTAGCAGCTTAGAGACATCCTCTACTTAACAAAAGTATTCTCCTTACTTAAATATATTTTAAAGACAAAAATAATTTAGAAGAAACATGCTTATATTGAGTTTAATCTTCTCATCCCATAAAAACTTGAGGGCCTAGAACCCTTTCCATTAAAATCCTTAAATTTCTTCAATTGATATGGCAAATAGACACCCTTCTTCAAATCAGGTAGAAGTCTTGAATGAAAATTACAAATATTTCTCTCTCTAAACTTTAAAAACAAATGTAGGTGTGGAAACTCAAGTTATCGCAACCTTTGTGACACTTGTAGTCATTCTCTTTAGCCACATAAAATGGCTTAAAACCAACTATTTTAACTTCCGATGGATATGTTCATTAACTTAAGGATATTATTTAACTATATAAAGTATTTTCATTGCCAAAATTATACATTTTGTACTCTTAAATTGTAAAAAAGGAAACAAATCCTTTAGTGGTTTTGGCACTTTGCCACAGAAAAATGAATAGGCCTTGACCTTAAAATCAGAATTTCTTCATTCCATTAATGAATATATCAAATACATCCTCTTCTTCAGCTATCCTGTTAAAATAATTAAAATATATTTATAATTTCTTCCTCAAAACTTGAAAAAGCAAATGCTCTCTGAGTCATTTTCTTCACATCTTGACAGAACGTAGAGTAGGCTAACCCTTATTTCCTTGTATTTCTCAATTCTTTTAGTGAAACCAGTTATTATAAACTCTTTTCAAGGTAATGTAGAAGTATCATTTAAAAATATTAATAATAACCCTTTAAAATAGTTGACAAGGAAATAGAATATTTGAAAATTTAGGCCCACGCCTAACTTGAGTATTATCAAATGTTTGTATACACATTTAAACTTACTCAAACTTGTCATAGGGGTACTTTCCAACAGCCCCTCAATATTAATGTCAGTTCTCAAAAAGAAATATTTAAATTACACATCATTAAACTCAAAAATCATAGCTTTTTAAAGTGTTAAAATGGATTTAACTCTTTCTCTCTTCAATTCTTCACAGTCAAATGCAGATTTTAGCCTTGATATATAAACAAAACAACAAGTTGATCACTCTTCTTACAAATAACATACATATAATATAACATAACATAAATAACCTTCTTCTGTTCTAGCATTCTTCGCTACATTTCGGTCCCGCTGCGAGAACAACTCTTGGCCTTCTTCATATTTGCACTAGATCAACTGCTTGACCTGTCTTCAAGATCTTGTTAGGATGAAATACACATTTTGGAGGTATTTAATGTTCTACCATAGACTTTTCTTTGATAGTATAATATCCGAGTGGCCTCATAATTTTTTAGAGGAAAAATGAGACAAAATAATAGATAGTCTATAAAATTAGATGAAACTGAACTTTGGCTTTTGTTACACCATGCTGCATACAGATTATCATTCCAGCGCTCTCCATAACATTGTTGACCTTGCTAGTAACTGATAATCACTTAATAATAATTACTTCTGTTGGAAAAACAGAGTAAATAGCTCCTTCACGAAAAATAATTGAGTATCATAGTTCCCTCAATCAGACATAACTTTCTCCCATAAACCGTAGATCCTTTATGAAAAATAATTGAGTATCATAGTTCCCTCAATCAGACATAGCTTTCTCCCATAAACCGTAGATCCTTTATGAAAAATAATTGAGTATCATAGTTCCCTCAATCAGACGTAGCTCCTCCAAATAAAACAAATAACCTCTACATTGGTACCGTCACTGTCTCGTTAACAGTGAGGACTTATAGGGCAATCAAACATATTGACAACTGTCATAGACTCCAAAACATTACTCTCCTCATCGCTTCCTCATCTTGTAGAACCTCCTATACACATAATTATCATCTTCATTGGAGCGCTGGGGTGTACTTTGGCATTTCTTTGGTGATATAAATATATTTTTTCCTCGACGTATAATAAGGTAGAAATAAATAGTAATTGTAATAAAAAAAATAATCTTGTTTTCTTCAACACAGATTTGGCCTATATGTAAACAAATGTGTATTATTTCACCTAGACATGTGCCTCAAATGAAAGTTTTTAGGGACCTCTTTTGTTCACACTATTCCTTCTCCAATCGCATACCGAGCTTCAGGGATTCCTCGACTCCCATAACCTTCTTCTGTTCTGAAACATTCCCTCCTCCAACAGCAACCCGAGCTTCAGGGATTTCTCGACTCCCACAACCTTCTTCTGTTCTGAAACATTCCCTCCTCCAACAGCAACCCGAGCTTCAGGGATTTCTCGACTCCCACAACCTTCTTCTGTTCTGAAACATTCCCTCCTCAAACAGCAACCCGAGCTTCAGGGATTTCTCGACTCCCACAACCTTCTTCTGTTCTGAAACATTCCCTCCTCCAACAGCAACCCGAGCTTCAGGGATTTCTCGACTCCCACAAATCTTTGAAACTATGTCCTAAAACTTATTCCCGGATCAAAAATAGTTCTCCTACAATCCCTAGGTTGAGATTGTGGTAGAGAGGGCCTAATTCCACTTCCTCCAACTAGCCATACATTTCCTAGATCTGGAAGAAATCCATGTCGCTTCCTTTTACCGAGGCCTCGTTTCTTGATCCTTGGTTTGATTTTGTTGCAGGTATCATCTTGATTCGATGACTGCCGTGTGACCTGGTTCCTGGTCCAATGATGCGAGGAGATATTGAATAATACATCCTGAACATCAAAATGTTTAGGGCATTCTTCATTGTTTCGGTGTTGGTGAAGAACACTCCTCCCAATGGCAGTAGCTTCAGTTTGCAATTCCACTCTTATAATTCTCCTTGTATCCTGGCTTATCATAGCAGCTGACAAGACATCTCCTACAAGTTTTGTCTCTGTGGGCCCATTTGACGACACACCAAAACAACTTGACAATAACACTTCATCGTTTACCCACAAAGTGCACGATAACTTCTGTGCTTCAGAAACCCTTGTTTTTACATTAAATGACTCATTCGACTCCTTAAACTGCATGACTTCATAGTCAACTTCCCAGTCAAAATTGTTCACATGACTGCGAGAATGACCCATTATTGGAACACGTGACTGACTTATGTAGTACTCATTAGGGGTTTCACACAATTGTGAATCGCATTTCTTGTAGTAGTAGGCCCCTAAATATATGAAAGGGTAAATATAAGAACCATTCGTCGAAGGGTCCTTAACTGGCATTATTACCACTTGCTCTGGTACTTCCTCCACTGCTGCCACTAGTTTCTCCCCAGTCGTTGACAAGTCCTGTACTTGCGCCTCGACCTCTTTCCCCTTTTCCGCCAATTGGTTGTGGACTGACCTAAACTCGGTACTATAATGGTCAAATCTTGAGATAACATCATCCCTTAGTGATTTCATGTTATTCTCCATCTTTATCATGTTATTCTCCATTTTTTTCTCCATCTTTTCCATGTTATTCTCCATCTTTTTCTCCATCTTTTCCATGTTATTCTCCATCTTTACCATCATTTTCCCCATGTTATTCTCCATTTTTTTCATGTTATTGTCCATTTTTTCCATGTTATTGTCCATTTTTCCCTCCATCGATTTTATGTCTCCTCTCAATGCTTGTATTAGGTCAAACATAGTAAATTCCTTCACTGTCCCTGGGTCATCTTCTTTCTTCCTCAAAGCTGACATATTCTTATTGCTATCTAGGGTATCTGCCCCCAATGGCATTCCTTCCTCCATGGGTGGAACTACTGGTCGTACAACTGCCATAAATATTTATTCAAAAGATGTGACATAACTATCATCCCATTCCTCCTTTCGGCGCTCGGCTTGAGGCATGACAACATCCTCTTCCAACTCCTCTGCTTCTACACTGACCGATGGTTGCTGGGCATCCATGTCTATATTTTCGAGCTGCTTACGTGCCTTGCTACGTGTATAATACTGCCCCTCTGGCATAACCTTCTTCACGAAGTAAAATGACCCAAAACCTGATTGAGGTAATCTGACCTTGTCAATAAAACGCTCTAGTGTAAGTTGGCCGCAAAGAAACATCAACTACTTCCTCAAGTCACAAACAGACCCTAGTGTAATCAGGCCTCAAAATACAGTCCTTAAAAAAACTTTAGGTATAACAATAGCCCCACGTTAAGGCGACACTGTAATGAAAAAAAAAAAAATAAATTATGTGTGTGTATTTATTTCTATATTTTGAATGAAAGAATTAATTTAATTTTAGATAATCTATAATATATAATATATAATCTTGTGTTTTATTGGGCGCCAACTACCAACCCCATTTATTTTGGTGAGATAGGTAGATTTTTAATTATAGAATAAATTTATCCCCATAAACTGCTCAGCGGTAATACGAAAACCCCTTTTCTCAAGACCCCTGGACTTTACCTAAAGTTTGGACTTAAGTTGGACACTTACAACCGAAGACTTCCTGATGCAGGTTATTATTCTTGATTTGACCAATCCACTCTACTGAGCATCGCTATACATGGGATGCAAGTTCAGAAGAAAATACAATGTACATTGATGTAAATAACAATAAAACAATTAAATTTAAAGAGTAATTTTAATTATTGAAGTGAATGATATTCTTAAATGAACCCTACCTATGAAGCATGCCTCGTATATTATAATATTATTAAAAGTATTGTTAAGCAATACTTGAAATTGTTAAATTCTCACTTGAATTGTGAGTATATTTGAATATACATATTTCTTTAAGCAAATAAGATTTTTAACAACAAAATTTATTCTTTATAACATGTAACAATAATAAACAAAAAAAAAATAGTTCTGAGGTGGACAAAAAGTATTAATTCTAGTTTGGAAACTGAAAATTATTTGTCCTTCTTTAGTAATTTTAAGGATTATGCTTAATTATTTACATCCGTAACAGGATGTTTACAGATGGATTGGATCTCACCCGAAAATGTCCTTGCTCTGGTAAAAATGTTGAATCAAAGCTCCGTCGTCGATATTTAACTCTCTGACCTTAAATTTCCACCAAGATCTTCTTTGAGTGCTTCCACTCAACTTTCTTCACGAGTTTGTACAGCTTTTAGAAGTTTTAGATGAATAACATTACCATGAATCTTTAAAAAAGATATAATTGAAGGATCCGCAGATCGGATCCTTCCTTACACTTCCGACGCCAATTTTTTGAGAGTCACAACAATAAGTAAGACAAAACACAAACACGTTATTTTTGTTTAAAATAAACAATCACCGGCCTAGGAGAAAACATTCGCCGGGATTTGTATGCAAGAATAAAGCAAACAATCTTAATTATTTAGAGATTGGGGGTATTACTAAAAAGATAATGATACATTTTTACAAAGAAACATAATTCATCTTTAAAAATTAATTCAAACTTGGCACCAAACAAAAAAACAAAACGAGAATAATAATTTCTTCCGCTAGGGGCAATTAATGTTTCAAGAGACAGCCAGATGCTATAAGTGTCCAAGAACATAAAAATAAACGAATCGAATAGTTCCGAAATAAACCACTCTCTGGAGCAGATAGCGTTAAAATCACCTACCAACAAAATTAATAAACATGGCGGGTTGGCAGTTTATGAATAAAAATAAAAATAAAGAAAGATGATTTAATAAAGTGAAATAAAGGTAAGTAGATTATATGTATAACATATATTTTAATTGTAAATGAATAAATAATGAATATTCAAAACTTTAGAAGTTTTGAATGAAATTTAAAACAAATAAACAGTAAAATTGACAACGATATTATATATTTGAAGAATTTAGTCAACTGATTATTAGATTTCTATTGTAAGTAACTCTTTTAACCAAAAATAACATCACAACCTGTAAGATAGAGAGAAAGTAATAACGATGCTTTTATTAATAGTTCCAAGCATGTTATAATTGAATAGTTCCAAAAATGAAATATTGGTATTGAGTTCAGGTATACTAACTAGGGGTTTAAGTGGTGGTGAAACTTAAATACTCAATATTGTAAGATTAGTAAGCCTAATTGAGATAATAAACCGAACACCAAATCTTTCATCGCTCCGTCTCAGTGGAACTAAACCTCGAGAAGACTAGTCACTGTACTTCATTGCCACTTTTGACTGTGGTTAATAACTATTTATGAAGAAAAATAAAATGCCAGTCATCCCGAAGAGGCAAGGAATCACCTGAATTTCCGCACCTTTGTGTAATTTAAAGGCACCATGAGGCATAGAATGGATAACGGGGTTGTCCAAAACTATAATTTATTGATGGTTTCTTCTACAACAATAAGAACGGTAGTGTATAGTATTATTTTGGTAGGAAGAACAAAGAAGTTAGTTACTAAAACCATTTTAATATACTCGTATGTATGCATCAAGTCATGTTGTTTGCAGATGTCACTTGTAATAGATATTATAAATATCTATAGAATCACAAAAATAATAAAGTGAAATATTATTAATTTTGGCCACAAAGAAGTGTGTTTGAGTTTTTGTCTACTTTTCTTCCAACTAAAATGAAGGTATAGCTCCTCTTAGAAAATCACTTGCGGTGACGCGGTATTACTCTTCGTACGCTTTCCAGAACAATCACAAGTTACTTTAACATGGTAGGTTTCTCAGTATTATTTTCATAGCATTCAATAAATTCGAGCCAGATGGAAAAAAAAAGATTTGATTGACTGAGAGTGTGACGACACTTAGTATACAAGCCAAAGCGTTACATACACAAAGCTATAATGTGAGACAAGCTAAGTTGTTAAAAATCAGGTCACATTTTGGAATTGTAAATAATAAATAAAACTTTAAAATCAACACTGATTTTCAATAAGCGTCACTACTATACTTCTTTTTTTTAATATGTATGTTGGGCTGTTTAAGTATTAAAATATAACTTCTATATAGGCCTACTGGATGCCGTAAGCAATGTTATAATCCTCATATTCCTCCAAGTGGCGCTACCTTGCTATGTTTACTTTGTCTACACTAAACGGTCATACATACATATGCGTTGTTCCCCTCGTGCGTTGGAAAGGCACGAATAGCTCGCGCGAAAGAACGCACAAGAAGCCGCCGCGAGTAATCACGCGTGATTGAACATGATGTTTTGTTACCAAGGGCAAGACTGTTTATGTGGACAAAAACTGTCATTTATTGGCAGGGGCGTATGCAGGATTTCATTTCGTGGGGTGATAGAACTTTAAACCAAGAAATACAACAAAGGTTTTAATATTAATCAGGAAAAGCTATAATCTACACACACCTCAAGCAATTGCTCTTTAAAACTAACAAAATTAAATCGATAGTAATAGCCAGAGAAACAAACATGACACGAATACAACACTAACTGTTTTTGCTACTGTCCACCAGTCTGGTATATGTGAACTTTACAGTTTACTGGGCACGGAGCTACTTCAATCAATCGAGAAATGCCAGGTCTCTACCGTGGTTCGGATTCCACGTTAAACTGTAGGTCCTCCATTTCATCCCATAATCACCCTACCATTACACATTAGCGTAAGTGCGTATAACCCGAACGGGTAGTAAGACGCGGGGATAATAATAATAATAATGTTTCAATCAATCGATTTAACTATCAGTCGAGCACAATCTATCCATAAAAAAATAATTTGCCATATATATATATATGGCAAATTATATATATATATATATATGTATAATCACTTTTCATTGTTGATACGATGTTATATTAGTGTGAACTTACAGGAACATTGTGTGAAACTTGTGAATTTTCTGTTTATTCTTTTGTTGGTTGAAAGTGCTTTGGATTATTTTAGATTTCGGGGAGGGGGGTGGATATATCCCCCTCATCACCCCCCCCCCCTTGCACACGCCTCTGTTTATCGTGTCATATGGACAAGCACGGTGTCATGTATAAATTTACAACACGATTCTATTATTCCGTAGAGTTTCTATTGGTGTGTGCAGTATAAGGTGAAGTGACAAAGAGCCAGTTCACGCAAAAGCATATGGCATATAGTGTATTATTGCAACCTTAACGGTACAGGAAACGACACTCCACAGGAAAGTGCGTCACAAACCTTCCCACACTCTAGCGTGGCGTGTGGCAACGTCTTTCTCGAGGGATTCGAGAAACACCATTCTTTCTAGTGATGGGCACTATCGAATGATTTGAACTATCGAATGATGAAAACTATCGTTTCCAAACTATCGAATGATCATTCGATAGTTTTCATTCGAATGAATATTCGTTAGTAACGAATGATCATTTAAATGAAAACTATTGTCCCTTTCGTTTTCAATCGAATGAATTGTCTATTCATTCGCAGCTGCTCCTGTGTGAGTTCTCATTCAGTCATAACAAAGCTGACTAATCAAAATAATAATAGCAGTTTCTTTCTCACTTGCCTGTGTCATGAAATACAGGCATTTACCAAACATAAACATAGATAAATTATTAGTTATTTTGAAGATAATGTCTGCTGTATCAGCAGTAGAGGGTCGAGGGTGGTATGAGACATTTGAAAACATATAGCGCAGTTAGTTGCGGGTGATTTCACTGGTTGGTTTTGTGATTTTTGAGTTCTTGACTTGAAAACGTGCTTTTGTTCAACTTATTAATCTACTAGACCCTGTTCTAATTTACCCATTTTAAACTTATTATTATTTAATGTGGTTTCAGTAAAAACAATCTTTTTGGTATAACATATTTTTGTGGTATTTATTGATGTATATTATTATTTTTATTATTATTATTATTATTATTGAACTCATTTTTCTAGTTATTTTAGGTTTCTTAAACTGTTTTAAATATACTAATATTTTTAGTATTAACCGTTATAATATATTTAAATATAAAAACATAATTTTTAATATTATTAGCGCAACTATTTAAAAATTATTTTTGATTTGATTTTACAACCATGAATCGTTTAAAGAAAAGATCTATTGTTTGGGATTTTTTTGAGAAGAAACCAAATGGTAAAGCATTGTGTCAAGTGTGCAAGCGAGAATACAAAAGTACAGGTAACACATCAAATATGCGTGACCATTTAAAAAGAATCCACCCTACTCTTTTGGAGTCGTCCAAAATGCTGGAAGAAATTGAAGACAATCCCACTATGACTTCTATAGCAGCAAACACAACCATTGAAATACCATCAGCAGGCCCTTCTTCAGATCCAGATCCACCTCAAGTTCCAGAAAAGCGTCAGAAACAGTTGACACTCAGGGGTGTTTTCCGTAGGAAGCAGCTTCCAGAGGCGAAGCGCAAGATTTTGGACGAAGGACTAGTAACAATGATCACTAATGACCTACAACCTTTTTCAATAGTGGAAAATGAGGGTTTTAAACAGTTTGTTAATCTCTTAGATAGTGAGTATAAATTGCCAAGCCGAAAGACACTCACAACAAACATTCACCAAGATTATTATGAGAGTGCTATTGTTGAGGTACAGAAGTTAATTAATGGAGCCAAGTTTATTTCCTTAACAACAGATATGTGGACGTCGATAAACACACAAGGGTTTATTACCGTTACTGCTCACTGTGCGTGCAATAATAAATTGTACTCACTTGTGCTTTGCACAAAACAAGTGGAGCACAGTCACTCCGGGGAAGCCATAGCAAATACTCTGCTGGCCGTAATGAATGAATGGAAGGTGCGAGAGAAGATTGTGGCAATTGTTACAGACAATGGAGCTAACATGGTAAACGCAATTCAAAGATTGGGAATTCCTCATTTGCGTTGTGTAGCTCATACTTTGAATTTAATTGTAAGTGATGCTTTGTTAGGAAATCTAAGGCTAAGTGAAATTCTGCAGAAGTGTAGAGGACTAGTGGGTCATTTCAAAAGCAGTACATTAGCTTTAGACAAACTTCGAAGCATCCAAAAAACTATGGGGCTTAGCCAGCTTAAACCCAAACAGGATGTGGCAACAAGGTGGAACTCCACACTCATTATGTTAGAGAGGATAATGGACTTGAAAGAGCCACTATCCGCCTCCCTAGTATCCTTACCACGAGCCCCCCCTTCTTTGGACGTGGCAGAATGGGAGATAGTTGAGGAGTGCGTGCCACTTTTAAAATTATTGGAAATAATGACCTCAGAATTGTCTGGAGACACATATCCAACTGCAGCAAAGGTAATTCCACTGGTTAGAGGTGTTCAGTTTTCATTACAAAAACAAACACCAAGAACTAGTGTCGCTAAAGAACTCCAAACCAGTCTAATTGAGGGAGTTTCACGAAGATTAGCTGTTCTGGAGAGAAGTAAGTTAACAGCTATGGCAACAATGTTAGACCCTCGTTTCAAAAAAGCTGCATTTGGAGTTGAAGCCAATGCAGCCCAAGCGCATACTTGGGTAAGTGATGATTTAGCTGCTTTGTGCCATCACATTGAAAGTGAAGGGGTGGAGATAGTTGTGGTAACAGGAGGTTCAGAGTGCGAGGGAACAAACAACATAAATACAGATATTTCGTTGTGGGATAATTTTGACATGAAAGTGGCTCAATTGAAGACAACATCAACTCCGGTGAGCAGCAGTATCACAATTTTGCGACAGTACATGGAAATGCCATATTTTAACCGAGTAAGTGATCCATTGCAGTTCTGGTCTAAGCATAGATCATTGTTTCCGGAACTTTATATTTTGGCCATGAAATACGTGTGCTTACCTGCGACTTCTGTGCCTTCGGAACGTGTTTTCTCAAAGGCAGGGCAAGTTTTGACAGAGCGAAGAAATAGACTTCATCCTAAAAATTTGGATTCTATAATATTTTTAAATAAAAATATTACGGAACTAAAAAAGTAATTTTTTTGATATCACAATTTTAAGTAATATCCAAAATAACAATTCACTATCGTTGTATGCATTTATAGATTAGTTGAAATTGATAATATTAGTTATAGTATTATGGTGATTATATTCTTCAATTAGGTAATATATCTAAATACTTTTTTATTTTGAAATACATTTTTAATCAACGTTTTAATAACATATAAGAAAAAAAAGTGACAGAACTAATGAAATACTTTTCACAATTTTGTATAATTTATTTGGATACTCATTCGCCTAAAATAGTATATGATAATCCTATCGCAATATAATTTACAATTAGTGATTATTATTATTATTATTATTATTATTATTATTATTTTAATGGCCCTATCCCAGTAATACTACTTTGAAGATAAACTTAACAAAGATATAGATTTAAATTAGAACATAATTCAACAATGAACACTCCAAAAGGTGCCATTTGCGCCAAAGAAAAACCTACATCATAAAAGAATGTAAAAGACCAATTTTCTACCAGAATAAGAGAAAAGGCCTACAATCACCAGGAGAAAATACGTAAGTTATGCATAATTTTTATTAATTATTTTTCAATATGTAGCATATTTGACTTCTATAAAGATTTATTATTTTTATAGCAAACGAAAGTAGAAACATTAATAAATTAAGGTGGCTGAATGCGTGTTTTATTGTTATTAATGGTGTTTTACGTGCTCTTTCTGAACCGTTTGATTATATCAGCACACGAATTTTATATTAACTAGATTCTAGAACAGACACAACACCCAGCTCCTAGCCGCTAATTTATCACTGTGAAAGGGGAAACCCACATTTCTCAAACAATAGATGTATCAGCCATGCCGGGAATCAAACCGGGGTTCTTAGATTAGTAGGCAGACTCGTTACCGGCTGAGCTAAGGCATTGAATAATTCGTAAGTGAATCGTGAATCTAGTTGAATAGCCTTAGGGGAAATACAATTATTACAAATAGGTCTGAATAATAGTCAAAACACTATGGTCAGGCAAATGTGAAATAAACAACAATGTACATGATAAACTGTAGGCTTACTTTAACACACATTTTGTGTGGACAAACGATAGATGAGAACGAAACCATAAGGTTGAATATGGTAATAATTGTTCAGCAATGTAAAACGAGGATTGATTTCCAATAGTGGACCTTATAGAAACGAATATTTCGTATCTCTGTAACAAGGAAAATATTCGAAACCGTAAGGTTGACTATCGATCAGCAGCAACGAGAAAGAATTTGAATACTTTTCATTCGAATGATTTCTAAACTATCGAATGATTCGATAGTTTAATACTATCGAATTATTCGATAGTTTTCATTCGATAGTGCCCATCACTAATTCTTTCTCACGGGTAAGAACGCGTGTGTATGGCCGCCTTTTGCTAGCACTCGATAAAAACGAACAACTGGCTATGTGTTTACACATTCCAACATCATAAATTGCTTTACATAAATATTAATCAAGTTTTAAAGTATGGATTTCCATTCTTACCAGAGACAACGTGAAACAAAAACGACGCTTTTAGATACACAAAAACCTTTTATGGAAAGGAAATATTAAATAAGCGCCAAATCTTGGAATCTCTCATACAGTAATGAGCGATTTGGCACCATAGATTCGAAGATATTCGGCCTGATTCGTTTGCTGTCGTGGTAGCAAGAAGCCTTGTGTTTAATGGATTTGGTGTAGGAACTAAGAAGTCAGTTGTATTTTACTAGTCAGTTAAAATGTTGGAACTACTGATAAAATTAAGGTACTATACTGTTAATTGAAAAGGAAGACAATAACTATACCGGGAGACTATTTTATTTGTATTAACATATTTTTACTTAACCTGAAACTTAGGTTGTGTTTAAATTTTGTAATAACCATTTAAAAATGTATCAAAATAAAAATGTTGAGGTCTGTGTATTTTAAGGCAATCAAACGTAATGTGGAGCTAGAATCCTTAGTAAATCATTGTTAAAATAAAAAGGGTTAAGTCCGTATTTTAAATCAATAAGGCATGTTGTGGTTTTAAATTCTTGAGTATTTGTTTACACCACGTTTTATTGCCCGTCTAGGCTATTCACTTGTAATTTCCCTAGAAAGGTATGGATGAGGAAAGTAGGATTTAGAGTAAATGTAACGTTATTTATGTGAAGAGATGGTAAATAACGATTTATAAAGAAGAAAAAATCTTCAGTACAACCAGCCAGGATACTTACAAACTATACTACAGTGCATTTATGATTCATTCTGATGGTTTTATTAATGTAGTTTAGCCTACCTTATGGAATGTCTTACTTTAATATTACAAAGTTAATAATTCCATTCACAGTGAAAGTAAGTCTCGCCTTGACGGACTACACCGTGCTCCTATCATAATCTGTACGATAGCAAAGACAAGTAAGGTAAATTCTGTGTCTTTCAGGATAAATGAGGTGTACATGGGGCTGAAGCTTCAACCTCATCTGCTTTGGTTTGCAGATGACAGAGAGGTTGAGGTTTGAATCCTGGCCGAGTATATTGAAGGCGATATTTCCTAAATACTTGTCTACCTATGTCCCCTCCCACACAAATCCTGGTAGGCCAGACGAGTAGAAAAACGAGATAGATCTACAAAAAAAAAAGTGTATGACAGATCCAATTAAGGTAGAATTTAGATTAAATGTACCAACATTAATATAAAGGGAGAGTAGGGAATCATTCCAGAGAAACTAGCATTGATACACCTGGCTGAGTTTCGAAACCTTGACCTTGTCATTGGTAGATTAGATCAGATTTATATTTAGTTTGTGCACCCCTCAATACAGGAAAGATAATGACTGTTAAATTTAATAATCGATCAATATATTATTTTAAATAACATTTCAAAAGATATATTTAACTAAATTATAATCCACACTGAAAGTTGAGCAGTATAAGACATTTTCAAAGCTAAAACAAAACTATGGCCTTCTTTGAGTTAAAAGAAGTTAACAAACGTAGCCATCATGTCAACAACAAAATGTGCACACCACATTCAAGTAACCGACCCAAACTACCCATATTTGTGTGGAAGGAAAGTGGAAAACTTAGGAAAAACGATCCTTAATACATCTGATTGGGATATGAACCTTGACATCCCAGTCATTGGCAAACCAGATCATAGGATGTTGAGCCTTTAGATCGTGTGCCCACTGAAGCGAGTATCCTATTTATTGAAATAGAAGAAATTGGTATTTTTTTAAACTCATTTGATTCTACAGCTACACAATCAAGAAAACTTGCTTTCACTTTAAAAACAACACTAAAACATGAAAGGAGTTGACTCTTTATGAGCATCAAATCATGCCATTATTGAGTTTTTTGTTGTCTATTTGTATTTGTGCTTAAATACACATTAAAATAAATTCAAGGGCTTAAAACACAATATTTGAATAAATATATAAAATAGTTTAGTTTAGTGATTAATTATCAATCTACACTTTTAATAATCACAATTACAAACAACAAAAATCTAGTCGTGCCAGAGACACATCTCTACCAAATGAGGAAAGTCTTCTAAGCCACCTAGAAACAAAACAACTTTTACAGAAGAGCGAGCCTAAGACTAATTAATATCCTTCTTTGACTGGCTAAAACCTCAACCTAAATCATAAGGACAACAGAACACGAAAGTCTGTGGCAAACAATTTCCTCCTACAGTCGATGGCAGCACATTGCACACGACCGAAAGTCTGTTAAACAAATGAGGTCAACAACTAGCGGAAGCACACGCAACTGTCCGCCAGCAGTTTGTCAGTGATAGTGGTGGTGTTTGGATGTGTTCCATGGAAGATTCATTGTTGGTGCATTTCTTTATTAACTTATTACAGTTAATCTCCATTAAGCAACAGCTTTGAATTTTGAAAATAAAGAAGATACACACGAACAATGCTTAAATATGAGATTCCCACTCCACCAGCAATCGGGTCTGTGTAGAGTTGGTTGAAAAATGTAATATGTAACATATTTTTTGTAGGTCTATCTTTTTAGTCTGTCGTGTGCGGAGCCTCATTTGAATATATATAGTATATATTTTGACAATCAATTGTCTGCACAATTGTCTGTTGTGGCAGGACTTGAAGATATTTAATCCACCAGATAAACTTTAACTTTCCAGCCTCAAAGCTAGCATTAATTAAGTCAACTTACAGAGGAAGTTTCCATGTGACATTAAAATGTTGAAATGTTTGTAAATATGTTTTTTAAATATACATTAGAGTTTAAATAAAATAATAAATAAAATAACATAATTATAACTATAAAAAAGTATATTTTAGTCTTACACAAAATAGCATTTAACAATAAATTAGGTATAGATATGCAAAACACAGACTTCTCTATGAACACAAAGTTTACTCTAAACAAAGAAGGTACTTATAAAAAAAGACATATCCATTAAGTTTTAATTGAAATAGATCAATACAATACACTTAAATTACAGCAAATTGCTAGTATATTTATCTGCTTGTCCAATGTACAATCTGAGCTAAATTAAATATATTAGGTTGAGGTAAATAATGAATTAGGGCTTGTGTGTACATTTGGCTAGGTTTATTTTCTTCCAAACAAAAGGTTTTAAAATAACAAGAGTTGGCTAGCATTTTCTACAAAGAAAATGGTCAGATCGGATAATGTTAGAATTGTGTACAATATTTTAGCAGGAGCCTACTTTATCTTTCATTTTCTAGACATTAAAAAAAGCACTTCAAACACCAAGCATTTAAACTCTTTGTAATTTATCTCAAACTTGCTTTCAATGTGTTTGTTGTTGAGAAGGAAAGCTTAATACCTGCATTATTCTCATTTAGCAATGTGCAAACAAGACATTACCATTGTGTATGTGGCCTAGTTTATTCATGACTATTCTCAGTGTGTACACCTTCATTATTGGAAGGTTGTCATATTTTGGGTCATCCTATCATTAGGATGGTATTAAAACACATTTTTATTTTTGCACAAGTATTCTTGGAAGTATAATAGTTTGTACCCCAAAGAGTGAATAAAGCAGACATGTCAAACATGCAGCCATATCCATGATTTTATGCGGCCCGCTGACCTGATGATGAGCCATCATGCAGTGCAACAATATTATTCTTTTTATAAGCATCAAGGGAACACAACATTTTGGAATGTTATATTTAGGAATTTTGCCTTAATTTGGAGAATTCTGGTCTGCAAGGTTGGTTGACCATGTCTACTCTTATTTTGACCAGGATCAATTCTCATAAATTGTTGAATTTGCACACCAAATATGTGCAACACTTGGCAGCACATGGATATGTTAATAGCCGTTATTTTAAGTATATAATCTGAATTAGTAGGACTTGGTGTGAAAAAAAGTTGTTTTGTTAAATAAAAAGAAACACACATCCAATCTCTGCTTGCACACACACGTTTGTCAATAATTATAAAAATGACTTTGGCATAAGATAAAAAGCCCAATCCTAACCCCATTTTTACAAATGTTTTGGTAAAAAATATATAGGACTAATCATTGTTTTATATAAGGGGTCTTCTCTTTTATTTTTGTGAAAAAGATAATAATTTGGAATTATTATGCATTATTATCATGCATTACAGAAATTCAATTTGAACTCAAATTCAATTAAAACTCAATTTGAACTTGACTTGAACTGAAAAATGCCTACTCATATTTAAAAAAAATTATCATTGAATATATTGTGACTCTAGTAACTTTGTACAAATTCACAGTAGCCTATGATTGTTGAAGGATGTTTATGAGATGTATTTTTCTTCACTGAGCTAAAATGTTCACTCATCAACTGCAAGTATATATTATGTTACATCATCACAATATAATGTAGAATAGACATCAGACACTAAGGGTGGGTGTAGAAAATATCCAATAAGAAGAGGGTAGCAGGATGTTCTACAGGTGCGTAAGAGTCCTGCTATGAAAAAGAGAAGTGCCCTAAAAGTGTACCCATAGTTAAGTATCTAGCAGACACAACGTTATTAGATATAAGAAAGACCAGGAAAATGGAGTCCATGGGAATGAAGTTGTCTGGACAAAAGCTGGGGAACAGGGAGTAGATGATAAAGTAGAAAAGGCAAAGAGTGAGATGTTAACAGGTATGGTGGTCATGTAATAGACGAGAGGAGAAGATGACAGCAAAAGTGTGAATGAGGAGAGTGGTTGAAGTACAGATTACGATGGAGGAATTTTATACAGGATGGACACAGTTGATGATGTCTTTTCTCTTAAGTGTCTTGCACTTCTATCCATTCAATTAGGGATGTGCAAGAACCAGTTTTTCAATTCGAGACGATCTCGAGAAGAGAATATAAAAAAGTATCGAGACACGAGAATGAGCCGAGAAAACATCCTTTGAAAGTAACAAAAATGTAGATTATGTTTATTAAAGTAAATATTTAGTTTATAGAGTTCCTTTTTGACATTTGAGCTGGAGCTTGATTTAGATTGTCTTATATATAAATTATTCAAACACTTGAGATACCTAATACACAGTTTAAAAGCAATCAATAAAATAGTGATAGCTAGTTACAATGAGCACCATTTATAATTTAATTTTGTAGTGTAAAGCTTATATTGTAAAAGTATGATATTGATAAACAATATTTATAACCAAAACATTTCTTAATGATGGCTGTTGGGGGAGAGGGGGGCGGGCGAGGGGATGCGGCCTATTTTTGGGTTGTTACGGTATTATAGGAAATAATAAATTCCCAATTTGGTTTTATAATTTCTTAGGGCCATTATTTGCTTTTTTTTTCTCGAATTTTCTAGATTCGTTTTTTAACTTTATAGACGAGATTGAGATTATTTTGTTCTTGAATTTTCGAGTCTCGCATGTCCTTACCATCAATATGAATTAAATACAGCCATTTAGTGCCATTTCTTTCTTTGTTTAATTCTATTATATGTATTTTAAAGATAAATAAAAACATATTACAAAAAAAAAAAAGTTTTAAAATCGGTTTGTAGTAAGACAACAGATGTTAATCTCCCCTGTCCTCTTCTCTCTATGGATGGACGCCTAGCACTTAGTTAAGGACCTTAACAATTTCTACTCCAGTCATCCACAGGAACAACAGGATATTGACTTGCAAGTATATACAATGACTCACAGTTTGTAGTCATACATGAATAAAAACTGCCTACCAGGCTATATATATAAAAAAAAGACGGCTGCAACTTAAAATTTTATGTTTAATTCCATAATATAAGAACTTTTACAATGATAAAGTTGGATATTTCCTATACAATGAAATATTTTTGGGAAGAGCCATTTTAGACTGGCAAACAATAAGTTGTGATTTTCAGAGTTTCCTGAGTCATTGGGATCCTTTCCACCCCTAAATACACTATGAACTATGAGAAGATTTTTTTTACACAATAATAAGGCATTTGAACAATTCACATCAATAATGTAGGTAGCTTCATTATAAATAATGTAAGCAAGATGGTTTGTTTTGGAATACTTCACAAATTAAACATGTCATCAACAGGGCTTTTAAAATCGAAACAAGATATAACTTTATGATTCCAAAGTATACTTCAAGTAAGATTAAATTTTAATGATAAAAATAATTTTAATCATCAATTACCTTTTCTGTCTTACTTTTTTTATGTTTGCCCATTTTCTTCCCTTTTTTCTTGTTTTTCTTATGTTTAGACGACTTTTTGCTGTGGTTTGAAATTCCACTTTCCATTTTATGGCTCATCTGTGAGTGCCCTAAGGACTCTAAGCTTACATCAGACCATGCCATGTCTTTGTTCTTAGACACAGAACGAGATCTTAAAACCACTTTTGGTGGCGATTTTGAACGCACTTTTGAATGTGATCCAGAATATGTTTTTTTTCGTGATTTGGATCCAGATCTAGAACGAGACCAAGATTTAGTTTGTGATTGTTGCAGTTTAAACAAGGGGCTAGGCTCAATATGAGTTCTGGACAGACTGTGTGATTTGGAACTAGTCTTTGAATGACTTCTAGAATGCAATCTTGAGCGAGACTGTGATTGAGATTTTGTTTTTAACCTTGAAGGAGTTCGGGATCGATGTCTTGACCGTGACCTTGAGAGAGTTCTAGACCGGTGTCTTGACCGTGACCTTGAAGGAGATTTGGAACGGTGCCTTGACCGTGATCTTGTTGGAGTTCTGGATCGATGCCTAGATCGTGATCTTGTTGGAGTTCTGGATCGATGCCTAGATCGTGATCTTGTTGGAGTTCTGGATCGATGCCTAGATCGTGATCTTGTTGGAGTTCTAGATTGATGCCTTGATCGTGATCTTGTTGGAGTTCTAGATCGATGCCTTGACTGTGACCTTGATAGGTGTCTTGAATGTGACCTAGATGGATGTCTTGAATGTGACCTTGACGTAGAAGAATAAGAATATGAATGTGTATGAAAGCTGGACTTTTCATAGTTGGCATCATTGTCTTTATCACCATTCTTGTCACCTTGGAAATTTTTTGAAAGTAACGATAGTACTCTTGATCATAGTCATAAAAGTTTGGTTTTTGGCCCCGTCCCCTGCCATAGGGCTGCCTGAAGGGATGGTAGAATCTACGGCGTCGTGGGTAGAAGCCTCTCCCTCGGTAGTGATAGCGTGGATTATTGTTATAGAAGCCAGGATGGGGGTAGTGGCTTTGATAGTTATTGGGAGGGTACCATTGCTGGTCCTTATACTGGGCACCCATGTGGAAGTTATTGTCATCAAAGCCTTGTTTCTCTGAAAGAAAAAAGAAGTGATGCAAGAACATAATACATCAACTTTGTTATGGTTACATTTAAGCAGATAACACATTTATTTAAATTTATTTTTAGTTTTGACTTATTTTCATTTGTATAAAGTTTTGATCTTGATTTAAGTTCAAAAAAATCTGATTAGTAATTTAATATATTTATGAGTAAATCTCTTTCTTAAATAAAACAATTTTAGATTAGATTTTTATCATAAAGGTAAATTGTAGAGCAAATGTTTGGCATAATGAAGGTGTGTGTTTCAAATAGAATAGATTACTTCAAGTAGAATCGAAGTTTGAATAGGTTTTTATCATTATTTATAAGGAACACAAACACATTTACAGTATATAATTATTAAAGGGTTTTCCATATGAAAGAATAAATATTATTTAAAAAGAAGGAAAAGGTTGTTTTTTTTCTTTATGAAGACAATCGTTTCAGTTTCTTTCTTGATAATTGATTTTAAAGTTTTAATGTTTCCCAGGGACCATTTTGTTATTCTTCAAGAATAAATATTTATTTCTAACTGCGCACCTGTCCAGCTAGTCTCCCTGCTTTCATTGAGCTCTGTAGACGTGACCTCACTGGTATCCTCACTTGAGTCCTCTGTTTCAATATTGGTGCCCTTGCTTCGCACCACATCATTGGTGGTCGATGTGGCCGCTAGCACGCTGCGCAATTTGGTGAAGCGCAGCTTCTCACGCTGTGTATACATAGTCCTTTCTTGAGCACACTTGTATTTGTGCACTAGTTTGTCGCGCAGTTGACGTTCTTTATCTTGGAGCCTCTCACGCTTGGCTCGTGCACGCTCCTAGAAATAAAGCCAACCAAGTAGGTTAACATTGCTACTCAAACTAAGAATAAACATAAATTGAACAACTAAACAAAGTGAAAGCTTTATGTTTGCAATAAAAGTTTCTGGAGTGAGCAAAAATTGTCATCATAAAAATAAGCTATAGTTCAATTTTTATTTAGAGTAAGACTATTAAATTTTCTTTTGAATTTCAAATCTTAGCTAAAATAATGTATTGTATTAAAACTGCATGGTGTCAGCCCACAATCGAACTATGCCGCCAAAAAAGGTAGTGCCAACTTCTGTGGAAGAGGGTTTCATGTGGTCAGCACAATGAACCCTATGGCCATTATCATCAGTTTTCTAGATCAGACCCGCTAATTTCCCCATTCAAATAGCTCCTTATTTGTCCTCACGAGGCTAAGTTGACCCTGTTCCTGACCCGCAGCTTCACAGAAATATCTGGAAGCGCAGGGATCAAACCCAGGACCTCTGGATCTGTAGTCAGGAGCTCTGACCACTAGACCACAGAGGCGTTAATTTCCTGTTACTAATAGATTAATTGAGCCTTTTCTACTTTATATTTCAAAGATAGTAAGATAGTAATAACTTATTCCTTACTTCTTTTTTCTTAAGCTTCGCTGCTTCCTTGTTCTCAACTGGAACTGGCCTTGTCATAAGAGTCGTCCCTTTTCCCAGTTCCTCTCTGCTTTACCACCTCCTGAAAAACACCGTTAGTTAAGGCTTGTTTTACATTATTGTACAAATTAGAGAGGTAAAACTCCTGTTTTCTCGATTCTGATTCCTCAATATTTATAATTTCAACATTGTTCTATGCAGACAAACACACATTAAAATTATTTTATCTATTTATATATCATACTGAAATGTACTTGAAAAAATTAATAAAAAAAAATAGTTTTAATATATATATACACACCTGCGCAAGATTGCTAGAACAGATAGGTTATAGTGAGTACATATACAATTTGCCGGAAGTGAAATGGAATGGTAAGAAAAACTAAGAATGAACACAATAAAAAAATAAACAACTTTGAATTTGGCCACTAGATTACATTTCAATGCCAACCCTTTGATTTAAAGAAATATGACAGTTTAAAATTGAAGTAATGAAAATCATTACAATATTAAGATCAATTCTCAATTATTTTGATGTCGGTAAGAATCACTTTCACTGTAAACACAGTTTACCTATTTATGAATTTTGTAATACTAAATAAGACATGCCATCATTAATATTATTATTATTAGCACCGTGTCTTACTACCTGTTCGGGTTGTACGCACTTACGCTAATGCATTATGGTAGGGTGATTGTGAGATGAAATGAGGACCTACAGTTTAACGTGGAATCCGAACCACGGTAGATGCCTGGCATTCCTCAGATTCACAAGTTGTGATTAATACACATCTTGTCAGAGGTGAAGGAAGGGTTTGGCAATCAGATAAATCTGTGCCGGGACTGAGGATTGAACCCCGGACCCTCAGCACAGAAGTCTGACACCTTACCCCTTGACCACCAGGTCACCCCATCATTAATAAAACCATCAGAATGACTCAAACCTGCAACAGTGGACACATGGACTGAATGTCAGAATATGCTAGTATAGTTTGTGGATAACTGGAAGGTCAGGGTTTGTATCCTGGCTGGTTGTACTGAATATTCTCCCCCTCCCTCCAAATCGTTATTTACTATCCCTTCACGTAAATAACGGTACATTTACTCTAAATCCTACTTTCCTCATCCATACCTTTCTAGGGAAATACTCAGGAATTTAGAACCACAACACGCCTAATTTATTTAAAATCCAGACTTTTAATCATTTTTATTTTAAGAATGAGTTATTAAGGATTCTAGATCCACACCATGTTTGATTACCTTAAAATAAGCAGACTTTACCATTTTTATTTTGATACATTTTTAAATTGTCTTCATTTGTTTAAATTGTTATTACAAAATTTAAACACAACATAAGTTTCAGGTGAAATAATAAGTTAATACAACTAAAATAGTCTTTCTGCATGGTTATCATCTTCCTTTTCAAATAAGAGTCTATAGTTTATCAGTAGTTTATCTTTGACCAACATTTATACATCAAACATTTGATTTTGAACTAGGAAGTAATATATTTTTTAATTCAATTGGAATACACTGCAGTACAATGAAATATAATCCAATTATTGTAATAAAACACCAATGTTTTATTATATTTTAAATTTTAAAAGTGGGAAATGATGGTTGGAGAAGAGTGATATTTTAAAGGTATTTGTTTTTTTTCCCCAAATATGAATCTATATTTTTATTTCAAATTTGGTTAATGAACTATTTATATGCATGTTAAACTTTGAAATCATGTAATTACTAGCCTCATGAGACTTAATTATTTTTCAAAAATTTGAAAGAATAACATTTCTCGTTTTGTATAGAATGACCCAGATAGGACGGATATAGGTTACATCAATGATTTTGTTAATTTGGTTGACAAAAGTAGGTGAGTGGAAAGTGTTTGAATATTTTTTAAATGATGTTTCTTTCGATGGGTCTAATTTTGATATTCTTTTTTAACAAAAAATAATTAATTGGTCACATGATTTTTTTTAAATTTTGTCCTCTAACAGGCAACATGACATAGAAGAGTTATTTCAACCAGGGACTTTTATAACCGTGGTTGGTTAATGTATGGTTAAGACACAGTAGGAAGAGCCTTTTAAAAACAAATTATTTTTTTTGCAGTCAACAATGATAATATTTTACTGTATTATTGGTATTGATAATTTTTTTATTTAGGTATGTAACATGAACTTTCTGAATCGAATTATACACCAGCACACAACTTATAAACTGATTTAAATTTAGATCAAACATAACACCCAGCCTCCAGTCTTTAAATCATTACTGTTAAAGGGGAAATTTACATTTCATCAAATTTTTTTTTTGTCATGTCAGGAATCAAACCCTGAACCCTTATCTCAGTAGGCGGACACACTACTGAGTGAGCTAAGGTGTCAGATTGACCTAGCGAATGGGCACACCACCTCTAGACTAAAGAGAAAGCCAATTTTTAATATCGAGCGAAGTATTACACTGTTCCTACCCTGCTACTTCAAATGCCAACTGGCTGACAACAGTTTTTTGGGGAGAATACTGGAATGGTACTGAAACTATCCATCAAAAGTAGGAGCAGCAGGTCTCACGACTTGACATATAAATATTACAGTAAATTTAGAAGCTTATTTAAATATCACCCACATCAGTGGCGTAGTTAAATAACACACTAGTTTCGTGTTGAGCTAGACTGCTGAAGAACGAGGAGATCGAGGTTCAAATCTCGCTCTGGTGAAATGGGGGTGATTTTTCCTAGATGGTTTTCCACTCTCCCTCCACGCAGATGCGATTCACTTCCTCTATATTCAACCTTCCCAATTCCTAAACCATTAGATTAATTAGTACTTAAGCGTATAACCCGAACAGGTAGTAAAAACGCGTGCTAAGTATTATTATTTAACTAATCAAGCACACCCTTGCATATAAACTACGATAGGTTCGAATCAAACAAACCTTGACCCTCTCAAAGAGTTCATCCAGAAGTCTGATACTCTCCAGTTTCCTCTGTGCTATCAACATGTTCTATTCTCTCTCTTCTATGCTTCTATCCAGTTATCTATCATCCCTGTGCTGCAACATCCCGCAGCTTCTTTAACTGATTGCATTTTCGTTTTTCCTCCCGGCTCTTGCGCCGGTTCACTCTCTCTTGTTTTTCTTCCAGTTTCCTTAGCCTAAGCACACCATTTTTGGGGGTAAGAAAGTGGGTTATTTATTTAAGTAAAGTTAGAATGTATTTCTATATTTTTGAATCCAACAAATAAAATAAACTTGGTAATGAAATATGCTTTGACCGTCGAACTTTCTTTTTAATTAAACAGCTCGGGGTTTTATTTTATTAAGGTTTAAATGGTTACTTTCAGAAACTCTTCTCGTGTGAAGTATTTCCACCAATGAAATAAATATCTTAAACTGATTGCTACCAACACTTTATTGAAAGTACAACAATCAGTGATATTATAGAAAAATTAAACTGTTAAACATTTAAAAAAATTATTCACAAGACACCATTGAACAAACTAGTTAAAATGATGACATATGAAGATAGACAAAATGTTTAATTGATAAAGAATACTGCAAACTTTGCAAATTATTTTAAGTCTAGTTTAAGACCAGATACACTGAATTAATTGAAATATATTCAACTACTTATTGAGAAATCCATGCTAAATTTACTTTCCACCTTGTGTGCATGCTTCATATTTACTGAGATTGGAAACAAGCTGCAATAGCTTTGTTATACTTTAAACAAATTATTGTCCTACCCTGGCTGAGAACTGTAAAGCATATATTAACACTGGCACATACAATCTGAGAAATTGACACACCCCACCTGAGGATCTCTAGGGATGGCCTAGCCCCTCCTTGATAATCTCCGGAGTTTGCTCACTCTCATTGAGAATATCCAGGCCTAACGCACCTTACATGAGGATCTCTAGGGCTGGCCTAACCCCTCCTTGAGAATATCCAGGCTTGACACCTCCACCTGAGGATCTCTAGGAATGGCCTAGCTCCCCTTGATAGTATTGTGAGTTGGCTCACTCCCCTTAGAATATCCAGGCCTAACACAGAGGATCTCTAGTGTTGACTTATGGAGGAAACCTACTATGAACAGCCTGCACAGTACGGCACAGCACGTGAATGGAATGGCCTGAATGCTTCCCCAAGAAATAATTCCCTTTGCCTCGAACGGTCAGTACGTTTGTAACCACAAGAAGTGAAGTTGTTTGTATTTAATAAACAATTTTGTAACATAAAAAAGTACAAGAAAATTTTTGTTTCATCTTTTATAAGATCTGGGAAAATATGATGGAATTCCCTCTATTTCCTCCTATTCGTAAATATTTCATGCACAACAAAGAAACATTGTTTATGACACTTGTTTCCACCACTTCTACCTCCGCACAAACTGCACCTACTACCATTAATTCCTCTTAAAATGAACTTTCTGTTACAACTGGGACTTGCAAGAAGTTTCTACATTTTGTGGCCAATCTGTATGTAATGGATGTAACATTTTGTGGCCAATCTGTATGTAATGGATGTAACATTTTGTGGCCAATCTGTATGTAATGAATGTAACATTTTGTGGCCAATCTGTATGTAATGAATGTAACATTTGTGGCCAATCTGTATGTAATGGATGTAACATTTTTACTCTAAAAAGTAGATTATGTTGATATAAATTATTATTCAGCCTGTCTGAGGCTGAAAATGGTTAGATGTCAGAACAGTTATTCACCACAGTGATTTTTAAAGTTTTATATTGAAAAGCAAAGAAAGAGAATTGAAGCTAGCTATGTAGGCCTAACAGATGTTACCGAATTCTGAACCTATTTTGAACCTTCCTAAACATGTCAGAAACTCTGTCCCCCTTAAACTGCTACTAAATTAAAAAGATATTTAGTATATTCTTGAAAATTTAAGGATTATTTTAAGCTAAACATTTAAAAAGAAGGAATAATAGTAAATCGGTTATGATTTTTTTATTTAACGCAACGGCTGTTACAAAAATTTAATCTCATTAGTTTACAAAATTTTAAGGCTTATAGTTTATACATAATTAATACGTCAGCTAAAAGTCTGTTTAAGGCCTGAAATTTTACTATATCAAACATAAATAGGTTTCTTTTATTAAAAGATTTTAATATAGTCATCATGTAAAATGTTTAAAAGTGTTTTCTATCTAGAGATATTTAATGTGCAAAGTAACAATGTTTTTGCAGAGATTTAAATCTCTTTCCTGGTGCTTGCCACCTGATTTCATCACGTTCATAAAACTTTGAAATTTGATCAATAGTAGTTATTAACAAAATCTTTTTTTTTGTGTGTGTTTTTCGGCAATTAAAGTAAATCATCGTTGCTTAAATTTTCTTTTAAAAGTTGATGCACAATAGTTTTTTTCTTCTTTTGGACTAAAGGGTAAAGCTTTAAATACCTTGCAAAATGCCTTATGCAAGGTAATTTTACAATAATAGGAATTTAAAAGCTTTTCAGGAGTAGACTCAGTGCGGGGTTTTCTACCCTTTTTCTTTTGTCACCAAGCTTTCGCCCTTTTCCATGTCACTTATTTTTGTTTTTCTGCAACACTCAATGTCTCTTTTGCCTTCTTCCTGTTGTCCTTTTTTCTTTTCTTGTATTTATCAAGATAAGCAGACCATGTCTCTTAATTTCTTTTTCATTTTTGCCCAGCACTTCGCATTTTATTAATGAATTTAGGTGGCTTGTGCGATCCTCACTCAATTCTAACACAGAACATAAGTGATACAGAATTTATGTTTGTTATAAACAGGCTAGTCTTTTCATTGTTCAGGTGCTGAGAACTTATATTAGAAAGGTAGGCCTAATTAAAAAGAACCTAACTAAAAAATTAAATGCTAAAAGAAAAATTCATTTCATAGAGGCAAAGCTATAAGTATAACCAAATGAATAAACCAATTTACTGCGTAGTTAATAATTCAGCTAACGATAGAAACATATTGTTAAGCTGGCTTTAAACATGTCACATTTAAATATAAGAAATAATAACATTCGTTACATCGTTTTTGATTAAAAAGTTAAAGATAAATAAAAATAATAGCCAAGTTAAATGTAACATAAGCTTACTTTTGGAGAGTTTCACTTCTATTGATTTTGAGAATCATATACTAACTTTTACTTGCTATTTGTAATGGATGTTACAGTTTAACCTTAATAGTTTACTAATAAAGAAAATACCAAGGAAAACTTACTTGGTTGCTTTAGATTGTATCAAACATAACCTCTTCTTTCACTATAAATCACATGTCCAAAAAAAAGCTGTGGATTTAACCAAACAAGGATACCACTGTTCATACATTTCACTACAATTGATCACCTAGCATACTCCGAATGCAAAACTTGAATCTTAAAAATACACTTAATTAAAACTTAAGTCATTATGATTCATGTAATATAAACATTTTCCTATGTTATGTCTTTAAAAATATTTGGTATTCCTTTAAATTCATTTTTAACAAAAATTCCTTTTTTATAAGGGATTGGCTGTTTGGCTAGTTCGGTGCCATGCTGTGCTAGCCATTCATAGTGGGCTGACTACGGCTCCACACTGTGACTGCCATGCCGGCTGTTCATAGTGGGTTTCCTACTTTACCCTCCTTGAGAATCTCAGTCCTGACACACTCCTCCTGATAATTTCAACCCAGCAACCCCGAGTTTTCAAGCTTGGCACATACCCCCAAAGGGACTCGAGTCTTGACACACGCAAAGATGTCAACAAATGTGAAGGCTCATAAGTTGTTAATGTTAAAAGTAAAACACAGTCATTCTTAAATACAATTGTTGAGATAGTTTAAAATTTAAAAGGGTTTCACTTTCATTAAAAATGTCTGCTTGGTAGACATTTTGCTTACACAACCCATGACCTTACAGGGGTTTTAACACAAATTAATTAAAATATAGTCATAAATAAGTTTTACTATACCTAAACAAAACATTCAAACTGCTAGTCGCTAAATCAAAAAAGTTCTTCCAAAATACATAACTACAAATATATAACAACATAAAAATGGTGTGTAGACAGATGATGGGGATATAAGATAAATAATGATAATTATTCATTGCAAGAACATGTAATCTCTCTATTGATTGGTTGAATGCATAGTGCAAATTACCAGTGATATTTGAGACATAAAGGAAGATATTTCCATTATAATTATTTTGAGATTTTTTTTCAAATTACTTAAATTGTGAGATTATAAAAATCTGTATGAGCTACATCTCCCTTAAGGATATCTTGGACAGAAATATCCAACTACTGGTACCTATCCTCAGTTTGTTCCCTTAGGTTACATAGTTTAAAACCGTATTGGCGCAAGAATGTAGTAACGACATTTTTAAACATTATCAGCAAGAAAGTGTGCCTTAGAGTTTACCTGTCTTCCTCTCTTCTCCTTTCCTCTTCTTCCTGTTCTCTTCTAAGTTTCTCCTCCAGATCTCTTTCCTTGCCCATGAGCTTGTCTCTTTCAATTCGCCGCCGCCGGATACTAACATCGCTCATGTGTTTGGTTCTGTCAAAGTCAACCTTTACACGGCACAACAAAACCAGCCTTGTTGCTGTGAACTGCTCATAACAACACACACGTTAAAATAAAACACAAGATACCCTTCTCCGCACTTGAGACCACTTATCTACAACAAGATGGGCAGTTTTGTAAATAAGTTACAAATGAGAATTTCATGAGAAAAAAAAATCCTGAATATACTAAAATAAAAACTGTTATGGTGTAAAGAATAAGGTATACATTAACGTTAAAATTAAAAGTGTTTACTTACTGTAAAGTGGTAGGGGTTTTAAGCCCTATTTTAGACCATTTCATTTATATAGTTGTATTGGTTTGCCATGGTTTACATGTTAATATTATCAAGATACTGAAAGTACTAAACTTATAATACATTATTGTTTTCCATTTGTCTAGGCCTAATTTAAACTCTATGTTAGGATCAAATGTTTTTAATTATATTTAAGTGTGGGGTTTAATATTAATTATAAGTTGTCTAAATCTTAACCAAAGTTGTAAGCAATAATTACGTTTTAAATTTCAATTCATTAACTTCATTTTTCGGCCTTTAACTTTTAAATCTAGAAGTTTTTATGTTTGTAAAGTCTTTGTGGGAATTTCAGCTTAATCTAAATTTATTACTTTTACTTTTCATTTTCAAGCATCGTGCTATTTAATTTATATGTACCCGGAAGCTGTGAGGATGCACCTGTGGCTTACACGTGTGGCCTCACGTGGAAAGGGGAGGTTTGGCGCGAACAGCTAGCCAATCAGCACATCCAATTAAGCGTCTGTGTTTGACCCTATGTGGAAGGGAAGCGTCAGACTCAAGACACTTGTTGGTTAGCACGCAAACAGATAAGACCTGTATTCAGAAGTTCTTTTCGTGTTGGTCTAAGCGGGTTTAGAGATGGGTGGGAGGAAATGGAGACCATGTGGCTAAATGACCACTACATTAACTATTTAACCATATTCATGTACTCAGTATTTTGTTTTTCTTTACACTAAGTAACCCGTGGTGCAAAATGTCTAATGTTTATTTAAAATAAAACTTCAACTTCTACTCTATAAATTTCTACTTATTTGATCGGCAATGTTCTCCACCCCCACCATTAATTTATTAACCCCGAGATGCTCTACTAAATACACTGGCTGCCGCGGACCTATACAAACAGGAAGCTGAGAAGATGAAGAAATTCGACTAGGCTCATTACCTACTGCAATGGAGATAACAGCCCCATTATAATGTACACAAGTAGGTGACTCATATATACCTCAGTTTTAGCTTATGTGGTGCTGACTGACAGTTCACAGCTGACTTCTGACAGTCAACATTTAGGTATATACCTAAATTTTGACTGTCAGAAGTGACAACTGCTAAAGACATGTTTTTTGCAGATCATATGGTTCGGCGTAGGGATACATAATTTGGTCTGGTAGCTTTTCAAAGCCATCAGAAGTCAGCTGTGAGCTGTCAGTCAGCACCACATAAGCTAAAACTGAGGTATACAATACAGCACCTAGGTTAATGAGGTTTGACTTATTCTACTCTTTTATTCACTATAACTTTACTACTCCTCTGCTGTTACCTGTTCTGACCACACATATTTAATCATGCAAATGAAATAGGTAGGGTTGAGGAAGGTAGAATTTATAGGAAATAATATATCCAGAGCTGTGCAGGCAAAAAGTGAAAAACCATTTAGGAAAGAACATACTCAAAGCACACAATCAAGATTCAAACCCCAAATTTTTTTGCCACGGGCAAACCAGACTATAGTTCGTTCACAATAGGTTTTTACCTGGATGACAGTTCGAAACTCATGTGTTTAGGTTTTGGATTGCCAACACTTGTAAAAGATCACTGTTTTGTTATAGATGTAAACATTTTTAATTACCTTTTATATTTTACATTTATAATAATGTAAACTTAAGTTTTCTCATACTATTTCATTACTTTTAATAATTTCTTTTTATCCAACTCGAAATAATATTTTAAACAAAGTTAAAAGTACTTATTCTTCGTTTTGGAACATTATTGATTATGTGTAATATAGTGCAGACATTAATACCTTTTAATACAGGCATAATATTTACCAGGAAAAGAGAAAATAGCTGTCATTTATATATATATATATATATATATATATATATATATATATATATATATATATATATATATATATATATATAAAATAAATGATTGTATGATTATTTTATCATATTTTTAAATATTTAACTGAATAAAATATTGTCATCAACTGCGTGGGTGCATCATTGTAAAAAACTGGTTTACCGTCATGTTCAACCACATGGTTTAAATTCGTCGATCGCCATATTTTAAGCTATGTTCTTTCAAAGTTTTTGTGAAAGCGGTGTGAATATTAATTTTTTTAAAGTGGAATAAAATGATAAATAAGCTTTGTGTCTGACCTCAAATAAATATATAAATAATATTGGCCTATATTACTGTGGTCAACTATCACATTCATATATTACCATCTGTTTTCATTACAGTTATCCAAAGTGATAGATGTCAGCTGTTGGCGTAGTGCTACATTAGGGACTACTTCTAGTGACATTTTGAGCTGTCATCTAAGTAAATTAAGGTTGTGAATGAATTATATATTGTCTATGTGACAGCATCTTACTACTCGGTCGTGTTGTAAATATAATAACTAGGCCCTAATTAAGTAAATGTGTTAGGGATGAGTAAGATTGAATTTTGAGGAGGTGTACCAGCATTTGTGTAGTGGGCATGGAACAATTTAGGAAATACTACCTTTAGTACACCCGGCCGTGATTCGAACCTCAATTTTCCCATCATCGGCAGTCCAGTCTATTGCTAGACCAAGGGAGACCAAGGGTTCCCAAACTTTTTGAGACTGTGCCGCCTTTCTGCCCAATATTTTTTTAAAAAATGCCCAAATTTGATTTGGTGGCATTTTTTTAAAAAAAAAATTGTCATTTACATTAACAGCTTGTATTCTTTTAAATGTAAAAATACAAAATTAGAACCAAATTAAAGAACTGAATAAGAAGGAATTAGAGTACAGTAGACATATTTTTGTTGTACATGATCTCATTTGTACAGTTTGTTCATAATGTCGAAACATCTCATCCTGTATTTTGTGATTTCAGTTTCCTCTTTTCACCAAGATTTAAAAATCAGACTATACATTTTAAGTTTTAGTTTTTCCTTATAGCTTCGACGGCCTGGACCAAGTCTTATGAAGCCCCAGGGTGTCGCGACACACAGTTTGGGAGCTCCTGTGCTAGACCATTCGACCACCAAAGAAGGTCAATCCAGCCTAGATTAGTCTGACATTTAGTCTGTGTGCCTAACTATTATTATTATTATTATTATTACTATTAGCACCGCGTCTTACTACCCGTTCGGGTTATACGCATTTACACTAATGTGCAATGGTAAGGTGATTGTGTGATGAAATGGAGGACCTACAGTTTAACGTGGAATCCGAACCACGGTGGAGGCCTGGCATTCCTCACATTCACAAGTTGTGATTAATACACGTCTTGTTAGAGGTGAAGGAAGGGTTTGGCAATCAGATAAATATGTGCCGGGACCGAGGATTGAACCCCGGACCCTCAGCACAGAAGTCTGACACCTTACCCCTGGACCACCAGGTCACCCCTGTGTGCCTAATGATGCAGCTCATTTCCCTATCACTTTTGTTCTTTCTACAAAGTTAGATTAAGTCAATCAGGATTTTGTTAGTTCGAGATTGCCATAAAAGACCTGATGCATACAAGGTTATAGAGTATCACCTCCCTATATCATTCCGATTGCTAAGTTAGAGAATGCAGTGTTCAAGAAATGATGCCATAGCCATGGTTAGGTTATGCCACATCCAGGAAAGCTCAAAATAGGCTTACAATAACTTCAGTTAGTAAAATTTACCCAACAAAAATTATGATCAGTTTGCTTAGAACAAGACAAAGAATTTCAAAGGTTGCTGGTCAACATGATACCTAGTGAATGGTAACTCTAAAGACAAGTTCACTTATTGGTTAGATAGGGTCTAGTCATCAATTCGATACAAATAAAAAAAAAAAAATTCAAGTCTTGCTCACACACATAAATATGATATAATTTAGACTTTGCCTGATTACGGTATTGTATTTAAATATACATTTTATAAATATTTTGGTGTGAAAAATAATTATTTGTTTGGAATGGAAAAGGGAGGACTATATTTAAATCTAGCTAGCACAAACAAATAATTATGACTGATTGATTATGCTAAAAACAGAGCAACTTACGTTTTTAAACTGTGGTTAGGAATCACCTTCCTTAGTAAAATACACTCATGAATTTTAAAACAAACTAAATTTACATTTCACCTTAATACTGGCAGTGAAAGCTTTATCTCCTTCCTTGTAAAGCAGCTTCATCCCACGTAGAGCATCCATTGCTTTTACAAAACATACATACTCTTTAAACTGCACATAACCTTCAAAAGATAGTTCTTGACCAAACGAAAAAGTTTTAATTCCTGAAATATTGGATTTCATCTGGCTTCGGTAAGGATCGGATATTGGTATATCGACACATCTAACATCGCCAAATATTTCAAAAACCTTTTTAAGAATATATTCACTTGGGACATCTTTGGTCTCCTTCCTATCTTGTTTGGAAGCAAACCATTTGCAAGGTAAGTTACTAATGTGTATTGTGTCAGGTCTTTCGCCTGGTTTCATTTCATTCATATTTTTAGCATCGCGGAAATAAGAATCCCAAGTATGCCGTGTGGGATATGGTATCTTTGCTTCTGCTGCTCGCAATTTCAATAATTCGGGAAAACCTGCGAGTTTGATTGTCCTTCCATCTAAGCGTACAATTACACTTGATAATTGACTTTTATTTTCTATTTCACACTCAAATCTAATAAACTCTAAGGTACTTTTAGAAACTTTGAGGACAGTAAACTCCTCTGGTTTTATCATACTTTTCATTTTCTCCATTACCTCCCAATTGGAAATTGTTTTTCCAGGACGTTTTGTTTGTGGAAGTTGTACAGATATGTTAAACCTCGCAATAGGCTTTAAATAAAGCCTTTGTGAAGCTGAAAGCTCCACAGCGTCCACTATGTCAGAACAGGTTTGAAAAACATTCATTTCAATTTTTCTATGAATACCTGACGGGGAAACACAAAATTGTTCAAATTAGATTGTACAGCGTGACAGTGAATCTCTTAGAATCCACACCATTTTAATAAATCCCTATAAAGTAAATACTAGAACAATTTCAGTTATGCCCTCCATGATCAGCATCGCTGCTCATTTATATTTCGAAATAATTATTTATAATTTAGGCATTTTAAATTAAAGAGGCACATCTGATGTAATTTGATACTCCTAGATACACTAAAAATATCGCGTAAACAACATTATTACATCCAAATTTAAACTATGTATATATACAATATAAATAAGATCGAAATGAAAATAAAATATTACTGAGAGGATGAAAACAAGCACCGATACCGATCCAGCTTAGCAGGTTAGCCATTCATGTTTGTAAATATTATATCTGTGTCACTTAATTCTTGCCCACGAAAAAATATAAATACCGTAATTAACCGTTAAAGGCGCTAGTGGGAGCACGTGAAATGCGAATGTGCCGGATTTAAATTCATGCATAACGCATATTATATAGTAAGTGTATAGTTTACCATTTAAAAACAAAACCGTTTATAATGAAACGTAATGTTTAAAGTATTTCTTAAATCGATCGCCTTTTATTCACAGAAAATGTTTAAGCCTCTTTGCAATACTAGATAAGGTCTATAAAAATTTTTCTTAAAGGGTTCCCTCGAAAAACAACGTTAATTTAACTTGAAATTAACATAATTTAAGTGGCATCTGTATTTGAAATACGGCTCTGTATAGTATAATTAAGGACGATTGTCGTAGAACATGCCACCAAGGGTGGCTTGTGATTGGCCAACGTGAGTACCACGCTTGCCACTAAACAACGTGCATCAAGCAGACTGCTGGGTTCTAATGGGAAATATATTTTCTTTAGAAGCATTTTCACTCATTATTCGTAATAATGTCACAGTGTGGTGCTTTTGGATGTAACACATCGCAAAAGAATGCTGTAATTTTCCATTTAATACCTTATAGCAGCGGTTCCCAACCGGGTTAAGCGTACCCCAGGGGGTACGCGAGAGGCCGTTAAGGGGTACGCGAAAAGAAAACGGTAATGGTGGCCACCAGCTAAAAAAAGAACAAAATAATCAAAAAGATGAAAAAGAATTTTAAAAAGTAGGTGGAGGTTTTTAATAATATTGTCAGTTGTAATATTGGCCTCCCTATCAATAAAATCTTCGATGAAAGAGGAGTTAGTCCGCTGGAAGGATCAGCCTTCCCTCCTCCCACCCTCGCCACTCAAGAGTGATAAGGGGTTGCGTCCGCTGGAAGGATCGGCCTTCCTCCCGCCCGCGCCCAACCCCTCACCTACAGCCCTCCACTCAGGATTGGCGCTCTCCTTCCTCGCAGCTCACTCTTACTCGGTGTTTTAGATTTGATTGTTGACGCGTGCCGGGCTGTGCATAAAAACATCGAATTAATTAATTCGTGTTGCGTTTAACTTTTGTTGTAGGAGTTTGTATTGTGTCGTGTGCTTGTTATTCCTACAATCCTACGTCAATTTCTCTACCAACCACCTACTATTCACGTGATTTACGCTATGGAGCGGTGGCTAAAAACTGGATTTGTGCGGAAGCGGAAGTTGATTGAAACACCAAATGAAGTACCGTGCACATCATCCGACACTGATTGGACCAACAATACAACACCACAGCAGAAACAAGAACCAGTGCCAGACCAGGCGAGGAAACAAACTGCAGTTTCTTCCTCTTCAGAGGGATTAATAAACAAGAAAAGAAGGTACTTGGACAGCTAAATTAGTTACGGGTGTTCATGTATCGGAGAAGAGGACTGCCCTAAGCTCCTCTGTGTTATATGTGGGGAAGTATTAAGCAACGGTTCAATGAAGCCTTCTTTGCTCACACGGCATTTACATACCAAACATCCCGAGCACAAAGATAAAGATGTCACATTTTTTCAACGGTTGAAACTTCAGAGTTCAGTAAACGTGAAAAACATATTTTGAATCTGCCAAAAGTGATTCTGTCAAAGCTACCGAGGCCTCCTACTATATTAGCTATCTTATTGCGAGACGAGGTAAAAACCACACCATTGGTGAACATTTAATTTCACCGTGCCTCTACCCGCCTCGGTAGCGTAGTTAGCTAACGCGCCAGTCGTGTTGAGCTCAACTGCCGAGGACGGGGAGATCGAGGTTCGAATCTCAGTCGGGTGAACTGGGGTGGTTTTTCCTAAATGGTTTTCCACTCTACCTCCACGCAAATGCGGGTTCAACTTCCTCTAAATTCAACCTTCCCAATTCCTAACCCATTAGTGTAATTAGTACTTAAGCGTATAACCCAAACGGGTAGTAAGACGCGGTGCTAAGTATTATTAATTCACCGTGCCTCAAAGATGCTGTCAGATGCATGCTTGACGAGGAAAGTGCTCATAAAATGAGTTTAATACCTCTCTCAAATAACACGATGTCTCGAAGAATACGGGACATGTCAGACGATGTTGAGACCACAGTCACGTCAAAGAATGTGAATTTTTTTCTATCCAAGTTGACGAAAGTACTGACGTTGCGCAATATTCTGTGCTACTTGTAATTGCTAAGTTCTTGAAGGACTTAGAATTCGAAGAGAATCTCCTTATTTGTCACCCATTGAAGGGTCGTACGACTGTTAAAGACGTATTTGAAGCAATTGATCATTATTTCGTTGCAAAAGGAATTCAATGGTCAAAATGCGTTGGGATCACCACAGATGGAGGAAAATCCATGGAAGGTTGCTACTCAGACCTTCGTGCACGCGTGGCAGAAGTCGTCCCCAAAATGAAATGGACGCACTGCTGTATTCACAGACAGAGCCTCGCATCGAAGCCTTTGCCTCCAGATTTGAAAACGTTCTTGATGAAGCGGTCAAAGTTGTCAACTTTATCAAGGCGAATCCTACCAACTCCAGGTTGTTTAAATTGCTGTGTGAAGACATGGACATCCTTCACAACACTTTGCTTTTGCACACCGAAGTTAGGTGGTTGTCCCGGGGTAAAGTCCTGACGCGGCTGTTCGAACTTCGACACGAGGTAGCCTTTTTTTTTTTTTGGAAGAGCATCCTTTTAAAAATCTTGGATCCAGGATTCATGATTTTGAATGGCTACAAAGCCTTGCATACCTGAGTGACATTTTCACCAGATTAATAAACTCAATCTTTCACTTCAAAAAATGGTAACATTTTTCCAGTTGTCGACAAAATTGAATCCATGAAAAAAAAAATTTTTTTGGCAAAGTGCATTAAAAAAGGACAGTCTGAAGTGTTCGAACCCCTTCACGATTTCTTGTCACAAGCCGAGCTGAATTTAACAATCAGTGATAAGATAATTGAGCACTTGGAAGGATTAAAATCTTCGTTTTCAGAGGCGGAAATGGGTGATCGGTGGATATCTAATCCTTTCCAAGAAGAGTATTTTGAACCGGCTTCATTGTAGATTCCTGAAAAGGAGAAGTTGCTAGAGCTCGCATCAGATACCACTCTGAAGAACCTCTTCAGTGGCGGAATAGGGAACCTAGTCAGTTTTTGGGCTCGTCGCGGTGACGAATACAGTGAACTTTCTAAAAAAGCCATAATGTTTTTGTTGCCGTTTGTTAGCACGGAGCTAACGAGCGGGCGTTTTCTTCGTATACTTTTATAAAAAATAAATATAGAAGCAAATTAGACGCAGCTCCGGATTTGAGATTGTATTTATCCTCTTTTGAGCCTAATTTTTCAAAACTTTGTAATTCAATACAGTCCCAAATATCACATTAATTTTTCTTTTTTCCAATCTTTGTGTTAATTTGTTTGCTTACTTCAAAAATAAAAAACTATAAATGAAAAATAGACCATTTATTTTAATTCAACATATACCTTTTTTGTAGAAGTTTTTGGAATCTATAATGGGTGAAACAGATTTGAGGTAGGGGGTACGCGGAAAGGAACCAAGCCAGCTGGGGGTACTCGGTCTGAAAAAGGTTGGGAGCCGCTGCCTTATAGGACAAAAAATGAAAAAAAGAAAAAGAGTTTGACATTGGCTCGATTAAATATCAATATTGAACTGGGAGCTGAAGGAAAAAACTCTTGGTTTTCTCATTTTTAATATAATAATAATATTTCAATAGCATTACTCTGCTAATAATATACATAATATATAATACATTAAAATAATATACCTGAATATACAATGGTTACCGTACATAAACAGGAACATACAAAACAACATCTGTCACCCAAAACCATGTTAATTTACACTGTTCATAAAAACTTAAACAGTGACTTCACTCATTTCTCAACTACATAATTTTTAGTTTTGCCTTGAACAAGTGTAGTGTAGTAGAATTCTACACCTCTTGATGCAGAATATTAAAATCCCTTAATCCCCTATCAAATATAGATTTTTTTTGTGGACATCTTATTTTTATTATTAAAGCAGAAGTTATTCTTTTGCCTAGTATCATGTTTATGAATATCTGAATTTAATTTTATATTATCTTTTAGTAAGTTAGTACCAAGTTATTATAAATTTCTAAGATTAAACACATCGCATTAAATTTAGTCATAGTTATTACATTTAACCAACCTAGCTGATTAAGCATAACATCCACTAATTTACAGCTCTAAGTTCATAATTCATTATATCTATAACACGGCTTCGATCATAATCAGATACATAAATCAAAGTGTCATCTGCAAATAAATGAATACTACACCTCTCCAAAACTGTCGTGAGATCATTAACATAAATTACAAACAAAAGCGGACCCAAAACACTTCCCTATGACACACTAACCTCATTTGCAGCCTTTGATAAAATACAGTCAACATATTTTGTGACCTGTAATCTATCTTCCAGATAATCCTTTAGCCAATCCAACACATCCCCCTTGAATCCATATTTCTCTAGTTTATTTACAAGAATATGCCTGTCTATAGTTTCAAATTCTCGTTTCAAGTCTATAAACACAGCACAAGTTATCATGTTACACTCTAGGTTATTTTTCCATTCATTGATGTAATATTGTAGATTCACATGAATGCTTTTTTTTTTTTTTTTTTTTTTTTTTTTTAGAAAACCTGATTGATACTCATGGATCTCTATCATATAGCTGATGGACATATTTTGCTGAAATTTTCGAGCTGTCGTCTGCATACAATTGTGTAAAAGAAAATAAACTTTCGGGTATCTCTTTCTCTCTTACACCCATACAAGGCAATGTGCATTTTGGCATCGTTCATTAATTTGATTGAATATAAGAGATACATCAATGTTTGATTGGTTAAATGAAATAAATGTGTTAGTAAAAGCTTTGACGAGTATAGAAAAGTTGGAAACTGATTAGTTTTTTCTTTAAATAAGTTGATGTACGCTAATACATACGATGATTTTGAAGGAAGCTCGTTTTTAAGTCTTTATCTCGTACCAGAAGCCTACCCAATATTAGTATTTATGTAGGATAAAAGACCTTCCAAAAGTGAATTTATACGTACATTCTAAATGGCGTTTATCCTACCAAAATACTATTAAATGATAGTATTCTGTACGGAATAGGTCCTTACAGATTGGGGTTCTTACTAAATCATGGTTTAGTAGATACTGTAATTCCTACAAGCATATAACCTAAATTATCATTTGAAAGTAAAACTTCTACACAAAGTAGGCTATATGTAATTCAAACAGACAGTTTTTAGCAAACTTGTTTCATTATAGTTATATAACTTTTAACATAATTTAGTTTCTGAAGGTAATATACCAAATATGAGCCAACTTAAAAAATATATAATACTTTCTAAAGCCTATAACTTTTATGGTCATTTGAACGTATGGCAACTACACAAAGTTTGTCTTCAAACAAATGTAATAAAATTTTAAGATACCGTATTCATTATTTATGAACTTTTAATATAATATGGTTTCTGAAACCAATTTACAAGCCAAGAGCCAACTTTAAATATAAGTGTAGTCTTGGCAGACTGTAAACAAAGTGGATGATAACTACATATTTAAATATATTAAAGATGTTATTCGTATTTGTACAGTATTACCTGTAAAACTGAATTGTATATCCTTTAATGTAAATGATTATTCAGGCAAGTGTGGTATAATACTTCACTATTTTCAAACAATAACACTTTTCTCCATCAGATACATGTTTTCGCATAAGAACCATTGAAAGAAACCTTAAATCTTTCCCCCCACAATGTAGCAGACGATAAACTTGAGTGTCACGCTTTGGACCTTGGTAATGCGTATGTTTATGTCCATCCAGTATAATACAGATATCACTGTTGAAACTTAGCAAGTAAATTACTTCGGTTACAAAACGCTATTAGTTGATCATACACTATAGACTAATGTTCTTTCACATATAGGCAACATATTAACTGGTCTATATTCCTCTGCTCTACTAGTGCCAGCCCCCTTTGGAATGGGAACAATTGTGGATGTTTTCAAACTTCTAATGAAAAACACCTTGGCTCAAAGATGTGTTGACTAAATGCAATAGAGGACAGCCCAACACATGAAAAAGTTCTTTCAGAATCTTAGCACTTATTTCATATAAACTTGCCTTTTTTGAGTTGAATTATTAGACATTTTTTTTATTTTGTCAATATTTATAATGTGAAAAAAACTAATAATTCTTATTTCTTCAAATTTATTGATTAATTTAAGTTACAATTTTGTGTAGGAATTGAATCGGTGATTTCTTTTATACTGGCAATATAATATTTGTTAAAATACTCTGCTATTTCTACATTATTATTCATGTTTCTTTTTCAAAAATAATTTCACTTAAAACTACATTGTTTTTACTGACTAATTCTTTCAAGTTTACCACATTTTTTAGAATCATTTTACACTGATGAATCTTGCTTTTATAAAACTTTTTCTTTTTTCTCTGCTATGGAGGTAGTAGCTATATTTCTTTTAATTGTTTTCTCTTACCAGTCTTTTAATTCGGCAGTATACAAAAAAAATTTTATTTTAAGTCTCTGTCTTTTAAAGCACTATCCACATTCTTATTATACCAGGGTTTCTTCCTTTTACATTTTTGTTAGACTTTTTGGCGGTTGGCTTTTTCATTTGACGTGGAAATGCAGAGCCGTGGAACAAGCGGTTATCCTCAAGAATTTAATGTTTTGTAATTTTTTTGTTTTGGAAACGGTTTGTTCAAGAATAGAAGCATGTTGATTAAATTATTTTTTTATTACACATTTATTAGTTGTAATTAACGTATAAGTGTACTTATCCTTTGCGAGTTGACATGAATGGAATATCTTTGAATAAAAGTTGGCGGGAGTACACGGTAGTGAAAAAACGGTGGGTGGCTAACAGTGTTGCCAACTGTACGATCTGGATACTACTTTTATTAATTTCACCACCTGTACAATCCAATTTTAGGATATTTTCTAAAAGTAATATCCTGTGGCCCTGCTATAAAGTAACAAATTTTACATACATTTCTTTTTTACATGAAAATCGGTGGTTTATCAATATAATGCCAGAAGTAGTATCCTACCGTAAAAAATTACAATCCGTTCAGGTCCATGTACTATCGCTAGAGACTATAGAGTTGGCAACACTGACTGGCTAACGGGACACTGCATGTAAGGTTGGCAGGGAGGCTGGGAATCACGTGTTCCAGTAATGTCGTTTGGACCATAGCCAGAAAATTCTTTTTCATCAGCACGGGATGGCTGAAAACACAAATCCCGAAATGCAACAGGAATGTGAATATTATCATTTGAGTGCAAACATATAAAATAGTTATATTTGGGTGAGCATCGTAGACCAAAGTCATCTGATCATATTCACCCTGTTGGGAGTTGGGAGTTTACAGCTGCGCGAGATTGTATTGATGGTTAGGGATAGAAAATGACCATATGCAAACGGGTGGAATAGGAGACCATGATAGATTTTCTCCAAGTATATTTTACAGACAATATTACAAACTGAGATCGTCGCTGATCGACCCTAACTCTGGCCAGTTAATTTTGAGTGAGATCTGTTACTTGATCTGGATATTGATGGCCAAGTCTATTGTCGCGTGAGAAGGGATGGTTTCTGCTTGGGTGTCACTGAGTGTTTCAAAAATTCTGAGTTAACTTTTATTTGGACAGCGAGATACACCCAGGAATCCTTGGGATCAAGAATAGTGAAACAAGGACAAATTAAGGGGGTGACTCACATTTGAACTATCTTTAGGCGATGTTTAATTTACCTGGTTCTTTTTTTTTTAGGTAGCACTTTATTTGCATGTATAAGTGTGGTAATGATATGAGGCTATGCTAGTTACTTACATTTTTATGTTAATCACCATTATTATCATGTTCAACCTCCATTAAGGTAAAGTGTTTGACAACGATAAAGTATAAGAATGTCCCAAAACATGAATATGAAGTGGAGCACCATCTACACGCAGTGAATTATTGGATTCATTATACAGTGTTCCAGTCAAGATGATTCATTCTTCGCTCCATTCGTCATGCGAGGACTGTACCAACTTTCGAGATACTGAATCTAGAAGCTGACATAAGCCAGCCGTAACAGGCCCTCTCAGAGAAGCTACGCCACAGAGGAGTGGAGCGTTGTGATTAGGGGGAAGGTTTAATGACCCTTCCTTCCACAAAGTAAATCCCTCTTCTTCCAAAAGATGTCAGCACTTTGTAGAAATTAACTGTACATGGAATGTCTACGGCTAGATAGATGGCGCAGCCAAACAATCACTTACAGAGGCCCCCATATTATATTCGGCATAGGAAACCAAGGATCGGGACAGCGGAAACCCATTATCTGAGGAAAAAATAATTTTGAAAATGGCTGGGGCTACGGAGAAACTCACCCGGTTGATTCCTCTATATCCACCGAACGTTGCTCATACGACCACCCGGACCCTTAACACCTTCCACACCATACTTTTTCCAAGGCTTCAAAGAATTAGCGCTGTATGTGCCCTGTACCTGGTGAGTGTTGGGGTTTCTTAGCGTGTAGGCATTCTGACTCGCAATCTCAGTTACTTCATAGGGATCACTGTAAACCAAAAAAGAACTTCTTAATCTCTTTTTTCCAGAAGTTGGAAACTAGTGCCTCCTTCAGTAAAACATGATCATTAAACTGGGTTGCTGACCACCGCCGTACTTTCTTCCTCGCCTCTCCAGCCCACCTCAATCTTTTCTTCACCAGGAGCGTCAACTACCACAAGATCAACTCTCGTTTGGACAATGGCTGCCCCTGAGGTTCCTCAAACAGTTGGGTGAAAGCATCCTCCCATAACTTACCGAAATGGGCTTAATCGGGCTGACGAGTGCACTAGCGCGTACAGTATCTCCTCCAACATGTCCATGTACTCAGCCCATTTTGTGTGCCGATCGTAACAGGCGGCGTGCACGTGTGTACACATATATAAAAACTTACACTATCATATATATAAAAAACAAAATCTAGTTGCTTAATAATTCAATCTATAATATCTAAAAAAAAGTCAGAAAAATGGGAATTTTTCTGGAAAACCCAGGAAATACAGAGAATCGTGTAGTGAGAAAATATTTGCAACACTGCTGTGAAACCACTGATATAGGTAGTTGTTATATTGTGTCATCAAACAGCTTTGGTGATATTTGTCATGTTATGGTCTACATACTAGTATACATATTGACCTAGAGAAAGTGTAAGGGGAAGGAGAAAAAAGTAGAAAAGGTCACACACAAGCTGGGAGGAAAGTGGGGGTTAGGATTACAGTGCATGGGAAAGAGGGAGGCAAAAGAAAAGATCAAACATGGTAATCATATATCCAAGTCGGGGGGTACTAAAGTTAATTATGTCAACATTTACTCTGTAAAAAAAAATTATAAGACTAGTGCATATTTAATTTTTAACTGCCCCATATTTTACTTTTAATTTATTTTTATTTTGGGGGGGGGGTCTGTATGTCTTTCCGAAAATAAAGCCAAAACAAGTCTTCAATGAAAATCATTAAATTAAAATTGTTTACTTAAATAAACTTCCCAGATTAAAGATTTGTGTAAATGTAAATGTCATTTTTAACAAACACACTGAAGCTACAGCTAAAATGCATTGTACCCCAATTAATTAATTAGATCAATAATCTTGAGCTAGGTGTACCACAGAGCAAAGCTCTCAACTCTTCTGGTATCAAGTTTATTGCTGAGTGAATCAGCCCATAGTGACCTAGGCCCATATTTTTATTTGTAAAATTGTACATTTTTATAACTTTGGGTCTCCATAAACCACATAGCCTTTTTTCCTACCTTTTTAGCCCCCCCCCCCCCATACGTAACACCATGTAGACATTTAGCCTCCCGTCCCCCTCCCCGTTGTTACATAACTTTTCACACCAAGAATGAATGTCATTATTTCATAGGGAAGTTTTGTGATACTAAAATAGGGATTTAGAATTAATATTCTTAAAATCCATTTTAAATCCTGAACATAAATGATTTCAGAGAGTATTATTATTTATGGATAGCTATACATACAAACAGATAAGACAGACAAGTACAGACATAAAGACGTTGAGTTCAAATTCCTCAGGTTCATGAGGAGAAACATCTGCTATATTTTGTTATGGATGTCAGGTTTGCGATCTGAGTAAGAGCCAGACGGCACCACAATGTGCTGACTAGGATGGCCCTTTTATATAGTAGCACTCGCTAATGATGATGTTCAAGTGTCCACATCAGATGCTTGACGCCAAGGAAGACATCTTTCTTAATATTGTGCACTTTTTATGATAGTCATGTTATCATCATATAGAGAGCTGTTTAAAGAATCCTAAGTATACAACTTTTCTAAATTATTATCGGATTAATCTACAACTTTACATTAATTAACTTATCAAAACCTAGACTTGTGTTTCGTTCCAACATAAATCCTGAATCCTGGCTTCAATCTTTAAAATTACTAGATGGCCAATGAAGCAGAGATCGGGGTTCAAATACCTGTCCGGTATACTCAGAGTGGCTTTTCCTAAATGGTTTTATAATATCTCTCCACGTTAATGAGGGAAGATTACCTCTAGAATTCTACCTTCCTAATTTCTACTCCATTAGATAAATATAATAAAAAATAATTAGAATAACTTCCATTATACTATACCACCCTACAAAATGTATACTAAAAAGGTAGAATTGTAAAGAAAATTTACCAGCATTTACACAGAGGGTGAGTGGGAAACCATGTAGGAAAAGCAACCCTCAGTAGACCTGACTGGTATTCGAACCTCATCTCCCCAACATCGGCCTCCTAGTCTACTGAGAGAATGATTATTAGATATGCAGCACCTAAGTATGTAAATGTTGCATTTAAATACATACACATTAGATTTATCAGAAGGGAAAAGGTATAGGCTTTAATTCACCTACCTTTTGTGAATAATTAATGATATTTGAAGCTTTACTTTTCATAACTGCTGTTGGTATGAAGAAATAACTCTATTGATGGACTCCTCAAACGTGCCTTGAGATAAATTCTGTACTTTTGCTTCTTCTTATTTCACTACTACATCTTGTTTGAGACTCTTCCACTATTTTTTCTGGATATCGCTTTTTATATGCAAGCAATGAACAAGTCTCCTTTTTTTGAAGAAATTATTTTTGTTTTTGTACAAACACAAATGATTATTCACGGCCTATGTAAAAGAATGTGCAGTAGCATTTAAATTATACTCAAACTCAACTATACTTATAAATTAAGGCCTCTTTGACTGACAGCTGTTATCCAACTAAAAGCACGTGAGTGTGTCAGTAGATGAACAGATCTAAACAAATGCTGCGAGTATAAACATGTCACTGTCATCCGCATGAAAATATGTGTTTTCGAATAGTCTCGGGCAGACAATGCCCCTAAGTGCACTCGAAATATTGATGAACAAAAATTAGTAAAGCTTGTATTTTCAACGCCACAGATATTCGGAAGTTATCCATAAGTATGTTTATCAAAGGTGAAAACATGAACAATAATATTGTTTTTTAACATTAGAATTTGAGTTTAAAACCTGTTATGTAACATTTTGATGTACCCCACCCTCCCCCCATGTAACAGCATGTAGACATTAGAACTCCCCCCCCCCCCCCTTCAAAGCGTTACGTGGTTTATGGATGACCCCTTCTGTATGTTACAGAAGTTAATGTTGCTATTTATATAAAGTTGATGATAAGTATGTTGGGTGGGCCACAAAACGATATTGTGTGGCTCATACTAATAGGCATGCCATCTAAATGTCAAACCCATCAAGTGTGGTTTGCAGGTGACTGGGAAATCAAAGTTTGAATCTTGGTTGGAATTACTGAGAATTGTATTTCCCAAATGGTTTTCTTCTTGTCTTTGTAAAAATGTAAGTAAATTTCTTCTAAATCCTACATTCCTCATTCCTATCACATTAGTGTAATTAATATATGTGGAAATGAACGGGTATTGAGACATGGTGTAAAAAATAATTCTTATATTGGGTGTAAAAAGTTAATATAGTTAAAAGCTAAGATCTTTTAATATTATTTAAAAACCTTGTATACATGTCAAAGAAAACATACAAATAAAAAAAAATTACAATCCAGGACAAATTAAATAAACTAAGTTTACCACAAAAGACTTTGAAAAAAAATTGGAGCCATTTATGCAAATATGACAATCACGAACACTGCCAAGAATAATTTATTTTTCAAATAATTAAAGCTTAAAGATTCAACACAAAGCATTATTACTAATATATCAATAAAATATAGATTGTTTCATTACCATCAATTATTCATTCATTAAAATGTGAATGTTTGTGGCGATTTTATAAATTTACTGCAGTGGGCTAAAACTAGACATTTTAAAACACTTGTAAACAGTTTTAAGACCATACAATTTCGATGTATCGTAAATATTTATGATAGGCTCACCAAAAGGACTTTAAATATGGTTTCATTTATATAATTTTTATAGAGTAAAACAGATAGTGTTTATTAAATAATTATATCAAACAAAAAATTGGGATTTTGTATAAAATTACTAATATAGCTACAATCTACATGCATAGTAATGCCATAACATACAGAAATGAGAAAGTGTGGCCACTCTGTTAGTTTACATGGGTCAGTCACTTGAAGCACTCGCATCGATTTGGCCGACCGGCAACTGAGCAATACAATAATGTAGAATACTGTAACAAAGTTAAGTAGATAGGCTACACTAAATTACTTTGTTATTAGTAGGCTAAATGTAGTTTAAACGCTCAAAATACTAAAAACATTATTTTAAACTGACAATTTTTATTATTATTAATACCATAGCTGAATAAAGTATTTCTTTAATCTATCGTAATACAAGCAAGATTACACCTAAACTTTATTTGTAATTTATGGTAATAATAATAGGCACACTACAATATTGATAGTTGTGGATACCAGTAATATCTTATACATTTATTATTATAATTTTTATCATTATTATACAGATTTAAATGACTTAATGTAGTATAAATTAAATTGGTATTTCTTTATCTGTAGAATCCACATATTTATTGTTGTCTTCTTATAACAGCTTCGTTCAAGCAAAAGTGTAATGTTATAAGAAGTCCTTATGTTGTTTTTTGCAGTAAATTATATAAACTGCATATTATATTATATTTTAAACCTTTGTTTTAAAACAATAATTTATATTTTATTTTACATTATACTACAGTGTATTACATTTTTTTCCCTTCATTGTTATGAAATTTTAAATTGAGTTTTGCTCAGTTTTATTATTTAATGGCAATCTGAATCACTTTGTAAAATTTCAAGAAATCTCAATTAATAAACACCCAATTTCATAAACTCGTTATAATAATTGCAAATTTGTCAAACATAATTTTTAAAAAAATTGAGATTTAAAATCATGTATAAATTGTAGTTTTAAGAATCGGCAACCTTTGACAACTTCCGGACAGATTTAGCATGTTTTGCAACACTTATCTCATTTCTTTTATGGCTGGCTTACTCAATTTTGGAACATCAGATGTTCGTTTTTAGGAGGAGTCCTTTGTTTTATATCTTTACTAAAATACTTTGGCAGGTTAGGGAAAATATTAGAATAGAACTGGGTTTAAAACGCCAATTTGAGAGAGGAGGTTTCATCTTTTTTACAATTATTAAAAAATAGTCACATTTTACAAGAAAATCTTCAGAAAAATGTAAGTCACAAACATGAGATTTCTAACTTAACTGTCCGTCTCTTCTTGGAATTTCCCGCTCCCACTTTTCCAACTCGCATTTGTCTTGAGGAGGATGAAAATAATGTGTTTTGCCGCTTGAAGCTTTTCATAGACTAATTTGCATCCTGGTATAGAACACACCGTCATGATTGAAGAATACATTACGTACTAACGAATATATATATATAAATTACTTATATAGACAATACTTAATTATTAAGATAATAACAAAAAGAACCATCATGAATTTAAAAACAGAGGTTTCAAACACAAAACGCAATGAATGTATAACAAACAAAAGAATACAGCACTCACGCTCTCATTTCTATACACGATGGCGATACTGAAAGAATGCAATACCCGGCCAGTTCGATTATAGTGCCAAGTTTCTCAAATACACCGCTGTGCCGCTATTTGCATTGCATGTAATGGCAAGAGTCCACACTTTCTCATTTCTATTTGCTATAGTAATACATACTACATTAATTATTATATTTACAAGCACACTTAATACACATTAGGTATTATTATCATATGGATCACAAATGGTAAGCCAAAATAAACTTGTACATATTTTTATACATTTAAATGGCTACATTTTTAACCCAATGTGATTCAAACCAAAGGCTCTCTAATAATTGGTTAATATCTAGATCACAAAGCCTCAATGCTCTCAGCCATGGAACATGGATTTGGAAAATTAAAAAAAAAAAACATAATAGATTGCTTTTCTCAAAAGACAGAACATAATATTGTAGGTTACTACATATTTTAATTCCATTTTATTTTGGTTGATTATATTTATTGTTAAATAACTTGAAGCAAAGATTTTTCTTTATGACATAATTACTATGTCATAAAAATGTTGGCCTTATATATTATACATCAATCTTTTTTTTTTTGTTTTTTACAAATCGAAATCATGGCTATGCAAGAGTTGACAACAAATAAGGTATATTTCTACTCTGGGACAAACAAATGTAAAATGTATTTAAAAATAGCCTTATTTGACAGCTAAGAGAAGTTACTAAATCTGCTTTCATGTATCCATACGCCAAACCATAATATCTGCAAGCCCATATGTTGAGCAGCTGTCACTTTTGGCAGTCAAAACTTTCATAACAAATACTTTTTTTTTTTAAGTGGTTTTTATATTAATGAAATAATAATAACCATTTGGATGGGGGTTTTTTTGTGGTGGTGGAGTATGTAATTCCTTAAAAATTATTTTCAAAAAAGAACTTCTAAAAGGTTTCCTTCATTTCATAAATAAAAATGGCAAACTGGACAAGATGAAGAAGTTCATGATGTCAATACAACCAAATATCCGTATGTTAGTGTTTACAAAATAATTTTTGTATGGCTTTTTCTCGAAGTTTATTTATGTTATAATAAGATAAAAGTGTGAATAAAATAATTTTTAATTGATTATATTATGCTCTATAATCTCTCTTGTTTTACAAAGAAAAAAAATTGATTTCTACAAGGGTGGACATTAGTTACTTTCAATAAATGTTTGAAAAGAAAAATATTGCTTTAGGTGCTTCAAAAGGCTATTCATGAGGAAATTGAAATACATTCGTTTGTGTGACTGACCTTATATAAACAGGATTAAAGGTATACCACAGCAGTTGATATAAAGATTGTGTTAAGAGAATCACAGATCGAGCCAGTAAGAAATCACTGAAACTTTATTATGTTAAAGTGATGATAGCTAGCTAGTTCAAATTATATTTTTCTAAAATAAAATAAATAAAAATACCTGCACATAAATAGGCCTTAATATACTTTTTCTAATACATTTCAATAAAATACTTTTTTTCGAATAAAAATATGACTAGTAAATACAACCTGCTTGATTTCTTTTGTCATGATTAACTTAGAAACAACAGGAGTGACCTGCTCGATAGTGTTTCAGGTTTCAACCCTGATAAGACCCTTAAGATTAGTTTTCTATCATTAGTCAAGGCCGGTATTGATCCTCTTATTTAATGTTCACCTCTTTTGTTCCTTAAATTAAGATAAGAACAACCATTAGATAAAATATATTTTCCCAAAATAAATACCAGTATCCTAACATGGCACAAAACTGTCATTAAATATAAGTTTGCATAACACAAAGTGTTACAAATATCACTCATATCAAACAAGAAACTAAATAAAACTACAATGTGTCGTTCAATTTAACCATATAATATTATTTCTACACATTCAGTTCAAGTACTTGGGAAGTCTGCTGACAAAGAATGCCTACTGCACTAAGGAAATTAGGAAGAGGATTGCTATGGCCAAGGAAGCTTTCAACAAGAAGAGGTTATTACTGACCAGCAAGTTTAGTTTGAAAACTGAGGAAGAAACTAATGAATTGCTACATTTGGTGCATCATACTGTATGGAGAAGAAACTTGGACTCTTAAGAAGATAAGAAAGAAATACTTGGAAAGCTTTGAATTGTGTTGCTGGAGAAGACTTGAGAAATCAAGTGGACAGACAAGATGACAAATAAAGAGTCTATGAAGAGTGGGTGAAAAAGGAAACTATTTTGGCTATGGTTCTTCAGTACAAAGCAAACTGGATAAACACTTCCTTAGGAGGAACTGTCTTCTGCATGATGTCATAGAAAGGAAGGTGGAGGGAAAGAAAAGCTTAGGAAGAAGGAGGAGGCAGAGGACAGGGCGCATTGGCGTTCTAAGTTCACTGACAAAAGGAATGAACCTATCGTAAGAGAGAAATAATGATAATCATTAATGAAAAATAGCAAGTGGACTTTCATTGGTGCAATAATATACATAATCATATAATATATAATCTTACTTGGCCACCATATCTAGATTCTGAAAAAAGTGTAGGTATATTCTAAAAATGACAACAGCGGGGAGAACTGGTTAAATTTGTTTAGGACAAACATTTCAATGCCAACTGACATCGAGATATTAAAAGATTTATAATATGTATGAAATAAAGCACATTGAGCAAAAACAATTTGTAATAAATAAAATGATGGAATAGAAGGAAAGTAATAGAGCACAAATAAAAGTAAAAAACACAACATAAATTTACCCACACTTCAATATTTCAATGCTATTATAGCTATGCATTAGCATTGAAATATTGAAGTGTGTGCAAATATGTGTTAGTGTTTTTAAAATATCTAATAAATATGTGTGTTTTAACTTTTATTTGTGCTTCATTTTCTATAATTTTATCATGTTTATTTTAGGAAATTTTTAATCATCTAATTAAAATTTATAAATGATCATTTATAAGGACATACAATATGTACATATATTTTGGTAAATCAGGCTTGGCTTATTAATTATTTAAAAATAAAAAATTACATTTACATTTAATTATAATAAAATAAAGTACCAGTATAATGTATAAAATGAAATATTCATCTATTATATTGTTTGGTTATATGATATTTGTTTTATATAAAAACACTACATGAGATAAATTGACTAATCAAAATTATAGAAACTATCCCAAGAACTGAACTTGATAGCCTGGAATGACAAAAGAATAGTGACTACAAACAAAATTAAGAATAACTCTTGTATGGTATTTGTTACATTGAGCCAATTTATAATATTTAAAATATGATATGAAGGATTATTTATGCAAACTACCCTGTGTGTATGCTGTATGGCATTGAAGGCCTTTTCTAATGTTTAGATTCATATGAATCAGATATGGTTAGTAAATAATAACATTTAAATAGTTTATTGACAAAACATTTGGGGGTACAACACCCATAACTCACATTGCATGGCTATTACAAAGTGAAACAATTATGACAAATAATCAACAGTTAAATAATAATTTTACCTGCATCAATGATTGGAGAGTTAAGCGTCTTTCTCACAATATACTGAATTACCACTTATGGAAGATTCCAATCCTGGGCTGGTGAGGGTGCTTTTCCTTTAATGGTTCTTCATGCTCTCTACGCAAATGCAGGCAGATTTTCTCTAAATTCTACCATCCTCATCACTAACCCTATAGTTTAATTAAATATGGATATCCTGGATGAATAGTAGAATGTGGTGGAAATTCTCCTCACATTTGAGATCAGTAGTCAAGTCATATTAACTATTAGGCAACTATAAGATTAATAAAACTAGTTTGGATATAATATTGTCACACTACCGTAATTCATTTTAACAACAGATTGACATTGTAGTTAAAATGAATAAACTAAACTAAAAATAAGGGTTGTTGACCATTGTTTTATCATTTAAAAGTACATCTACACAATCCAATTTTATTCTAATTTAAAGAGCAATAACATTTTAGATCATAACACCTTTTGTTTAGACAAGTAATTTTAAAATGTGGGATTTAGAATCATCTCTTGACTACACTATTTATAATAGACAAAATATGAGTAAAAATGTTTGATAAATATTGCTATGTTTAAGTAGTGTCAATTCTTAACATTTTAAGCATAAACCATTGTTCTGTACAAAGAGAAACACCAATATTTTGAAGCATGCATTTAAAATAGCAACGGTACAAAAAATAAGCTTTTTTATTCACATTTTGCATTATTCATTAAAAAAAAAGATGTGAGCAAATAACAATGTCATGTCAAAAGAGCTATATTTCACGATTTAACCTTCTGATGACTACTTTACATCATTAAGCCATACTATTGAAAACATGATCTTGGCGACAATTCCTCTCACGTGTGGTGAGGAGTCTGTTGCTGAAGCTCCACCAACAAGTTCATCTGCAGTGCGTGCTTCTCTGCATGGTAGGTTTTGAAGATCTGGCTAAGGATTGGTGAGGCGTCTGGATCATTAATCCACATATTTGCACAACTTGGATTTTCCAGCATGGAGAGAAATGCTAAAGAGAAGAATATCTATCAATGACCGACTCTAACATAGGAGGCTGAGGTTCAATCCTTCCACTAGGTGGTTCATCATCTTTATTTCCAGGAGAATATTCTCCAATTTGTGTTAAGGGGAGACCAAACAACTATTAAATATATATATTCACACTTGCTACCGGGCACAGAGTCTTATTTTACACTTTCCTTTCACAGAGATGCTGGTACTTTTCCTCTAAATTCTACATTCCTCACTACCACATTAACATAATTAATATATAGTATGTAGGCCTAGACAACCAAAATGGGTAGTGAGACACGAATAAAAAAAATTGTATATTCAGTGAAAGTTTTATGTTTTTTAAAGTTTATTTGCTAAATTATAACACAAGTTCCTAAGCTATAAAAATGTATTGAGGTGTTGTACAAATTGGATTTAAATGAACATAAACTTCCTAATGCATGTATTTACTAACGTTTGTAAAATAACACTGGTAATAGGTGTGAAATATTCCCATTTTTCTTTTATTCTGAGATAGTAAAATTAACATTTAGTTCCAAGATAAACATACCACTATCCCAAAGTTTGTGGACCAGGTCATTTTTTTAGTTTGTGTTTTTTTTTTCAAATTTATGATTCAGTTAAAAGTTATCTGAGACATAAAGTCAAATCGGCAAGTCAAGAAAATGATTCTACTGTATCATACACTTTAATTAAAGATGAACAGAGGCAATTTTTTAAAAACAAATGAAAACTCACAAGACTTGAAGCTAAATGTAAGAGTGGTTTTTTTTAAATATAAGCTTTAACAAAAGAGTATTAATTGCCTAGTTGAGAAGGGGAACGATATAGCCCACAAATAATCATTTGGTGCCAAATGAAAAAAAAAATCTTACCCAGTAATATTTTAGGGTTATTAAGGCTGAGCTGAATGGTAGGGTTGGCCATAATAGCCTTGTAGATGGCTCCCTGTGGGTCCAGGCCTACGTCCATGTCCTCGAGACTTGGCCGCCTCTCTCCCAAGAGCCACTCACACTATAGAACATAAAAAAATAATTATTTATGACTAGAGGACAGCGCCTTCAAAATATGTGCATATAAAAGAAGCAAAATCAGTTAAAATATGTAGTAAAATATGTATTAATGTGAAAACATGTAAAATTGAATAAACCTTTTTTCTCCAAGTTAATAATACACACATATTATTGAAATAAAATTTAATTTTATGGTTGCAAATTTCTGAAGGAAGTAATAGAAAAACACTTTTATAAATACATACACTTACAATTACTTTTTTTAATGAGTTGAATTCAAGGCCGTAGTCAAGGGGGGGGTTTTGCGGGTTCAAACCCCCCCCTGAAATTTTATGAACAAAATATATATGGCTTTATTTATGATTCAAACAATATCAAAATTAAGGTAAAAGTACAAATTAGGGGGCTGTGTTACCATAAAACGCACTTAAGAGAGCTTTTAGAGGTGTTTAATATTTATAATTTTTTCTTGCCTTTGGCAGTTAGGAGGTTATATTACCATAAAAAACACTTCAGATAACTTCTAGAACTGTTTATCATTTAGAATTTTTTCTAGGCTCCGGCATTTGGGGAATGTGCCCAACAAACCCCCCCTGAAATTATTGGCTGGCTACGGCCTTGGTTGAATTGCATTATTAAATTGATTTACACCACTTAAATGCAATCTGTGTGTGGAGGCTTGTCTTATAGAATTCTTGGAAAAATCGCTTGGTTGACATCTGATTTTATGTTTTCTTGTTCCATTGTTGCTGGTTCTTTGAAAACAAATTAATGTCAGACTACTCCTGATTTTTAAAGTCAGTTTCCTAGAATTTTTATTTTCAGTAAGAGGTTAATGTTACATTTACATGTATATACATGGTTGGTCTTGTTTGCTTTTAAAAATACCTTTCTATGTGCTGTATTATTGTGACAGACTTCAAATTACATTTCCTTGATTGATTTTGGTTTCTGATTTCACTATTCATTCCTTACCTTGCCGCTTTATATTTGTTTCTTATCTTGACAAAATAACAACGAAAAAATGTGCTATTCAGATCCACGAAGTATTGTTTTTACAACTTGTTGACACGTGTTTACAAACTGACTCACCATGTGAGATTATGTGCTGCTGAGGCCACTATGTGGTATCACCACATTCTTTCCCCTTCACAGAATGAGAAATGTCAGATACAAAGTTATGTAACAGCAACTGTAATCCTCTCTGACGAGGCAGCATACCTGACTTGAACTTTACTGTTATCCCTTCAATGAATACATTACTTTATGAGAACACATGTTGCCTGAAAATTAGTGACCCATCATTTAAAAGCATTTTCCCCAAGAAAGACATAAAAATAATACCAAGATAAAAAACATACAAATTATGTAATTTTATGTAATATCTCCAAAAATATGTAAAATTAAAACTGGAAATACAGTACCAAACAACCCAATTCACCTACATTTCTAACTGGCAGAATTAAAATATGTATTTACATAAAATCTGGGCTCTATTTATGACACAATATTTACATTTTGAAGTTGATCCAACTAAAATACTGTAATTTTATATGTGTATCACCAACCAAACACAGTTAATTAGATTATTTCTATGAATTAATTTTGAGTTTATGTTAAAGCCAAATGTTCCACCAAGGTAAGGGCCAAATTTCCTCGGCAGGCACCAAAGTAAGATATCAACATAATTAATGAAATGAATATTTGAACTGCAAAGTGTTAACCTAGTGGTGAAACTTTAATGTTTCTAATATAATTCTTCATGTGTCCTATTGTTCTTATCCAATGTGAAAATAGTAGTATTCACAAGCAATCGACTGTCACTTGATGAAGAGAAACTTTCAAGCATCATGTATACTAAATTTGTTTCTGTTTGAGTGGTGGTAAGACAAATTGTGTATTTTGTGTCTAGGCAGTGCTACAAGGCTAACCAATATGTTTTGTTTTTACTTTCTCATATCAAGAGAAAGTAATATACCGGTAATCATGAAAAAAAATCTATCTCGAGATTATGATGAATCTTTAAATTTTATGTGGATCCAAACCCAAAAAAGAGAATTTTACAACTTTGTTTGTCCCCGTGTATGTCGGTGTGACCCTGGCCACGAATCCAAACCTGTCTGATGGATTTTGTTCAAACTTTATATGTAGATTTTATAGGACTGTACCTCAGGACATTTTTGATTTTCACTCTAGCTTTCAAATTAAGGATAGTATACTGATGAGTGATTTTTTTGAATTACAAATTTTTCGAAAATGGCCATAATGATTTTGTTTAAAATGCATATCTAGGATTTGTTTTACATGACAAATAGCACCACATAATTGGTTTTTTGCGGGAAAAATAATTGAATGGTAGTTAACTGACGGTAAATATTTAGAACATAAGAAATATTTCAAAAATAGCTCTAACGATTTTGTTCAAAATATATATCTGGAGACTGTTGTATAACAAATAACAATGTATAGTTTTTTGGGGGGTGAAAACTCATTTATAGGTAGTTTGTGATGACTGATTTTACAAATGGCTCTAACAATTTGGTTCCAAGTGGGTATCTTGGGAGTTTTTGGCATGCCAAATTAATACCATAGAGTACTTGTTTTGGGGGTAAAAACCTATTTAGGGGTAGTTTAATGTTGAATGATTTTTCCAACATATTTATAAATTTGGTAATAGGTAAAGACTAATTAGTATATTATTTCTCCTTTGATGCAATACTGTAATTTAAAAGATTTTTTTAACATCGCGTTTTACTACCCATTCAGGTACATGCTTGTGTACTAATTACGCTAATGAGCTAGAGATGAGGAGGGTTGAATTTAGAGGAAGTGTACCCGTTTTTAACATTCTACATGCAAGGCAATATGTAACATCTTTCAAACCTACTTGGTGGCTGCATGGTATAGGGTGCTACTCTCGCAATATACTAGACTGCTATTGATGGGGAGATCGTGGTTTGATCCCGGTTGGGTGTGCTAGGGGTTTCCTAAATGGTTTCCCACCCAACCAGTATCGAGTACTGCTCTCTCATCATTGGCAGTCTAGTCTATTGCAAGAGTAGCGTGAGTACCATGCACCATCAAAACGGTTTGAAAGATTTTGAATAATACCTTGCGTGTAGAATGTTCAAAACAATTAGAATGAAAACACGGGATAAAATTTGCTTTGTGAATGAACACTAAGCAAAATAGAAACAATTAGTAAAAAGTGTTGCAAGATTCAATTTGCACATGTCACATGAAGTATTTAGGCTCTCATAGAATGTATATGGGCAAAGGAAAGGATACAATGAGCTCACCATCGTTAATGTAACATACTAAGCTAAGAATAAGCAAATTTGTGTGAATAATCAAGATGGTTCAGATTAACTTTTTCTTGAATTTGGATATTTTTTTACCTACATATCCTGAATCTGAATCCTTGAAAACGTGTTGGGTTTAAGACAGGGGTTGACAACCTTTTGGGGGCCTAATTGACTTACAAACTTATCGAATGTCCCACAGTCAGCCAATGCTTCTATTATCTACTTTTGATTATTGTTTTTATCTAAACCTCTTATATTTATTAACTGTCCTCAAATACCTCTGTCTATCTAGAAAGAAATATAAAATATATAGTATTTTCAAATTAACAATTTACTTTTATTATAAATATTATAAAATTGCATAATGACTATAAAACTATTATGAAACATAATACATGCGGGTAGTCAGCAAAAGTAGAGTGTTTTAGGTTCAGTGTCATTTTGAATTGTGATGATTTTACTGGGACTTATCTTCAACATCACAAGGAGGGGAAAGGAGGGGGGGGGGGGGGGGAGAATTTAACCATGGTATCAAGAAGGAGTGCAAAATATTTTTGTCAGCACAGATCCTCTAGTTTTGGGTCGTAGATCATATATTTATTTAATAAAATATTTTATTTGTGGAGCAGCTCTTTAAATTATTATTAAGGACTTTGCATTTTATTGAGCCAACAAACATCCATGTGAAGAAGTAGTTCTACATAGTGACAGTCCAGTTCTCCAGTAAACCCTTTGAACTAGACAGTCCAGTTCTCCAGTAAACCTTTGAACTAGACAGTCCAGTTCTCCAGTAACCCTTTGAATAGACAGTCCAGTTCTCCAGTAAACCCTTTGAACTATCTCTATTTTTAATGCCGGGTGCTGTTAACAATTCTTAAGACTATCTTCATGAAAAACTCTAGAGTTAATAATTTTCCTCATTGGTCTAGAAATGACAGAAATTAATAATATTTTTGACATAAAGAAAGAGAGCCTGTTAAATTTATGAGCATCATCTATGGTTTATGTTACCTAATTTTTGGATTGGCAAATTTTTCTGAAGCATATAATTAATGTATTTTGCAAAAGTATCTTCTCTTGCAGTTGTTCCAGTTATTATTTTGATTTTTATAAATTCCTCTCTACTTGACAAATCACAAAAATGCTTATTTGTTGAGCTGTGTCAACCATATAATATGATTCATCCATCTGTAAAGTGCTAGGAAATAATCTGTAGCCATGAGCTCGGATAGACTTGTCACAGTGCATAATGATATCTGAACAGAATCAATAGCAGTTAATATTTCTTCTTTATTTTGAATTCAGTAAATACTTTCATGGCAGCTTCATTAAAGGTCTACTTCATGAACTCACATCGGTGAAAGGTTTTTTCCTTCTTATACAGCACACGCAAAACTTTGAACAAAGCTACACTAAGAGCAAACCAGTACATTCAAAGCCAAAGACTTAGTACCAAGGAAATCAGACAGGTTCACAGCACTGACATTTTAAAACAAAGCTAAAGTTCAAAAAATAGTTTGGATCTGCTGTCAATGTCAGAATCTAGACTTGCATATCTACTACTTGCATCTGTCACTTTTAGTTTGTATATGAGTCACATCACCACTAATAGGGGAACGCACTAACAATACCAATTATGACCGATTAAGGTGGGGTGCTAGTGATCACCAGTTTAGTGCATTAATTTTGCAGTTTTTATAGCATAAACATTTTTTGGCAAAAATATATCAAATATTTATTCTATAGAAACATAGAGTTTAGTTTTACGCACATGCTAATCTCAAGAGTTCTTGAATATCTCTCATGAGCATAGCGGCATTTGGTGACAAACTTTTTAAATGCAGAGAAAAAGTTCTCACTAAATTCCAGGACACCCTTGACAGATATTAAAGAACTGTTGAGATGAGCATGTGCGGAAAACTAAACTCTATGTTTCTATAGAAGAAATATTTTATTTATTTTGGCCAAATAAATGTTTATGCTATAAAAACTTCAAAAATACTGCCCTAAACTCACGCTCACTAGCACCCCATCTTAAGGAAATGTTTACTCTCAAAAATTATGTGTAAGCTGTGTTGGTGTACAGAATGTTGATAAACGACCATTTCAAAGTGGTGGTTGATCCATACAAGTTTGTGAAGACATTCCAAAATAAAAACTTCTCATCAATATGGTAAAGAATGGAAAAGGAAATAACCAAATTGATACAGTGATACAGGGTGCGCAAGGCGTTGTGGTGAAAAAGAATACTCCCCCTGTTCCTATCATAGGTGTCAAGCTAGAAGTCAAAAATACTGCATAATCAGATTTATCATGATACTCCTGTTATAATTAAATATATATATTTTGTCCAAACTTTAAAAATCCATTACATTTTGAACCTTCCGAAGCTAGTGAAACAAAATTTAAGAAAATTACTAAATATAGTGAGAATGTGGACATTAGTTCTAGCCATAAGAGAATAACATCCCGTTAGGAATTGCAATATTTGTTGAAAGTATTTTAAGAGCTACGAAAAGAGTGTGTTAAGACTGCTGAAGCCAATTAAATCAATGTTTGACATGATGCTCCTATGTCATATTCTGCCATGACGCCTGCAGGGATACTTTCTAAATAATTTGTAGAAGGTTTTTTCTCAAGAAGAAGAAATAGAACTTTCTGACGCAAAGGAATGAGTATGGAACCCAATGTTATAATCGAATACCAAGAAGTTCAAATGGTGCTTCACTGAGAAGTAGACTCCATTTTTTTACAAAAAGAACTTGTTACATACACTATAGTAGTCATGTACATCCTCTCATTTAAAAAAAAGGAGCAATTATAACCATCTCATTTAAATAAATGTAACTATATAAGAACTTTCAAATAAATGGTGTCATATGAACTCACCGCTGAAGATTGATTGTTTCCAGTGATGTGAAGAGCATCTTTTACATCTTGTTCTGAGAATCCCATCTCAACAAGGTTCTTCAAGGCCTTTTCATTAGGTTTGAAGTCACTCCTCTTGAAGGCTCGGAATGACTCCAACAATGATGCCACTGTCTTGCTCACACACTGTTGCTTGGACTCTGTGTGAGATAGCTGCTTAACAAGCTCATGTCGATACTTGCTGGAGCTTGCTACTACAGTGCTTGATTCTGGCTGCTCACTCCTGGGTGAGGCAGAGTCTGACTGTTGCTCTAGTAACCAATCAAGTGCCTCTGTCTGATTCATTCTAATGTGTTAAACAATAAAAATAAAGACAATATGTATTATATCATTGAACACTTGACACAATATCAATTTTGGTTAGAGTAAATGGATAAAATGATCAATGAATAAACAATTTTACTTATATTATTTGAAACAAACTTTTGGAAAGCATTTTACCACACCTTACATTTATTAGCTTTTTTAAAAAGCCAGATAACTGTTTATAAAGTGGTGGATGCATATTGACTATTTGAACATTTCTGAGACAGTGGGGGTGGAATGTTCAGTGATTGGACCTTAACTTTTAGTACCTTGATATCTGTAATCCATGACATGGTAAAACAGATGTTGGATTATCAGTGTGTTTGTGAGCAGTGAACTGGAAAGTTGTGAAGTTTAAATCTAATAATGTATTGATGTCATGTGCATGTGCATGTGCATGTTTATAGCAGCTATGCTAAAAGAACCAATAAAACTAAACTAATTTAGTAACATTACAATGGTGACGAGGATGGGATTCAAATAACTTAGTTCGGCAATATCAATGTCGGCCATGGCTGGTTATATTGGACATCTTAAGGAATTTAACCCCACTGAGGACGACTGGAATATTTTCAAGAGGAAGTTGGCGAATTTTATTAACCTTAATGGATTGGAAGCTAAAGAGTGTGAAACACTACTGAGTCATCTAAATCAGGTTGCTTTTAAGTTGTTAATAGATTTATGTGTGCCCGATACTCCTGAAAATAAAAGGTATGTGGATTTGATAGCTTTGCTAAATGCACATTATTCACCTGTGGTTTCGGTTTTCAAGGAAAGATCTGAATTTTATAATGCATGTTGTGGACTTAATGAATCAGTAGCAGACTGGGCTGCTAGAGTTCAGCATCTGGCTTCCAGTTGCATGTTTGGAACACACCTAGAATTTGCTCTGCTTGACAAATTTGTGATGGGTATACAAGACAAGAAAGTCAAAGAACGTTTATTTACCGAGGACCCGATCAAGTTAACCATTAGCAAAGCTAGGGAGATAGCTCAGCAGGTGATTGCTGCAAACACATTTTTCGAAGATATAGATGTTAAAAGGGAACCTGAAATTTTCAAAATGGCCGCTGGTCAACAGGGTAGGAATAATCGTCCTCTCAAACAGAATTTTGATTCCCGTTCCCCTTGTGCTGTTTGCGGCTACAATAATCACTCAACAGCGCAGTGCAGGTTTGGCAATTATATTTGTGCCATTTGTAAATGTAGGGGGCACTTAAAAAGAATGTGTCCTTCAAAATTCAAGCGGGTCACCTCTAACCGTATGGAAACAGAGGAAGGAGAGGGAGGACAGGAAACATTTAGTTTTTTTAACCTCAATCATTCTGATGCTGAGAGGTTACCATTCAGTATTGAGGTTACACTAAATGGTGTTAAAATGATTGGACAGCTAGACACAGGGGCTACCTGCAGTGCTATGTCAGAAAGGTTATACAAGAAACATTTTCAGGGTGAACGAATTATAAAGAAAAATGAGATAGTTAAATTCTACACTGAAGACCTGCAAATAATTCCGTTAGGCAGATGTTCACTTCCAGTTGTTTTCAAAGGGCAGGTGAAACAGATAGATTTCCATGTAATACCTAATGGGGGCCCTCTTATCTTAGGGAGAGACTTCATAAATGTTTTTGGTTTCAAGTTTAGTCAAGTGAACCAATTAATGATGCCAAGTGTGGACCTCAAAATAAAATGATTCAGATGTACCCAGAGGTGTTTACTGACAAATTGGGCACCTTTAATAGGGCAAAAATGTCCCTTAAGTTGAAGCCAGGGGCAGAACAAAAGTTTTTCAAACCAAGAAACATTCCATTTGCTTTAAAACCTAAAGTAGAGCTAGAACTAAAAAGGCTTCAAGATGCAGGTGTTATATCTCCAATCAAATATAGTAAATGGGGAACACCAATAGTACCTCTAGTTAAGCCTGATGGCTCCGTCAGATTATGTGGTGACTATAAAGTAACACTTAACCCATATTTAGAAGTAGACAGGCATCCCCTACCTCATGTAAATGATATATTTTACTCAATGCAAGGTTCTACTACTTTTACCAAAATTGACCTCAAAAATGCCTTTCAACAGATGGAATTAACTGAGGACTCCAAAGAACTAGTTACTATTAGTACACATAAAGGTCTATTTTGTTATAATAGATGTCCTTTTGGTATTTCTCCAGCCCCTCAAGAGTTTCAACATAACATGGAAACTGCTGTAGCAGGCATTGAAGGAGTGTGGTTTGGCAAGATGACATTGTGGTAGGGGGCCATACAATAGAGGAACATAATGAAAGGTTGAATATGGTACTGTCCAGGCTCAGGGAATGTGGATTGACTGCTAATATAACCAAGTGTATGTTTCAACAACCAGAAATAAAATTTTTAGGCTACATAGTGGGGAAAGATGGATTGAAACTAGACCAAAATCTGGTTAAACCAGTACTAGATGCTGAAACACCAAAATCAGTTAGTGAATTCAAGTCATTTCTAGGTATGGTAGAATATTACAGGAGATTCTTGAAGGGGGCCTCTGTCATCTTAAATCCTTTGTATGAACTGCTTAAAAAGGGGGTTCCATGGAAGTGGACCTGGGAATGTAATCATGCGTTTAATCAAATTAAAAGTGCACTCACCTCAGCCCCTGTTTTGGACCACTATAATCCGGATCTAGAACTAACACTGTCTACTGATGCAAGTCCTAGAGGCATCTCAGCAGTACTTAGCCAAAAGACCAAGGAAGGGGTTATACGCCCTGTCGCATTTGCATCTAGAGTCTTGACACAAACAGAGAAGAACTACCCCCAGATCCACAAGGAGGCCTTGGCTCTGGTTTATGGAGTACTTAAGTTTTCACAGTATCTTTATATGAGAAAGTTTATTTTGGAGACCGACCATAAACCACTCACTACAATTTTTGGCCCCAAGCGTGGAATTCCAGTCTTGTCAGCAAATCGATTGCAAAACTTTGCAGCAATTTTGTCAAGTTTCAACTATGAGATCAGATATGTTCCTTCAAGGAAAAATTGTGCTGATTATTTATCTCGAAGCATCAGTAAGGATGACCCACCACAAGATCTTATATTGAACTTCGTTAACTATGCAGAAGACAGCGAATGTTTGAATAAAAAATTGGTTGCTTCAGAGAGTGTAAAAGATAAAATCTTGAGTAAAGTAATAAAGTTTATTCAAATAGGGTGGCCTAAATTGGTAGATAGGGAGCTTAAGTCATTTCAGTCAGTATCTAGTGAATTACATATAGATCAAGAATGCCTTTTCCGAGGACACAGAATGGTGATTCCTTTAGCTCTACGAAATAAGGTTTTGGAAGAAATGCATAAGCCACATTTTGGAATAGTTAAAACCAAACTTATGGCCAAAAATTACTTTTGGTGGCCAGGACTTTGCAAAGAAATTGATAATTTGGTTTTAGGCTGTGGTCCATGCCAGAAAGTACAAGGTTCCCCTGACAGGTGTGAGCTTATTCCATGGCCATGGCCAGAAAAGCCTTGGAGCCGTATACACTTAGATTTTTTGGGGCCTATAAATGGGAAAACCTATTTGATGATAATCGACGCTCACTCTAAGTGGCTAGAAATTTGCCAAATGTTGTCAGTAACTACAACAGCCACAATTCGAGCCCTCATGGTCTTATTTGCTCGATTTGGATTACCAGAACTTATGGTATCAGATAATGGCAGTCAACTCGTTCGTTCAAAAGAATATACTAATTTTTGTGACTTACATGGTATAAGATATTACGCAGGTGCACCACATTTCCCACAAACCAATGGCCAAGCAGAAAATGGTGTTGGCCAGCTTAAACGAGCCATCAAGAGGGCCATTCTTGCTGGAAAAGATGTTCATATGGCCTTAACAGAGTTTCTAATGTATTATAGGAACACCCCTCAGCTAACCACTGGTGTTGCCCCAGCGATGTTAATGATGGGTAGAGCGTTGCGAACACCATTGGATGTCATAAACAATAGAACGGATGTACAAAACAACCCAAGCATGGAGGAAATAAGGGACCATGTATCCTATAAGCAAGGAATACAGCGAAGATACTCTGGAAGAAGGAAAACCATTTTTAATGTAAATGAAAGTGTTTTGGTCAAAGTTTTTAAACAAAACAAAGTTATTTGGGAAAATGCTATAATTCACAAGAGGTTGGGTGAAAGACTATACTTAGTGAAGTTGGGCTCAGGAGCTGTAGTGAAACGTCATTTGAGCCAAATGATTGCGGCATTACCTTGTAGCAGTCAGAATATATCATCACCCAAAGAGTCCCATTGGGCCACGCCATACCCGCCTGATTCTCCTATTCATAGGGGGGAACAGGACATCGGTGCTGAGGATGACTCGTTATTGCTCACACCCAGCCCCCTCATTGGTGATGGGTCGAGTCAAGACATGCAGGGGGACTCTTCATGGACATTAGGAGATGCACAGCAGTCAAATCCAGAAGACAGGGGGAATACAGGAGCAAGACAACAGGAGGCTGCAGAAGATAAACCACGACGGCCCATTCGACCACCCAGGAGGCTCACATACTCACCATTCTAAAGGAAGACAGGAAGGGGGAGATAGTGGAATGTTCAGTGATTGGACCTTAACTTTTAGTACCTTGATATCTGTAATCCATGACATGGTAAAACAGATGTTGGATTATCAGTGTGTTTGTGAGCAGTGAACTGGAAAGTTGTGAAGTTTAAATCTAATAATGTATTGATGTCATGTGCATGTGCATGTGCATGTTTATAGCAGCTATGCTAAAAGAACCAATAAAACTAAACTAATTTAGTAACATTACAGGGGGAAAATAATGAAGTCATTATTTTTTATCTTTATTAAATTATGTCCCACATTATATATATTGTAGTGAACAAGCAACATTTAACAATACTTGGGGAATAGATCAGTTAAAGTTTTGAAGGAATAATCCCTTCTTGATTGGCTTTTTCCTGACCTGTGACATCAAACTCATAATATATGGACATGTTCATTTAATAAGCACAAGCCAAATTTCTCTTTACAAAATTGCTAAATGTACACTTGGGTTTTATTCTCCTCTGCCTCACATAACATCCCTATTTTCTTTTAACTTCTGGTGTAAGCATTCCCCTTCTAAACACCATTCCTAATAACCCTAGGACTTTTTAAGCAGACTTCTTCATTACATTATACACTCATTTTATCAATCCAAAGCCTGTTAGAAGTAGACCTCATTACTACATTCTAAGTCCATCCTGAGCCATTTGTAAATTAATTTTTTCCCTATATTCCATGCCCCCCCTATTCATCCTGAACCTATTAAATATTAATTTGTTACCAAAATGTCACACCCCTCTTAGCCATATTGAGCCTATTGTAGATTAATTTGTTCCTTACATGCCACAACCTTTCCATCTATTCTGAGTCTATTGTAGATCGACTTTTTACCTATACATCACACCCGTCCTATCTATCCTGGGCCTTCTGTAGATTGATTTGTTCCTTACATGCCACATCCTTCCTATCTATCCTAAGCCTACTGTAGATTGATTTGTACCCTACATTGTTATCCATCCCTTCGATTTCGGGGGTAATTGGTTGATGTCACGACAACAGAGACTTCGTGGTCAGACACACATGAGTAGGAAAAAGGTTGGTGAGTGTGTTCCGGCAACGTGAGTCACGGTGGAACGGAAGGATGTTCCGGCAACGTTAGTCGTGGTGGAACGGAAGGATGTTCCGGCAACGTGAGTCACAGTGGAACGGAAGGATGTTCCGGCAATGTGAGTCGCGGTGGAACGGAAGGATGTTCCGGCAACGTTAGTCGTGGTGGAACGGAAGGATGTTCCGGCAACGTGAGTCACGGTGGAACGGAAGGATGTTCCGGCAACGTTAGTCGTGGTGGAACGGAAGGATGTTCCGGCAACATGAGTCACGGTGGAACGGAAGGATGTTCCGGCAACGTTAGTCGCGGTGGAACGGAAGGATGTTCCAACAACGTTAGTCGCGGTGGAACGGAAGGATGTTCCGGCAACGTTAGTCGCGGTGGAACGGAAGGATGTTCCGGCAACGTTAGTCGCGGTAGAACGGAAGGATGTTCCGGCAACGTTAGTCGTGGTAGAACATGAGGAAGTCCCGGCTACGTGAGTCGCGGTGGGAGGTATGGTGATGGTGGAGAGAGAGAGGGTTAAACAAATTGCTCTTTAGTAACAAAGACAATTTAATAAGCTCTTTCGTATGGGTGGTGCACCCAGGTGGGTCACCACTGATTGGCCGAGGCTGATTGACCGAGGCTGACTGGCCTGCCTGACTGAGGAATCACCGTATTAAATACCCTCCACTGCTGCCTGGCCTTGTCCAATGGGATAAACGGGGGCTTCTCATTGGTGTGTGAAAACTTGAGAGGAAGTGTCCATCACGCGAGCCAATAGAGACAGGAGTTCTCTTTGACGCTGAGTATAGAGGTGAACACGTCACGGACGGCTTAGAGAACATGGACTGTGGAGCGGTCCAGGCAGTAGAGAGGGTGGGTGGCGCGGCCTGTGCAAGTGCGGAGGAAAGAGACAAGGGCCGACTGAACAGTGAGGCACAACAACATGTCAAGCCCCCCCTCCTATTGATCTTGAGCCTAATTTAGATGAATGTGTTCGCTGTGTGCCACACCACTCCTATCCATCCTGACCTTATTGGAGGTGGACTTGTCCCTTACATGCTCCTATTATTATATATTTTTCCTAAATATCCAAATATAATTGATATAAATATATTTGCATGCTAACTATCTTTGCGAAGGTCAACTCAGACATCTGTATGTAATGTTTAGACAATTAGTTTTATTATCAACCCACCTGTTCCGACGAAGTGCCTCCGAAGCCTGTTGTTCACTGAAGCCCATATCCACAAGCTGCTTCACAGAGAGAATATCTGGCTCAGTTTTACCAGAACTCTTACTTTCCAGCCTTTCTCGAATAACTGCAAACACTTCATCAGCATTTGGACTGGGTGTCAGAATTCGTGCTGAAGCTTCTACCAAAGAAATGAGAATTTTGCGAATTTCACTCTGAAACTTAAAAAACAATTAAATATGTTACAATGTGTGCATTACAAGTATTAAACCTGAGAGACAAACTTTTACCATTTATAAATAATTTGTTTTAAGTTTTTTAAATATTATCTTACATCGGCAGTACACTCCAAAGGTGGGTGTTGTTTTGATATATTTTTTGGCTCGACATGCTGTGTAGCTGCTTTAATTTCTTCATCAGTTGGGCCTCTCAAGCTATCATCATTTGAAGGCTCTTTTGCAAGTGGACGACGGCATTCCACAAGTAAAAGTTCATCTGAAATGGATTAAAGCAGCTGCTATATTATCTTCCCTTGGTGTCAATGAGTCTTTAACAGGAATGTATATGGAGGCTGGAAAACAGTACATAAACTTAGGACTGGTGGTAATGTATTAATTTAAATAAGTTCTCCTAAACAGAATTATTCTACTACCTACAGATTGTTAATATGTAGCATACATAGTAAAATGTGTTTCAAATTACTTTCTGCAAACAAGTAGCAACAGTATGAAGTAGGAGAGGAAAACTTGAATAGTTTTGGTTATATTCTGGATTGAAAGGTTGCTGTCATGATTTAGTCTCTTGACTCTGACCTAAAAGGCTGAGGTTTAATCCCAGAGGAATGTAATAGTCAGTGGCATATCACCGCATTTAGGTGCAAGAAGTGTACGCTTGGGGCCTCAGTATCGCTGAGGCATCAAAGACCAAAACAAGTTAGAAGCAACACAAATCCTAAACAGCTAACTTATTGCTTTCAAAGAAATTGCTCTGTACTAAGTGTAAGGGTGGAAATTAAGCAACACATTACCAAAAACAAAATGTATGTCATGTGTGTTTAACATCGATCCCCATGTTAACAAAATTTGGAAAAAATATTGACATCAATATATGAAGTTATTCATTCTATTAAATACCCAAAAGAATAAACGCTAATAGGTACTAATAAAACTAAAAGGGATGCACAAAGTGGTTTTATTTTATACCGCATGAGTAGGGTCTACATGATTTATTTTTTATTTATCCATCTTTGTTTACTTGAAAAATAATAAATGATGTATTTTTCAATTAGCACATTTTAGTTTAAAATTGTAAAATAAGTTTAAAATTATTTTTAATACATAAGACCAATTACTGAGGGAATTGGGAGATAAATTTAAACAAAGGTTTTAACAGTACTAACTATGGATGGGACTGTCAAAAAATTAAGAAAATTCTAGCCTTTTATTTTAGCATCGTGTCTTACTGTCTTAGTACTTGTTTAGATGATAGAGTATTCACTAATAATATTTGTTTTTTTATAATTTTATAATTTTTACTTTCTCTCTATCTTACAGGTAGAGAAAGTATTGTGATCGTCAAAAAAATCGAAGTCGAGATTTTGATGAATTTTGACGTTTCATGACTTCCTGAATCCGAAAAAGTGGTTTTTGAATTTCCGTCTGTCTGTCTGTCTGTCTGTCTGTCTGTCTGTCTGTCTGTACCTCCAACTAGAGCCTAAACTATTTTACCGATTGAGCTGAAACTTGATATCTTGGGTTTTCATAGGGTTGCCCCGAGGGGTTTTTGGAATTGGACATCTACCCCTAAAATTAAGGGTAGTTTACTGAAGGGAAAAAACAGAAAAAGTCGATTTTCTCAAAATCGGCTCTAACGATTTTGATTAAATTTCATTTATGAACATTAATAAATATTCCAAACAAAATGGCTACCCTCAATATTTCGGCAAAATCGCTTTAAGGGCTCCGGTCTGATGCGTAAATTAACATTTTTTATAATAGCTCCGAAACTATTTGAGATATGAAATTACTTAGCATTACAAATATGTATATATATTTATAATACAAATATTTTATTCGAAACATATTTTTATAAAATCAATAATTTTTAATCTATACGCAATTATATATATATTTTTAGCTTTTTGGACATTAAAGCTTAAGTATTGCGATCGTAAAAAAAACTAACCTGAAATGTTGATGGATTTCGACGTCTCATGACCCCCGAACCCTAAAAAATAGTCTTTGCAATGCCATCTGTCTGTGTGTCTATTAAAACTTAAAATTAAGGGTAGTTTACTGAAGGGCAAAAAGAGAAAAAGTCGATTTTCTCAAAATCGGCTCTAACGATTTTGATTAAATTTCATTTATGAACATTAATAAATATTCCAAACAAAATGGCTACCCTCAATATTTCGGCAAAATCGCTTTAAGGGCTCCGGTCTGATGCGTCAATTAACATTTTTTTAAATAGCTCCGAAACTATTTGAGATATGAAATTACTTAGCATTACAAATATGTATATATATTTATAATACAGATATTTTATTCGAAAACATATTTTTATAAAATCAATAATTTTTAATCTATACGCAATTATATATATATTTTTAACTTTTTGGACATTAAAGCTTAAGTATTGCGATCGTAAAAAAAACTAACCTGAAATGTTGATGGATTTCGACGTCTCATGACCCCCCGAACCCTAAAAAATAGTCTTTGCAATGCCGTCTGTCTGTGTGTCTATTAAAACTTAAAATTAAGGGTAGTTTACTGAAGGGCGAAAAGAGAATAATTTGGTTTTCTCAAAATCTACTCAAACGATTTTGATTAAAATTCGTATCTAGGCGTTGATTAAGATTATAAATAAACTGGCTATTTTCATTTTCCTATGAAAATGATTTTTAGGGTACTTTACAGAAGCGTTAATTTCCGTATCTCCACAACTATTGGAGAAACTAAACAACTTATCATTGCAAAATTGTAGGACTATCAGAAATAAAAAAAATTTATTTGACATATATTTTTATAAAAGCAGCAGTTTCTGAGATATTTGCAAATATATTAATACAATTTTGTGAGCTTTAGTTGTAAACATATACTACTTAAGTCTTAACGCAATAATTCTCCAATGCCATAGAGTAATTAAATATAAGTATCTAAAAAAGTATGTTATTTTTCCTTAAATCTCTTAGGAGAAATGTTTGCATAGCAATGATCTATCTCCATTTTAGACTCAATAGTCAATATTTACATTTTTTATTGGTCAAAATGTATAAATGAATAATTAAATATCAATGCGATGACTTGAAGATCTGCAACACCTTATAAAATGTTAAAATTTTAACCAGAAATCGAAATTTTAATACGAAGTGTTGACCCTTGTGGAAGACATTAAACTGTTTTAAATGCTCTTAGGTGGACAAAGATGCGCCTCTTTTCTCATTGATTCTATTTCATTGTATATTATTTTATGCGTGTTCTTATGTGGAGTGGTGATGATACAATGTACATTATTCCGTTCAGAAATCTTACGAGTTTATAGAAAGAGAGAGAAAGTCTGTGCGGTGTGCCGTACCATTTATTTTAAATTTGACTTGGTTAGTACAATAAATTTAAATTCATTTTACAACAGTATTTATTGTTAATTATTTCTCATCATTAATTTACACCTACAGTTTAATCATCATTAGCAATTTATAAATAACATAAAAGACAATGGTTATTCCTGTGAACAAATTACAAAAAGAGTAAACAAATATAACGTAAGCAAGAAAGAGGGGAAAGTGGGGTACACTGTTTGCTTATTTTTGCTAACAAAGGGAGGAGGGGGTTCAAAATTGTGCAAGCTTGTGTAGTACTTAAACACCCCCTCTAAGAAAATTTCGAATTCAAGATTCAAAAATATATTTTAAAATTTTGAATTGGAATTTGTTTTAGAACTCTAATTCTACCGATTGGTGGTTCAGCCCTGATATAGCTACAGGACAAAACTAAAAAACAGACACCATACCATTAAATTAACACTCAGATCTATAAATGTTATAATTAATTAAATTAACAAAATTTAATCAATTTAATGTTAATTAATTAAAGTTATTTATTTAAAAAAATTTGATTACTATTTCTATCTGACACCTTAACTCAGTCGGTAGTGTGTCTCTCTACTGAGCTTAGGGTCCCGGGTTCAATTCCCGGCATGGTCAAAAAAATTATAATTGGTGAAATGAGGGTTTACTCTTTCACAGTGATGAATTAACACCTGGGGATTGGATTTTGTGCCTGTTCTGGTCTTAAGTTAGATTATAAGGCATACAAAGCTATAACAGGGCTAGCAAGCCGGCAGTGAATAATCTATGGCTTGAATAAAAAACTAACCCAGGCCAGTATGACATAATCATATGTGTAGGCCTACCACCCACGTTTAGTGATTATATTAAATAGATTTTATCTATAGGCCTAATTATATGTTTAATTTTCTAACACATGAAAGGTTAGTAGCTTAGTTTAAGCTGGGTTGGGAAAGTGTCATACTGAATATATATAAACTAACCTGGTTATCTTATTATAGCAATGATATCATATGATGCCTAGTACTTAGATGAGTGGAACTTTTTCCTATTTAATCTTAAAGTTTTTTTGGTTCAAATCAATTCTAAGCTTACCTACGTGTTTTATGGTCGAAAAATATTTTGCCGATATCAATATTTTAACAATTTAAGAAAAAAAAAAGTTGAGATTGGTACCGGTAAGAATAAAGTGTAGGTCTACTGTCCTTGTTGATTGTGATCCTGCGATAAAATTGTTTTACAAACTTTTATTTTACACATGATTACCACCCACACCGAATTGACCTCGCTTCCCCAATTATATTTATTGTATACCATATCTAAGTTGATAGCTTAAATTTTTTAGGAGTTTGTGCGGAAAAATGAGACTTTCATTAGAAAGTCTCGGTCACCCCCTACTCTTTTTTTTTCTAAGCATTGCGTTTTACTACCTGTTCGGGTTATATGCCTTATCCCTACTTGAGTGTATCAAACCAATTAAGAGTTTACAAAAATAATTTGGTTTGAAAGTTTTTAATATCTAAGATGGTTCAGAGAGAAAAACATAATATTTACTAGACCTACCACAGCTTTTAAGACCCTCTTGAAAAACAGTGTTGTCATTTCCCAAAGGCCTTCTCTCAGACACCAAAACGAGTCTAAAATTGGGTGTCACTTTCACAGACTCTACAGGGTTGTAAAAATGGCAGAGAGCCATGGTTTTCAACTTATCCATAGTGAAATCCTGTGCAGCATCAACGTCCCAAACATAACCTTCCAAATTAACAACTTTCAGCTTCACAAGATCATTGGTAAAAAGATTAGAATCTGAGACAAACATATCTTCGTTTGTAGGAACGTCCCTTCTAGTTTCACTTTCACAACGTCTATTTAGAATGTTTATTATTTTTTGGCGACTTCCAAACAATTTTTCTCGCACCCAAGGAAGCATGAAAACTTTGCAACAAATTCTTGTTCCTCGCCATCTGCCATAAAATGCTTAAATTCTAGCAGACGATTTTTATTTCATGGTTTATTAGAATCGATACTGTGCTGTCGATGTTTCGAATATCGAGATAGGTATGTCTAAAGGGGGTGTGGCGCTTTACTTGAAGACGATGTGTGAGAAATTTAGGTTATTTTGGTTCAAAAAGATCACATTAATTGAGTTGTTTAATTTAGCCTTGTTGTTATGTAATTCACCACGGACGTTACAAAAGATTAAATAATGCACTTTAACAATGGATGAACTAAAGAAAACAATGTTTTTATTCTGTGAAACCGGCAATTCTGTTGCCATTCAAGAAATATTAAAACAAGGTAAGTTATTAGTAAAATAAAAATATCCATAATTAATTATAGTGAAATATTTGTATATTTACTTACTTATAGTTATTGGAAGTAAACTATTTATTCTAATATATTTTTCCAATTTCTGATGTTAATTAGATAGGTAGGCTTACATTAATTTACCTATTTAACTAAAGTCCTAATGTACCTGTACTAAGGCACTTAAGCTATTAGGCCAATACTAGGGCTCCAAAATACATTGTGTAACTCTATTTTTTCGCTCCTAATTAGAATCATAATCGCTGGCGCCAACTCCGTGGGGTTGGGGGCCCCAAGCTCCCAATGCTGTTAATATTTTAACGAATCTGGGTCCTAAACGACGCAGCGGTAGCTCACAACATGCTGTCAAGCTTTGCCCCAGCAAGCCCAAGCTATGTTATGCTCGCGGGCTCGGACCCACTATGGCCAGAAACAAAACATCATCTACCTTTGTCCCAAACCCCCTCCCCTCCTCACCCGCCTCAGTGGCGCAGTTGGCTAACGCGCTAGTCGTGTTGAGCTTGGCCGCCGAGGACGGGGAGATCGAGGTTCGAATCTCGGTCGGGTGAACTGGGGGTGGTTTTCCTAAATGGTTTTCCACTCTCCTTCCACGCAAATGCGGGTTCACTTCCTCTAAATTCAACCTTCCCAATTCCTAATCCATTAGCGTAATTAGTACTTAAGCGTATAACCCGAACGGGTAGTAAGACGCGGTGCTAAATATTAACCCTCCCCTCCTCGTCCACCGGCCGGTCCTCAAAGTCACGCGCAAAACTGGCAAGTGGCAAACTCACAGCTTTGTTATATCAAGCTGTAAAAAAAACAAGATTTAGGTTCTAATTAGGCATAAAACTCAAGTTTCAAGGGCTTAATTTTTTAAAAATGGGGGGGGCCCCCGGATCCCCCGAGGGTATTCCATACCCCCATGCCCCATCCCCCCCAATAATTTTCACAAGTTGACGTCCCTCATAATAATGGTATTCCTTAGGCCTATCCAATCATATCATTATAAAGGCACAGTACCATAAGGGATCCTAGCCCCTTCAAACCTCTCCTAAAATGTCAAAAATATTATTACTTATCTACTTTATGGCATTAGGAACTCTAAAGTTCATTGCCATACTTACAAAAGTATGCCACCCAACCTATCTTGAACTAGTTGTATCCAGTCCACCTCATTACACCCTTTCTTTTAGGTCCATTCTACTGTTATTCCCCCATCTGCTTCTAGGTCTTCCCATTCTCTTCCCATTGGGTTTGCAAGTCAATATTATAGTTAACCTAATAATAATAATATTTAGCACCGCGTCTTACTACCCGTTCGGGTTATACGCTTAAGTACTAATTACGCTAATGGATTAGGAATTGGGAAGGTTGAATATAGAGGAAGTGAACCCGCATTTGCGTGGAGGGAGAGTGGAAAACTATTTAGGAAAAACCACCCCCAGTTCATCCGACCAAGATTCGAACCTCGATCTCCCCGTCCTTGGCGGTCGAGCTCAACACAATTAGCGCGTTAGCCAACTACGCCACCGAGGCGGGTGTTAACCTAATAGAATTCACCTTTAAAAGACATTAAATGAAAAATAATGATTTGCTCAGTGCCGAATTCTGACCTCAGAATCCAGGCATGCGTTCATGAGGGATTAATGAAGTGGAGGTCTGGGGTTTTCTCCCCAGGGAAATTTTGAAATTTCATGTTGGAAAATGTGACATTTTATGTATGTTTTATAGTTAAATTTTGAAAGTAACCACTTTGTAATCACAGGTTTAGGAGGTTGGAAAACGCTCAGAATACGGAGACTTCAAAGGTTAATCAAGATCCATACGTTCTCTCTCTCTCTTTCTCTCACACACACACACTCACTCACTCACTCACTCACTCACTCACTCACTCACTCACTCACTCACTCACTCACTCACTCACTCACTCACTCACTCACTCACTCACTCACTCACTCACTCACTCACTCACTCACTCATACACACACACTCACACACTCTGCAACTCTAATTCTCAATAGGCAAATCAAATAACTCTATAGCACTATAAAGTTAAATTACAAATGGTTGGATGAACAAATTAATTTAATAACTTGAGCATATATTATATTATATGAAAATATCATTATAGTAAACTAATAGACATAGATAAATTAAAAATATACTCTACAAATTGGGCACATGTTTAAGTTCTGATTCTCTCAGCTATACAGTTAATTTATATACAAAATCGGCATTAAATAGCACACACTGTTAAATAAAATCCTATACTAAAACAAAGGAAACACAATGCATGCCATACTCATAAAATAACTTTGAGTACAGCGTTATTGGCTGGTGGCTGCTATGTGTTGCGTTTTCTAATCCGCATGCAAGGCCTGCTGTAAGTTTGGGATTGGGAGGGGAAAGGAGGACGGCATGCCTGCGCATCACTGTCCCTCTAGTCTAGTGCCTGGTAGCGTTCAGGCAGCCGCATGCATCACTGCAGGTAACATACAGAGTCAAGCGCGATGCTACCGAATGCTTGGAAGCGGGGCTGAGGTAAACATGCCCATAAAAGCAACAATATTGTTAGGATTGTAAAAAATACTTTTTACTCTTATGTCTTTAAGCATGCATGCAGGATTTGCCCCTGGATATTCTATAGTTAAGTCGTAAATTACTATATGTTTGTGTAATATATGCTCATGCAAAGTTAGTGGTTGTCCTAAGTTGTATGGTCATTGGCATGAAGGGAAACAGGATGAAGATTAAGGTACAAGGGGAGGAAATAGAGCAAGTCTCGGTTTTTACCTCTCTGTGAAGCTAGATACGCGAAGATATGCGATGCGGCCAGGATGTCGAAACTCAGATTGTCATAGCTAAGGTAGCATTTAATAACAAAAAGAGAATGAGGTTTGACCTCCTGGATAAGGGATTGAGGAAGAAACTGGCAAAGTGCTTTGTTTGGAGAGTGGCATTAAATGGGAGCACTAACGAAACAGGAAGAATGGAGACTGGAAGCATTTGAGATGTGGGTGCGGAGAAGGTCAGAAAAGATAAGCTGGATGGAAAGAGTGAGGAATGAGGTGGTGCTGAAGAGAATTTGGGAAAATAGAATTATATTAGACGTCATTAAAAACAGGAATAGGAACTGGATTGGACACTGGTTGATAGCGAAAGTCTTCCAGTGGATGCTATGGAAGGAATGTTGGATGGAAAGAGAGGACCAGGACTAAGAAGGTAGTACCATATAATACATAACATAAAGGTGGGAGGCAGTTGCAGAATGATGACGAGGATTAATGAGGACAGAACAGCATGGAGAGCCATCCCGTTAGGCAGAAAAGTAAATAATAATAATAATAAGTTATATGACTATCCAAGACATGTGTTGGCTGTAGCTGACTATTTTTATGTCAGGTATGAAATCCCAAAATCATACAGTTAATGTTTGCTTCTACACATAATTCTTTTAATATATTCTAAAAGGTTTTTTCAAATGGAAATCTAAAAAGAAGTTATTTAATTTCCTTTGAGAATCTATGCCTTCCAGGCAAGGCCGTAGTCAGGGGGGGGGGTTTCGGGGTTCAAACCCCCCCCCCCCCCCCCCGAAATTTTATGAACAAAATATATATGGCTGTATTTATGGTTCAAACAATATCAAAATTAAGGTACAAGTAAAAATTAGGGGGTTATGTTGCCATAAAAGACACTTCAGATAGCTTCTAGAACAGTTTTTTATTTAGAATTTTTTCTAGCCTCCGTCAATTGGGGGATGGGTCCACCAAACCCCCCCTAAAATTATTGGCTGGCTACGGCCTTGCTTCCAGGCATTCTATTCTTGCATGATATTCTTAAGAGGTTTTTCTCTTAAATATTTTTATAATTTAAGCTTTATTGACTACTGGTGATTAAAGCTTATGTTGTTTATTTTGGGGATATTTTGTGCTCCATTTGTTTCTTTAAGTGTTATTTTCACTGGCTGGTTTTTGTTTGAATATATATTCTTGTTAAATAAAAACATAATTCTTTGTTGAATAACCTACTTAAAGTATAACTTATAAAAACCAACACTATGTTATATAATTTTTTTAATGCCACTGGAAAACAGTTATATTATAAATTACTACAGTTCTAATTATATTTTCAAATTTTTCAAGGTGTATCTGTAAACTGCCAGGATGACATTGGATCAACTCCACTTCATATTGCAGCAGCTTATGGCAGGGTAGAACTAGTGGATGCCCTTGTCAGAGAAGGTGCTGAAATCGACAGACCCAATAATTTTGGATGGACCCCCATCATGCAGGCAGCAAGAAATGGACAATCAACTGTGGCTATAAAGCTTTTGAATAATGGAGTCAATGTGAATCTCAAGAATAAATTAGGTACTTAGTGTATTATTATATATATCTTTTATTGTAGATGCTTAGTCATTTTTGTTGATAGATGGTTTTCATTGAGAACATAGTTATTGGAACCTTCACACAGTTCAATAAAAGGGTGCATAGTATGGTATAATTTAAAACTTTACTAGTTATATCTTTATTAGTTGAGACCCGCATATTATGTTGGCATGCAGACTGAATCCTGAACTTATATATTCTAATTTGCCAGTAAAAGGAAGGTTTGTGTTTGAATACTGGTTGGTTTTACTACTTCCACCCTTTTCTCCTGCTCAGAGTAGGTTTCTTTGTGTGCCATTGGTTGAAAACATTTAAAACAAATGGGAAACCTTCAACCTTTGCTATGATTGCAGAATACGTTAAAATGTTATTAAGTCAGATTTAAAATGATTGTATTGTTATATCTTGCTCTATGTTGGTTTTATATTGTATGAAATAAACATAATTTCATTATATTGTCAGTTAATACAAATTATAGGTACTACATTTTTAATAGGTTTATAGGCTACAGTGACTGTAAAAATATATTGGCTCTGGAAAACCTGAAAAAAAGTCGGGGAATTTTAAAATATAGTTTGGCTGGACATTCTGAAAGGGATGGAATCCTCGATGAGGATTCGAAACTTGTCAAAGATATATATTTTTGTTTTGTTTTTTAATTTTAATTTAAATTTGTTTTATAGCTCTAATACTGCTTATTGGTTGTTCAGTCCCAACATAATTATAAAAACTTAAACAGACCCCCCAGACCATTGATTTATCACTTAGCTCATTTTATTAATGTTATAGTGAATGCATTTTAGCAAAGAGTGCTAACAGTTACTGGTACTATTTCTACTGTTATATTCCTATTTCCTCCAATGTTAATTTTTTTTACAAGATTTGTATTCAAATTTGAGATTTATGACTCAAAGTTAAAATGATGATTTAGAATTTTTAAATAGTAGATTTGAACCATCTCTAGTTTTTAATAATGTATTGGACTTTCATTTAATTATGCTATTATTATTTTTTAGCACTGGGTCTTACCACCTGTTCAAGTTATATGCATTATGCTATTAATTAGTTTTTTGTAAAAAGTTGTGTAATTTTACATGTTCAGCATACAGTATTTAATTTGCAACATTTCTCTTCAAAGGGTAAATTAAATTTCTTCAAGCTAGGTTTAAGCAGTAGTATATCTTACTCATGAATGTACAGTATACTGTACAACTTAACAGCTTGTATTTTTTTCATTGAAACAATGTTTTATTTTCAGGAGCGAATTTATTGGCCTTGGCAGTGGCTAGTAATGATGAAGCAACTATAACAGCTGTGATTAATGATATGTCACATAAAATAGTGGATATTTCCCTTGACCCACTACCACTTGCAATTGCTTCTTTACACGGCTTTACCAATGTTGTCACTACACTACTAAAAAAAGGATTCAATCCCAACACTGCTATATCATGTACAGGTAAAAATATGAGCTACCCTACCTTTAGTAAAAAAAAATTCTTCTTAAGCACCAAGTATTTCTACCTGTTTGGGTTTTACGCTATTTACATGGTGGCTACAGACAGGGAAAACAAGGAAAACCTGGAAAAGTCAGGGAATATTTGAATTACAGGGAAAACAGGGAAATGTCAGGGAATTTAACTAAAAATAAGGAAAAGTCAAAGAATTAAAAAATATGTATAAAATATCCCATTAATTTAGCAACTAAACACTAAAATAAAAGTTAGTAATACCTAAATAAAATAACATTTTAATTTTTAAAATGACTGATAAAACTGTTTATTTTTAGTAGATATACACTTTTTTTTAATATGTGATCAATAATAAATAAAACAAAAGTCATCATCCACCATTAAAACTGGGAAAAAAAGTAGTCAGAGAAAATTGAAAAATGTTGCCTGGAAAACCTGGAAAAGTCAGGGAATTTTGTAAATTATGTTTTGTAGCCACCCTGTATTTAATACAAGATTATTCATTTGGATGGGATAGAAGGATGCCCCCTGTATTCCAGCTCTTGTCAAACATCTTCAGTTTTAATCCAATCTCCCCTTGTGACAACTAGAATGTTCCTTGAAAAACTTCATTCCCATGGCCTCAACCTTCCTTGTTCCTCTTGCATCCAATGTCCAGGCTACTGCTCCATACTTAACTGATGGGTATGAAGTACACCCTATACAGCACTTGCTTGCACTTACAGAGGTACTTCAGTTTCATATATACTTTCTAGGGCGGCTCTTCTTCCTTGTCATCACTATTACTTGACTCTTCATCATACTAAATTTAATCCCAGACTCTTTCACTTCCTCATTCCATTCCTGTACTTCCTCTTCTTCCTCCACCCCACCCCACATACTAAGTTATCTGCAATCATCATTGCTTTCATCTTACCCTCCCTCACTTTCCTTGCCACCCTATTCATGACAATTTCAAGTAGTAGTGGTGAGAGAGCACACCCCTGCTTCGCTCCATATTTTAATTGAAACCCCGCCATCACCCTTTCACTGTCTTTACACAACTTATGTTATAATCATACATACTTTGTACTCTCATTGCCACCCTCTTTCTACTACAGCTTCCTCCATAGCTTGACAAAATTTCTTTATATTCATCCTATCTTATGCCTTTATCACATCCGTAAATGTTACCAGGTCTTCCCCATAATCATATCTCTCCTCCATCAGTTGTATAGCTGCAATTATTAAATCTATCATCAACCTCTTCTAGACTCTAAACCCATGTGGTGTGTGTGTGTGTTTTTTTTAGCACTGCTTCTTACTACCTGTTCAGATGATCATGGACCCATGTTGTTCCTTCAACCATCTTAACTTTATACTTTTTCTCAGCCTCTGTTCCAAGATAGTTTCATACATTTTAGCACATTGACCCGTTAGTGTTATTCCCCTATAATTTTTGCACCTCTTTCTATCGCCTTTCTGAAATATCGCTACTATGATACCTTTTGTTCAATCCTTCGGCACTTTGTTCTCCTTCCACACTGCCATTAATACCCTATACCACCAATGCACTCCCATTTCTTCTGTGGCTGTTATAATTTCCATTATAAGTTCATACACTCCTGATGCCTTTCCCTTCCTCATCCTTTTCAAAACATCTTCTAGCTCCTTCCAGATTCAGTCTAATATCTCCTCTAGCACCCTTCCTTTTCCTCTTCTTCAGTTTGTAAATATCCTTCCTTGTCCAGATTCAACAGTTTCTCAAAATACGTTTTCCACAAACTCTTTACCTTCTCGCCCCTCTACCTTATCCTACTTTCCTCATCCATAATTCTGACTGTCTTCCTTTTTTCCATTCTCCTTTGCCTCACTTGACTGTACAGATACTTTTTTGCTCCCATCCACATCTGTCAGCAGTACTTTTGTCCATTCTTTCCATCCATGTTTTCCTCTCTTCCTTCACTATCCTTTTTTTTAAATCTTTCCTTTCTTCCCTGTGCTTATCCTCTGCCTCTCTTGTTCTTTTGTAAGCCATTCCTAAATGTTCTTTGCATTTACTGTTTCCTTTACCTTATCATTCCATCATGGTATTTTCTTCCCTCTCCTCTTGTTGCTAGTTCTACCAGATATCTCATCTGCTGCTTCTACCGGAATCTCATCTGCTGCTTCTAACAGACAGTCTTTAAACCTTTGCCATTCCCTCTCTACTACCTCTATCTGTATGTTGGCAGTGTTCCTTTAACTCTTGTTTGAAAATCCACTCTCTCCTTCTTCCTTACTTAGCTTTCATACTCTTACTATCTTTTTTTGATTATTTTTTCATGTGCACAGTTTTAATATTATGTCGATAAAAATAAATAATTTACAGAAATCAAGACAATTATTTTATGTGAAGAGGCTCCCAAAATGTATTTATTCTAGGGCCTCTGAATTCTCTGTGAGGCCCTGCACTTAATTGATAGAATATTGACTTACTTGAAGGAACATAGATTATAATTAACAGTAAAATGTATATTCAACAATAGTTTTATGTAACTATGTTAATATACCATATTATATTTGCCAATTGAGAAATTCATAACTGCTTTTATAAATGTGCTTCTATGCCAATATAGTAATATTATTAATTTAATCTTTGCATTCCATGGATATAGAATGAGGAGGGTGTTTATTAAGACAGACCATTGTATTTGTCTAAGAAATCATAATGTAGATTAAAACTAACTTTGGAGTACTTGACCTTCATTTGAACCTTTGCCTCCTTATTCATTCAAGCCCTCTAGCACATACCTTGCTCTCCAATTTAATGAATTTTAAAATGCCATAAGCAATTAATTTACTTCATAGATACTGTTTCCCAAACAACCTCATTGAGAAAATTAATTTTAAATATCTTGCTTATTCAAAACAAGAAGACATTTATATTTCGTGATCATAAAAACATAAAGAACAATATATTTTATAAACCATAGCAAAGATTGAAACATTTAGTTTAGAGTTATGCTTGGATACATTACCTTCCACTACCTCAATCGAATGCTGTGGGTAAGAGACTAGAGTATTAGGAAAAATTGTGCAATGATTTGAGCATGATTCTTGTGACCAGTAACATTGAAAAAAACTCGAATAGTCTCATCCTTTATTTTCGTCGCTTAGTATTTTTTAATACACACATATGAATCCAACGAGTTCCTAATATATTGTTTGTAGTTAAAGGAAAATAAGTGTAGCCTATTTATAAGCAAACATTTAATCCAAACAAGTTCCAATATGTTGATCAATTAAATTATGACTATGTACTGAAACAACTGAGTTAATTAAAAAACCCAGGAAAGATCGGGCTGAAATAGTGATGACTGTATATTTGTTATGTTTATGAAATTTGAATCTTATTGATTACTAAATATTGGTTTTCTAAGGTTGGGACCGAGACATTTTCTTTAGTTTGTTTTTTACTTTTCTTCAACCTTTTTTCAACTTTCTTATACAAAAAAATATATAACTTATTTTTTAATATATATATATTATATATATATTATATTATATTATATATATATATATATATATATATATATAATATCATATCAAACAATGGCACAATGGTAGGGGTGCTAAGCTCTGTTCGCACTTCTTCACATACTTTGTTTTTTTACTCAAGCTAACGTTCACTTAATGCCATTTTGACCCACCCCAATCAAAAAATGCTCCGGCATCTATGATGTAGTGTATTCACTTATAAACGGTTAATCCATCTTGGTTTGCAATTTTTGTGTGAATGGCAGTGAAGTCCTTCTTTCTTGTCTTTCTCTTCATTCCCTCAAAAAAAGGCCGATAGAAATTTATGAGAAGTCATGTGTATGTAGCTATGGTGGAGATATATGTATGGGAGGGTTTATTTTTAATGGAGCTCTCTCTTCTTGTAGGTTTAACTGCCCTAATGATGGCATCATACAATGGACATTATTCAGTGGCTGAACAGCTTTTAAAAAATTACTGTGACCCAGAGATTACGAACTGTATAAACCAAAATGCTCTTGATATTGCTTTCGAAATGGGACATGAGAAAATACAATCTTTACTCACTAAGAAGACAAAAGTGAGATCTAACTCCTTTGCCAATCAACAACCTAGTAAGTCACCTCAAGGTTGGGCTGCAACAGATGAGAAACGAGATATTCAAACGTGTGGTTCTTATTCTCTAATACAAGATCAGTTTTCAATGAATTGCCATATTTTGAACCCAAATGTGGATTCCCCTTTATTTAGTCATAATTGCACAAGTCCAATTCATTCACCTGAGAGCGTCGCAGAAAATTATGACTTTTTTACCCCTCAAGAAATGAACATCAACCCATTTTCTAACATTCCTACCTCTCCTTTTCCTGGTAGCTCTTTGTACCAACATATAGGTAATCCTTTCATACATCCCCAAGTTCCTTGTTCACCAAATCCCTGTTTTCAGCAAGCATACTTCAACAGTGTTCAAAGATATTCACACAGCCCACCTCTAGATAACTCTCAGAGACAACCTTTCACCCCTCTGACCCATCTCTATCCCAGCACTTGTCATTGTAACTACTACTATCGTTCCTCGCTTATACACTTTGTTACTCCCCCTCGGCAGCATATTCACAGTCCCTATGAATGCCCCCAAGAGTGGTTCACTAAACGAGAAGGAACGAGATTCTCTCAGAGTATTCCCTGTGGACTCAAGAATTACAGGAAAAACAAAGGGTTTAAACGTTGGTGGAAACAAGTGACTAACAGGTACTGGTAGTGTGCCAACTTCATAATTATACAACTATATACATAAAATTAATCGGATGGCTGGTGGCTGGGTTTAGAAATTGGAAATATAAATCATCTTCTAGAAATTATTATGACGCAAAACAAATCAAAAAATTACTTTTTTTGTGTGTATTTTTTACTATTTTATTTTTGATTGTACCTTTATAAGAGGGAAAAAAATTTCTTACCATTTTTAAATGGTAGGTATCAATTTTGAACTTTAATTTGCTTATTCTGTTCATATTTTTTGCATTTGAATACGTCGTGAATTCTTTGCTGACCAAACATTGGTCATCCAGTCTGTGGGCATACAGTGGATTCTAACATTTCCTTTGGTATTTTACCAATACATGTCCATGCGACCAACTTAGTTAAAGCTTTTGTAAACTGGGAACTACCCAATGTCAATTTGAGCGATGATAAGAAACTATAAAATAACTTGATTATATTGTTGAGTGATAAATTATTGGCTGAAAGCTAGCATTTTACTTCAAATTAAGTAAATAAAAATCAATCAAAGTATGGTACTATCCCAACACTTTTACTATGAGTCTGCAAGCTCACATTTTTTCATTAGAGTTAAACTCGAGATATATTCTTGGAAATCTCACAAGTATCAAGTCAAATTGAATCAAGTTTGAGTCCAATAAATTATTCTTATAATATCATCATATCAATCATCATCACACGTCGTTGGTTGTACGCACTTACCAATATAATGTATGATTTGAGTACCAAATTTAACATACATCCCTGGCATTCCAATTCACAACTGTATTAATACACATCTCAATAATATCTAATATTAAACTATATTAAAAAATGAATCATTTATTAATTTAAAAAAAACTGTTTTTTTAGAATAAAAGTAAGACTAATATTCTAAATAAAAACAAAAGTCTTTGAAATAACAAGCAATAATATTTTTGCGGTGGAAAGAACATGTTTTGAATTTTAAAATTAACCTCTTTTTTTAATTTGAGGAAAGTAAAATAATTTTAGCTTGAATAAATAATTTTAAAATAAACTTGTGATTATTAGTAACCAAAAATAATATATGATTCAATTTGATATAGTTTTAAAACAATATTCATGAATATAGAATTGGGTGTATGGATATAATATACAGGCCTAACTAAGGTGACCATATTTTTTTTTAGATAACTTATAGTATAAATACTTTTGGAAGTATGGTACTTGATTAAAACCCAGTACTTATGGGTGTATGGCCTATTCTCTAAGACATCAGGACCTCACCCCAAAAAACAGTACTAACCTGCAAATAAACAGTATGTCACCAACTTCCTTAGTTACCAGACACCAATTTTGAACAAAATCATTGGAGTTACTTTTTTTTAAAAAAGAAGCTTTTCAAAAATCATCATCAATAAATTACCATTAAAATAGTTTCTAAGAAAACAATAAATACAATTATTTATATTTTAAAAACTTGCCAATACCCATTTTGAACCAAATTATTAGTGCTATTTTTAAAATACATACCAAATTTAAAAATAATCAATTATCAGTAAACTACCCTTTTATGACTTTTTTTTTAAACAAGTAAACCCTATATATATTTTATTTGTCATATCAATACTACCAGATATCATTTTAAACACAATAATTAAAGCCATTTTCTTAAAAAAAAATCAAACATGTTTATGATTACAATACTTTCTATTTACATGAGAAAGTAAAAAAAATGGGAAAAATTATAAATCAAACATAACAATTTTACTCATTTTTGCTAAACTATCATTTCGGTAATCCTTGTTAATTTGTCAAATGTACGTATTTCATGGATGAAAATTTCTGTTCCTAACATCTAGCTTCTCTTAAGTTTTGCCTGATGACTTTGTGTAAAGTTGAGAGAAGCTTCTTGTAATATAAATACATTTTGTCAAACAACAGAACTAATTTTGCACATGAAAATATTGAGAAGTATTTGGTAGCAATAATGTTGTGCCTTCATGGAAAATGTCTCCTAGCATAATAATAAATTAAATGGACTTAATTGAGTATTTTGGTACCTTTTGTTACTTTACTATGCCTATTTAAGATACCTATTTATATTCTTCTTTTAGTGCCTATTTGCCTGATTTTTGTTTGTTGTTAATTTTTAGTGCCTTAAAATCTGCCCTCTAGTTATAACTCAATATAATTATTTATGTATTTGTTTAACTCCACAAATATGATATATTTGAGATTTGTGATATTTTAAAAGGAGAGTGACAAACTAAATAGGGCCCATTAATTTTGAGGACAAAGCAAACTATTGTCTACAATAGTTACTGTTTATGGAGTTTGATTTGCTTTTTTTCACAAATACATTGCAATTTTTGATGAAATGGTAATTGATAAGTTCCTCATTGACAATGATTAAATGAGAATCAAAATAGTGTTCTTTGTTGTTAGCGAGCAACATATGAACAGTAAATCATTTGAAACTATATTGTTACTATGACATTATAAAAAACAGTCTTTTTTTAGATTTCAAATTTTCTATTTGCTTCCATGTGTGAACTATAAAATATATCTTTATTGTTTAAATTTTACTCATTTTTTGCTCACTAAGTGTAGTTTCTACAACTTTTCACCTCCTGTTCCATAAAAACCAATTATTATTTGTTAGTTTGCAAATAAGTATAATATTTACTATTTAGAAATACTTCAATTTACCTCTTCTCTTAAACAAGATCTGGATTCACTACTGAATAGAAATTTAAGCCAATATTATGATATATTTAATTATTTCATCAATAGCTTATTCTCTAAAGTAGCTAGCTACCATATTTAATAAAACATGTATTTTTAGTGTTTGTTTATTGTAACAGGTTTCTTGGAAAAAAACTCAAAAACTCAAGCCCTCATTATTTAGGAAAAGCAAATAGGGATCTCAATGTATCTTCAAAATGCACAATAAATACCGAAAATCATCCAACAACTTCAAAATGCTTTTTGAATTTTCCAGACACAATATGTAACAACTCTGTAGTGTATCTGATGAGATTGGAACAATTTCAAGTGTTTAAAACACATTATGTCCATATTCATCTACACTCTATCAAATATAAATTCGTATTAGCTTTCAATATAATGATTATTATTCAAGAATTACATAATTCTTTAGAAGGGCAAAGGCTTAACCTACTTTCGTCCAAATTTTCATCAAGTGAATAATTGTATTGAAACAGGTTACTAGGTTATAGTTAACTAGCATTCATTACATAAATGTTACTAAGGTAAATTACTTTAATAATTATTAATATAAAATAAATATATATAAAATTAAATTTAAATATATATAATAAATATTACAATAATATAAAATCTAAATACCCTAAATCTTCTAATTATCCTTGTGTTCTATTTTTGTATTATATAGTTCTCGTTTCTATATTTATTTTCCATTTTATATTAATCTACATAGGAGATGGCTGCTTATTCTAAAACTAATACTCTAATGCCTTACATGCTAACTTAAAACTAATGTAGTTTGTTGCATTTATATCTGGGATGATACAAGTTTTCTTAGCGTTTGCTTCGGAGCACGATGGTTGTGTTGTTTTTGGCTACACTGGATAGCTACAAAATAGCCATCCTCTCAGGCCAACTGATAGTATGACGGTGCGGCCTCAGTTTACACTTGTTACCAAGTGTTCCAAGGTTATGTGGCTTCTTAGGCTGATCCAGCCATCCTTCAGGTATCCCCTACAATATTGTAGTATTGCCTGCCATTATGTCAAAGCCAGGTACCAGCCGTCAGCAGAATTACTGCCATTGGAATCCGGGTTCCTACCCTCGTCCCTCAGCAGGCATCTCCAGGATACCTAGAAAGTAAGTAAGTCGCGTTCCTGTCCTGTATTGTTGAGTCATCCTTTTTTTAATGTATTTCCTAGTATTCCTACAGTTCTAGTCTTCATCTCTAGTCTCGGCCATAGTCTTCTTGGTCTGAGTCGTCGTCCTTGCCATCTCTAAGGTATCTTATTCTCTCTCTGTTTTGTCTAAGGGCGGTATGCAAGAATGTATAGTGAACGCTTAGTGGAACGATAGTGTGGTCCCGAGCACACTATCGCTCCACCTTTTAACCTATAATGACGCAAGAAACCCCACGCTAGTGTCCACTAAGTATCCGCTTAATCAAGTTCTTGCATACGGGCCCTAATTCATTCTTCTTTCAGTCTGTCGATGTAGTCATCTCGTTCCTTGTGTGAGATTATAGTTGTGACTTTGTTGAAGAGTTTTAATAGGATGCCATCACCTAGAAGGTTGTAGATATGGAGTCCCTGAAGCACAGCTTGTTGCTGGTTCTCCTAGATGTTGTGTGATTCCACATTTCCAAACAACGTGCTCAGCTGTCGCCTCCTCTCCACATTTGCAATCTCTCTTCTCAGTCAGTCCAATATCGTGGAGAAATTATTTGTATGACCTCAGTATTATAAAAGTCTGGATAGGTTGTAGTGTTTGAGCTTCAGAGCTCATGAATACTCGAAAACAGAATATATCTAGTAGCCTACAATTGTGCTCTTAACGTATCTTACAAGAAATTGTCATTAATTCCGGACACCTTGAAATATTCAACACTGTTGATATCACCATGTGAAGAATTTAAACTATGTTGCTACTGGATAAATATTTGATTTCTTTAGGTTAGAAATTGTTTTGCTCTGAAACTGTAAAAACTACTGAACTCGGACTCAACTTGTAGACTTCTTATCCTCGTTAATGCTGTCACTCCAACCCTTGCCAGAGTTCCACTTGGCGGGTGTCTCCTTTCCTAACCCAATACATTGTGCCTCTCTGCCTAACCTCAAGATCCAGGGAATGGAAACCTAGTGCGATTCTCAGCGTGTCTCTTGATTCATCAAATAGGTGCCAGAGGGCCTCCTCAGAAGTATATCACTTTGAAGCACTCTTTAGCAACTAACTGGTTTTACTCTCGCCAGCCGATGAGCCAACATGCTAGCCCCATAACCCACCATGCAGACAAGTATAGCCTCGTGGTATTTTTTATCGTATGCATATGAAAACGAAACCTCTGCTCTATGCTTATTATCTTATTCATAACGCGTTTGGCTTTGCCATATACTTTCTCTACGTGAGATTAGAAGTTTCGGTTTTTGTCAAACGGCACACCCAGATATTTGGTTGTCTTACTCTTCTATATACTAAGGAGGCTAATTTTGAGTATGGATTCCTTAAGATGTCCCCTAAAAAGCATATAGGTGATCTTCATTGGTGCTAATTTTAGCTTAATCTTCTAGCACCAGTTATCCAGACCCTCTAGTACACGTTTGCCAGCTATAATCGCGATTCTCCATCAACTACAGTCCTACTGTTCTGTATTGTGACTTCACTTCAAGCAAACCAGGTTCAAGTCTCGTATCCCGAAATACCGGTCCACTCACTGAACCTTGGGGATACTCCCGGACATCTCAATGTGGCAAGTGGTGAGGGTTGTTTTACACCCCCCCACCCTTCTCCATCTCCCACACCCATGTTAAAATAACATTAAAAGCAATATTTCAATTATATTTTTAATGTACCTTCATTTGCCTTGACGCTTACCTTGCATTGTTCCACTTTGCCGCAACTTATAAGATAGGAGCCATAGTGTAGTCTGCCAAGGTAAGACTGCTACCTTACAGGGTAGACTGATTGTGCTATATCATTTAATGAAACATCCACATCATTTGGAATGCAAGCTTTAATTAATACTGATATTAGTTAGTTCTATTATATATTTGTATTAGAGTAGTTTCTGCAGTACCTCTACTTTGGTTACTCTGTGCTTGCTTCACAAATAAATCCCATTGTTTTACTTACCTATATATGTTTAAAACAGGTCCAACAAATGTGAAAATAGATCATGTTCAAGATGATACCACCGTGTTATCCACATCCAAACCAGTGTTAAATTTGGATAGTTTTCTTCTCAAGCTGGGACTTCAAGAATACATTCCTATTTTTACCAAGCAAGAGGTAACAAATTTACTATCATCTATTTATTAAAATAATCTCTAGGTTTATATAACAGGGAAAGTAAAAGTGATTTTTTAAAGTAAAGTTATTTTTTATAAATCTATGAAGGTTTAATGGAAGCTGAAAAAACATATATTTTCCAACCATTTGTTTAAAAGTATAAGTTTTACTTCACTTTCTTCAAGCCATTAGTACTTTGAATAATATAATCTATTGAAAACTATTAGTTTTGTTTGGATTTAGTCTATTGTATGGAAAGTAATGGGGAGGATGTAGTGGAAAGATGATTTGTAATGATAGTAAAGACTATGTACAGTGGCGACTCCTCCTTAAGTGCGCAGGTGCAAGTGCACTCCTTATAATTTCACACAAAATAGTATTTAACATTATTTTATTTAAATAATAACATTTAATAATGAATAGATTTTTTTAGAATATATTTCTTAAAATTAGCTATGCTCTTGCGTGTTTCATTCTATTTACTATTCCACTTGTTTTCCTGACTGCTAGCGCTGTCCTAGTACTTCTACTAAACTCCAGGGGCATGCAACAATCTGAGCATGCGCATTGCGAATAAAAGAGGTTATTGACCTTGCAAGTTAGTTTTAAAGCGGACCTTTAACACATGGCCTGGTGCGCAGCTTGATAGCGAACTTGCCGATATGTTTTGATCAACTAAAGCGTTACTACCAGTAATAATGTTTTTTAAAGTGTGGTCTTTCTTTTTCAATCTGTACACAATTAATTAAGTAAAATAATTATGTAAATAGTAGTTAATTAGTTCATAATAATTGACTGTTTTAGTGTTTATTTGAAATATCAAAATGAATTTTGTGCAAAACATTAATAATTAAAAAAAAACTTGGTTTATGTAAATAGTTGTTATTTGTTAACGAGTTCGATTTAGTGTTTTTTTAAAATATCGAAATGAATTCTGTGCAAAACATTTTTCAAAAAAAAATTTCTTTGTGTACTCAAGAAGAAAAATTAGAAATTAAAAAACTTGGTAGACCGACACCAAATATTGTTCTAGAAAAACTAACAAAAACTAAAAATCGAGAGTTTACTAGAAAATTCAACGTAGAAACTTACAAAAAGCATCCATGGCTATGTGGTTGTAATGTAAAAAATGCATTGTTCTGCTTTCCGTGTTTACTCTTTGGTGGTGACTTATCTTGGACAAATGTAGGTATGACTGATTTGAACCATTTAAGTGAGCGAATTAAAAAGCATGAAATGTCATTGTTACACAAGAACAATTCTTTAGATTTGGCTGTACTTGGCAAGACCAACATACGAGCACAGTTAGATTCTGGCTACAGAAGAGCTATCGAGCTTCACAATAAAAAAGTGACTAACAACAGGTATGTTTTAAATATTATCCTAAACTGTATTTGATTCTGTGGCGCTTTCGAACTGGCCCTTAGAGGTCATGACGAAACTGATTCATCTTCTAACCCTGGAATATTTCGTGGACTTGTCAATTTCAGTGCGGAGTTGGATGATGCTTTGAAAGGGCATTTAGAAAAGTCTACAGTTTTTAAAGGCACCTCTAGTTCAATTCAGAATGAAATACTTCAATGCATGCTGGATATTTGCCATGAAGAAATTTCAAAAGAAATTAATAATGCCAGTTTTTTGGCTGTTATAGCTGACGAAACAACTGATGTCTCAGCTACTTTTCAAATGGTTATAATTTACCGGTATATAGTAAACGGAAAACCAGTGGAAAGATTTTGGAACTATGTAAACCCCCCATTTCATGACGCTGTATCTTTGTCAAATTGTCTCAAAGAGGAAATAGATCAACATGTAGAGAAAGAGCCTCATAAGTTAATAGCACAAACATATGATGGTGCTTCAGTTATGAGTGGATCTCTCAATGGTGTTCAGGCTAAAATAAAGCAGAGCTTTCCTAACGCTGCTTATGTTCACTCTCATGCACATCAAATAAATTTGATAATGTCAAATGCAGCTTCAATTAATCGTAATGTCCGTATATTTTTCGCCAGTTTAGGAGGATTTTGTACATTTTTTTCTCATTCCCCTCAGAGAACAGCAATTTTAGATGAAGTTGTGGGTAAACGTTTACCACGATCAGCACCTACAAGATGGAACTTTCATTCTCGAACAGTAAACACAGTTTGCGAATACAGAGAAAAATTTATCGAGTGCATGGATACAATAGAAACGAGAGATGACATTAAACATATAGCTACAATTGAACAAGCGTCTGGTCTGAAGAGAACATTAGAGGATGAAGTTTTTATATTTTGGCTAACTTTTTTTCATAAAATAATGCCTCATGTGGATATATTGTATAACCAGTTGCAAAAAAGGGAAACTGATCCAGCCTTTGTAAAAAACAAAATAGATTGTTTCATAGAGGAAATTTCCAAAATTAGAAATGAAAATTATATAACTGATGATCTTGATGAAAATAAAATAAAGTGGAGACGAAATGAAAGCCACACTCGTAATAGAGAGGCTAAAGAGGTTTGTGAAGTCATCATCTGTCAAGCAAAAGACAGATTCAGCTTTACTGGTCATCTTGTTGCTGCAAATTTGTTTTTGCCAGAAAAGTTTTCTGATTATTGTAAGTTGTTTCCTGATAAATATTTAGAACTCACAATAAGTTCATACCCATTTTTAGATGCAAAAAAACTCCGCACAGAGCTAAGTATCATTTATGTCAGGGATGAATTTCGAAATATGACTGGCGCTTTAACTCTATTCTCATTTATAAATGAAAACAATTTGAGTGAAATTTTTGAAGAATGCTTAAAACTTTTAAATATTATTATAACAATCCCTATGACAACGGCAGAAGCAGAAAGATGTTTTTCTACACTAAAACGTGTCAAAACATTTTTAAGAAATAGTATGCACCAGGAAAGGTTGTCAGCTCTTGCCATGCTGTCTGTCGAGAGAAACTTTATTATGAACATTTCAGACTTTAACTCTAGAGTCATTGAGAAATTCGCAAAATCTAAAGAAAGAAGAATGGACTTTTTATTTAAAGTAGCTTGAGGCGTTTAAGATTAGATTGTTGGGTGTTTTGTAAATAATGTTTTCATTGATTATGAGTGTTTTATTCTAAGGTGTTTAATTATTAATAATTGCGCCAGCAAAGTAAAAGATTGTAATAATGTGGATGTGTTCAATTATTTTTTATTTTTTCCAAATTAATGTTGATTTGTAATGTACTTTAAATAACAGCTCAGAATGTCAGTAATTGACTAAAAATGTGGTTTTTTTTAGCTGTCAATATTTTTACCGTCAAAACTTCGTAATTGTATGTATGGATTTTTCTTTTAAAAGTCGAATCCTATATTTGTTTCGAAGCTTCACACACCCCCGTACTGCTGTGAAATATTAGCCTAAATAAAACAATATGTAAATATAGATAGGTACGATATATTAAAAGTGTATATACCATATTTTAGAATATTTAAATTGTGCACCACCTATATTTTTGGTCACGAGCCGCCACTGCTATGATAACTAAGATAACTAAGATAACCTAAGCTGTGTTAAGATGAAGAAGGGTTGGACAGAGTGGTTCCATACAAAAATTGAGTCAATTGGAGGAGTGTCCTCTCACCTCATGGTCATGGACAAAGTATCAAGGAAACTCGGGGAGGAAAGAATGAAAGCAATGAGATTTGCTGATGAGGGAAGAGGAAGTACAGGAATAGCTTAAGGAATGGAGTGAGAAAATGAAAGAGATTGAGATGAAACTTAGCATGGCGAAGAGTGATGTGATGATAGCGACAGGCGTGGAGATATGGCCTTGAAAAGTTATAAAGCTGGATGGAATATAGCTGAGAAATATACATAATGTAAAGTGTCTTGGAAGTGTTATTGATGTGAAAAGTGGGATTATGGAAGATCACATAAGAGCGTATAAGGGGTAGATGTTCTACAGGTGTGTATGAGACCTGCCATGGAAAATAGAAGTGCCCTTGAAGTGAAATTAAGGGCCATATTGTGCAAATTTAGACCCATAGTTATATATGCAACAGAAACATGAACATTGGATGTAAGCGAGACCAGGAAAGCGTAAGCCATGGTAATGAAAGTTTTTGAGGATCATGCTAGCCGTCACAAGAAGAATCAGAATTAGGAGTGAGATTGTCAGGCAAGAGTTGGGGTACAGGGAGTACATAAGATAGTATAGTAAGCAAGGGAGAAAGATGAGATGTGATGATCATGTAATGGAGATGGAAAAGGAAAGCATCTTAAGGAGAATTGTGTATATGTATGTGGGGAAAATACACAAGGAAGACGAAGAAAGGAGGGGGGGAGAAGAAGGCACAGATAACAACAAGTGTGCAAATGAGAGAATGGTTATGTAACTAAATAAAGTAGGAAGAATGATGGAAGGGCAGAAGAAAATAAAGGAATTTTACTAAACAGATATGGCCATAGGCTGGAAACAATAATTGATGAGGATGTAGTAAATTGTTTAGTATATTAAAGTCGAAACTTTTGATAATATTGGGAGTTAAGGTGAGTTTACCTTGATTTAAAAAAACCAAATACTTTAAAGTTTAATCACTTTAGTTCATAGGCTATATTATCAAACATTCAATATTAATTTTGATTTTTTGTTTATTTTACATCTTGATATATATTTTGTATTCATATTAACAATTTTATATTTCTTATATAAAGTTTGGTTAAGTTGTAGACAAGGGTGTATCTGTGTGACTAAACCCTATGCATGACTTATTTGGTGCTGACTGACAGTTCACAGCTAACAGCTGACGGCTTTGAAACGTTACCAGACCAAATTATTAATCCCTACGTTGAACCATATGATCTACAAAAAACATGTGTTTAACAGCTGTAACTTCTGACAGTCAAAATTTAGGTATATACCTAAATGTTGAGTGTCAGAAGTCAGCTGTGAGCTGTCAGTCAGCACCAAATAAGTCGTGGAGCTACTGTACAGTAGCCCCATGACTTCTTTGGTGCTGAATGACAGCTGATGGCTTTGAAAAGTTACCTGACCAAATTATGTATCCCTACGCCAAACCATATGATCTGCAAAAACATGTGTTTATCAGCTGTCACTTCTGACAGTCAAAATTTAAGTATATACCTAAATGTTGACTGTCAGAAGTCAGCTGTGAGCTGTTAGTCAGCACCAAAGAAGTCATGGGGCTACTGTAGGTGGGTGGAGGAAGGTAACCAAGGGAGCTTCAACCCTTCCTTCAGCCTCAAAATATAAAAAACTTCTTTGAAAACATCTTTCTTAAACACATTGTTTTAAGACACAAACGAGAGTCCTCCATATTAGTTGACTATGAATGTACCTGATTCCCACTCATTGGAACTTTAATATTATTTATTTGTAAAATACCTTAGTGTTTGTTTTTTATTTGTTTCAAAACAGGCTTTGCACTGTCAGGGTTGGTATAGTCACACTTATGAGACCCAATTTGAGCCCCTACTAGAAGCAGTTGGTAGTGACATATTAAGGCCTTGTATCTGTTTGTATACTTAATGTGACCTTCTAACCATCACCTAACAGTATCATTATTCAACAGATTGACTGGAAACACCATTTTCTTGTTGACTACTACAGATCTGGAAGAAATGGGTATCCACAACCCTGAAGCTCGAATTCAGATAATAAATGCACTCGCTGCTTTTTGAGTTTTCTTATCAAATGAAGAAGAGAGAACTAACGTTTCTAATTACATGTTAAAACTTAAAACATAATTTTAAAAATATTGTATACAAAGTTTAAATTAAAAAAAAAGTTTTTGTTCAACATTGTATTTATTTTAATAAATTCATGCTTTTAAACATAAAACAATTTCATCAAAATTTATTATGACATTATTTAAAAGACAGTTAACTTTTAAGGTGTTTTTAATCATTACTAATTATTATTCAAACATGAGCTCGAAGTTAGCATACACTAAATTTCCTATTTGCCTTAGTATTTTTTTATTTAATTTTGCCAAGTACCGTTTTATTGAAAGTTGTTTATCATTTTCTAAAAATACACAGTTTAATTAGTTATCTAATAAAGAAAAATCAATTTTTCGTTTGGATTAAAACACATTAATTAGAAACATTACAACACTGATTGAAAATGCCCATAAAGGAATGTTCACTATTTTAAAAATAGCAATAATTTTCTGGGGCAAGAAACATAATTTATGAAGCACAAATTAAAGATATAATAGAGAGCATAGTGAGGCTAAGCTAGGTGGGGCAAAAGCCCCGGGGGACAATTTTTTTTAGCAGTATTTACAACAATAGGAGTTTCATTTTTTAAATGTAAAAGTGTATTTTATTTTTATTATTTTTAACCTATATTATAACGAGTAACCAGTTTGAGTACTGATATAAAAGAATTTAACCAAATTAAAAAAAATAATCAAGGGGCATTTTTATTTTGCCTGAGCGCCATCGACCATATTGAAACATTCAACTTATTACTGTAGAATACAGAAGAATAACAATTTGGTGTTTCTCCACTTAATTATTTAGTTTGTTCCCATATCATTTACATACAAGAAGTCTAAACACTGAATTTTTCTACATAATGGATGTAACTCAAAATATAGGGCTACAAGAAAAATTAGTATTGAAGTCACAAAAAAAGGCGTTTAACAACTATAAATGAAATACAAATTATTGCTAAAAATTAAATTATGTCCACTTTTATTACTACTCTGGGGGAAATTCCAATGTCGGTAGCCCTAGGTAAAAATGTATTTTTTTATAAATTTAGTACCGTATATTTTATTTTATGTTCTTTGACTTATATATTCCATTTTATTGACCTCTAGAATTAATGTTATGTAATAATAATAATAATAATAATAATAATAATAATAATAATAATAATAATAATAATAATAATAATAATAATAATAATAATTTGATAAATAAAGCAAATATAAAAATTAGTGAGTGCTATAACTACACATGATACAAAATGTTAAAGAGTTCTTTGGACAAATAGTAAGTCCCAATAAAATTACAATGTAGTTGCCAAGTTGCATTCCATTTATTGATCGAATGTGTGGAAGATTGTGCATTAACATCAACATTAATACCTACTCTTAGCAATTAGGCTTTCCTCTAAACTGATGTTTTGCAATAAATATATTAGATACATTTTTTGAAACATTTTGCAGGATGAGACAAGTTAACTAGTATGTGCCATTTTTGAAGTGAAATTATTCATACGGTTTGATGACTAAAAACTAACAACCAAGTTTGTATTTCTATTCTAGTTCTAATGAGTAATGATTTATATATTCAAACTTATTGAAGCAATACACTTATTAATAGCATAGTGCACATGTAGTTTGTTGAAATGTGAAAAAAGAAGGGAAACATGCTATATTGTTACAATACTTCTGGAAATATATTGCCAGTTTTTAGTTGTTAATTTCCTTTTTTTTTAATCAGATATTTTTGAGCACCAATGAAGATGTTAGTTTGTTGAAGATTTTTCACTTATATAAATTCAATTTAGTAGCTTGTGGTTTTTAAAAATTGACCTTGTTAGCTAATTTTGTTATGGATATTTGTTGCTTTTAATGCATTTTATTGCAGCTTTTTTTAAGATTTCTAAATCAAAATTTTCATGTTATCTACAAATCTTAAATTTGAAACTAAGAAAATATGCTGTAAGCATAATAAGTTAACTTTCCTGTGAGCATAGTTATAATTAATATCCCTTCCCCCACTTAACTCTCTAAGTTGCTATAAAAGTTAAAAATATAGTGACTCATGATTATCTGGGGTGGTAGAAAATAAACTTGGCCAAGAGTTAAAAAAAACCTGATAAATCCAGCGATCCGCATTGCCTCAAAAGTAAACACTGAATAAATATGCACGAATAACGTAAAGTAATTAATTATTTTTTGTTATGGGCAGATGTTGCCACTTCCGTTCAATGACAAGTTCACAATTTTGCTAGTTTTATTTTCTGTTATTATGTACAGCCAAATGCAAAATTGTGTTTACATTTTATGTTAAATTCTTCATTCACACATACATTACTGGACAGTTAAATAATATTGTGTTAAAAAATTAAAAATTACCACCTCGGTTAATCTGAAACCCCAGATAATCTATAGTCTACTATAGTACCTAAATGTTTACTTTTTATGTTATAAGGTTGATTCACACTAATTGGAGTATAAAGGTACATCATCATCCACATTTATTTAAATGGCAAATTATTGGAATCCGGGCTGGCTTTGAGTTTTGTTATAGAATTGGTTATAGAATCACATTGACATAAACTGTCTAGTGTATACTGTTTAAGACATTAACTCTTTTATTTATTCAGATTTTTTTGATATAATTTATTTTTAAAATATTTTAGTCCTTAAAATCATCTTCAGGGTTTGAAGATTCAAAGAACTCATTTCTATTAAATGATATCAAAACTCTAATAGTTCTCTCTTCAACTCTTATTTTTTAACATTATTTCTTTTGAACTAATTTTGAATCTCTAAATAATAATTTGATTAAATTTTTGTGTGACATAATTGAAATAAATTTATTAAAATTGGTTTTTAACAAGTTTATTGCAAATCTGTAATTATTGTGCTTCAAACAATATTTCATTTTTATCATTGTAATATTTTTATATTTTTCACCTTTGGAGATTTTATTATTTGCAATAAAACATACACTATTCATATTTTTATATTAAAATAAGTTTTTATTATCTGTACATTACACCTTTTAAGTATGTCAACTTGAAAGTGTTTTTACACTGTTTTAATATCACTTAGACACCTTGGAAACAATAGAATATGCAGATACCTATTTTATATGGTATATTATTAAAACAAGCAGTTGTCCCGCAGAACATTAGTTTCAAATTGAACTAGTTATTGAAGTTCATCACAATATCATTATAACATGCAGTTGTCCTGTAGAACATTAGTTTGAAATTGAACTAGTTATTGAAGTTCATCACAATATCATTATAACATGCAGTTGTCCTGTAGAACATTAGTTTCAAATTTAACTAGTTATTGAAGTTCATCACAATATCATTATAACATGCAGTTGTCCGCAGAACATTAGTTTCAAATTGAACTAGTTATTGAAGTTCATCACAATATCATTATAACATGCAGTTGTCCCACAGAACATTAGTTTCAAATTGAACTAGTTATTGAAGTTCATCACAATAACATTATAGGCTGCAGTGCCCTGCAGATTATCAATATTTTATTCACTGTTTACATATTTCTGTCACATTTGTATGGTACAAAAAATATTTTTTGTTGGGTTACACTCTAATCCACTCTCATGTTCAGATAAATCAATAAACTTGTAAACAATATTGTTATATAATGTCTTTACTTAAATTATATCAGTTTTTAAAAGTATTAACACATTTAAATTAAACTTAACCAAAATAATAATGGTGTACATCACATAAATAATTCTTCATAATCTAATCAAACAAATCAAAGAACTTTACTACACAGATATAACACTAAAACATATAGAAACAACAAGCAATACTCTCTTGTTTTAATTTTTTACAAAAGAAATAAATCTAAATGAATACAAACTTTAAATTTCTTAAGTCATTTTTAAAAATATTCTGCCCCTTTACCTTACATAATTTGTTGGTTGAACAGGCCAAAACAGCACTAATATTTCTTTGAGAGAAAAATAGTAGGAAGAAGACTAGCCATATGAGGTAATGCCTCAATCTCTAATTGTTATGACTTAAAATTAAATTAATTCAACTTCACAAAATAATGAATTTCATCTCCAACAACAAATATTATAAAATTATCAATACTTTGCCTTAAATTCAAATCAAGTTTCCTTACCAATAAAACATAATGAATGATTGGCTGTATTGTTAAGTAAATAAAATCTGAATTTTTATCACTCAATTATTTAAATAGCTGAAATTGATGGTTTTGTATTTGTCTTACAGCCTTAAATTCACAGTCACCCTTCTAACTTTTATCACACAATCAACTATATCAGTTGTATGGCGTGATGTGCTGTGAGATTAAGCAAAACTTTGTTTGAACTTTACTTTTTCATTGTCTACATCACTCAGTTGATCAGTCATTGGCCGACTATCAACGAAAATATATTCTCTTGTGAGTTATTTAGAATAGAGTCTGTTAGATTGGTCTAATGGGAACAAGTTTTTTTCAAGCTTTGATAAACCCTGCAACACTCCACAGCAAACCACTGAACCATATAGCAATAAAACATTTGCTAATCATAGTGTTTTTTACTGTAATTAAATTAAGTCTACAAATAAAATCTACAAATTTGTAATTTGTAGGCTAAATATTTTCACGATAGCTAATGTTAGCTGCAGGTTTGATGCTCATCAGGAATAACCACGGAATTTGGTGTGGCAGGTAGAAGTCATTGGAATTTTCAAATATTTTTGCAATTATATTTGAAATACAAATTAGAAGAACTCAACCCACTGTAATTTATTAGTTTTACCTCCAATTCATGCTATTTTGATTATATTGTCTTAAAAATTCTTGTGTCGATAAGATAATAGAAAACAGAGATAATAACTAGGTTTTTAATTTATGGCTTTGAAAATATCTAATACTAAGAAAATGCCTATATTTTGATCAGAAAAACCTGCAAAAGTTGGGAAATTAAAAAACTTGGTAAGTGTATAAACCTTGAGTTGTGATTCTAAGTGCTGAGACTTATTTAACCCACCAATTATTTATTTCTCTTCTTTTCATGGTACAAAGGAATAAAAAATACCATATTTATGGGTGCTCAACTAATAGTTTTTAAATCTGGTTAAGAGGCTAGTATGAAAAACTAGAGACTAAATGAATAGTGATGACTAAAGTGTGAGGAAGAAGGCTATCAATACGTTCATTTTGAGTTTGTTATGAAATTGTATTTTATTATCCTTTGCTTTGAAGAATATGTTACCATGTGTATGCTAAAATCATCACATGTTTATAAAAAAATACATTATAATAGTATTTAAAAATTGTTAATAATTATAAACTTAAATTTATATATTTTGTTTTGTGTAAAAAACAAAGTTATGCCATATTCAAGAGTTTTGTAGAATTTTATTTTATGTTCTCTATTTTACATTTGATATTATTTCTTCTCAACATAAAAATACATTTTTCTATCATGTAGTAAATATTTTTAGAGGCCTTTCTTGACTGACAGTGAAGACAAAACCGAATTATGAATAAGAGAAAAAATAAAAATAGAACAGGAAAGGTTAAGCACATTAAGTACCAAGCATATAGTGGCGACTTGTGGGTTGTTTCCAAGGCAAGCAATATTTTACATGACACTAGGTTCACTAGTAAACTGTTACCCTCCCCTTCACTATCAATTTGACAAACCAAATACAAAATAATGTAACTAAAGAAAGTATGTTTATTGACTTTAAAGAGCAAGTTTGATACTGAATTAGGAGCAAACAATTTATTAGTACAGTCCTGTCAAGCGTCGTTTGCAAACCACCAATGCAAACAGATTGGTTTGCAAGTTCCATTGTTTCACTGTCTTGTACAGGAAGTCTTATAAAAAAAACCTTTCCAGAAAATACTATAACCACCACCTTTTTGCTTCACAGCTACCATGAATATAACATGCTTACAAGTTTGATGATATGTTGAGGTAAGCCATGACTTTGTTAACAAGGTCAGACTTCTTGTCCTTGACCTTACAAGAAACCTTGTTCTCTCTGAGCCACTTAACGAGAGTTGCCGTGTTCACCTTGCCCAGATCATTGGCTCTTGCTAGGGCCTCTACATCCATGTCTGGCTGCACCCGAGGACGACTCCGAGACTTCTTGGGAAATGGGCCCTGAAAATGTGCAATAGACATGCAGTGAATGTTCCCACTCCCTTGTTGATATTAGATACCATATAGATCAAGTCCATTCAAAATGTGGCTTGCAGACACCCTATTTACCGTAAGAACATTTTAAATACCCTGAGGTAATTTAAGTTTCACTAATTAATTTGTGATTGAAGTCTTAGCAAGTCATTTTATTTTCACACAAGGGACAATCCTTCGAAAACACTACCACGGCCACACCGCTTTAAAACTTTAGCAGATAAGTGACGTTCTCTCTAGGCACATTTGATGTCAGTCTAAATTCATTCTATCACTTTGAGATGCTATATTTGACAAACTTCCGCAATATTATTCAATGACAAGCTGTTTAAAACATATTTTTAAAAAAAGTTTGACCTTAATCAATGCTTTTGACTACAAAATATATTTTAAAAACTAAACAAAATAATTTATTTGTATAGAATGTCAAGTATGCAAACTTATACTTTATACCTATGTATACATATACTTGTACACCCCGCATTTGAGGGATTGATATGTTGCTTGCATTAAACTAAATTTTGCCAAAGAATCATTAGTCCTTCACTCATGAATAAGTGTAACTAGTTTAAATACTAACTGGAGGTGTCAAATCGAACTAGGTTTTTTCCAAATAATTAACATTGACTTAAATAGAGTTTTCTTAAGCATGTTAGGTGACCTGGTGGTATAGGGGTAAGGTGTCAGACTTCTGTACTGAGGGTCCGGGTTCAATCCTCGGTCCCTGCCAAACCCTTCCTTCGCCTCTGGCAAGACGTGTATTAATCACAACTTGTGAATGTGAGGAACCAGGCCTCCACTGTGGTTCGGATTCCACGTTAAACTGTAGGTCCTCCATTTAATCTCACAATCACCCTACCATTGCACATTAGCGTAAGTGCGTATAACCCGAACGGGTAGTAAGATGCAGTGCTAATAGTAATAATAATCTTAAGCATGCTATGGTATTATGTGTAAGATATATATTTATCTCATGCTGAATAATTGAATTTATACGCAGTCTAATTTTCTAAATTAAGAATAACCAGCAGTACTAGTTCAATCCTCACAGCCTTTACTCTGACCTGGGAGGTCTCGGCTTAAATGCTGGCCGGATATACTATGTCCATCCAATGTTTAGTTTTCCATCCTCTTTCCAGGTGAATGCTGATGGATTTTCTAAACTTACTCTTCACAGTTCTATTCATCTAAATTAATTTGTTTGTTAAAGGTATCCATAAACAAATAGAAATACCTTTTTTTTATAAATAATATCAAAGTACAAATTAGTACAAATAGTAGTTGCTTACAAATCAAATTAAAAATTTTAATGGTTTCCTTAAGTTAGAACTCTTAAAATTGTATTAGAGCTTCTATGCAGGACATTTATCCAAATTAATGAAACTAATCTCACAGCTGAGGCACTCACTTCATCCAACTTTGTCACGGTTCTATTTTCTCTCTCAATTGAAACTCTTTCACAATCGTTGATAACTTGACCATGTTCACTTTTGATGGTGTTTTAAGTGATGCATCCTGTAACATAGATTATACCTGATATATATATTATATACACATATGTATATATAGTGATAATGGATTTTCCCATCTTAGGAAAGGCCATTGTAGTAGAATTGGGTTATTTATGTAATCACTTTTCTAAGTTATTTGAGATTTTACCTGAGACATTCGATTTTTTGAAGAAGTAGCTTTATCTGAAGTAACATCAAATTTGAAGTGTTTTGAGAAAAATGGTACAATTGGCTTGATTTCTTGTTGAATTGTAGACATTCCAGAATAATTGCCAACAGAGGTGGATAAAGAATTAAACAATGGTTTCATCTCATTTCCATTGCTTGTGGAAGCTGTCGGCTGTGTCTTCAAAGAGATGGAATAAGGCAAGAATAGTGGGGGGCTGTCACCCAGCGAGGGGCGCATCTTGCAGGTCTTGTCCCCCTTGCTTATAGAAGTTGTCTGCTGTGACCTTGGGGGGATAGCATAGGGCAAGAATAGTGGGGGACTGTCTCCTAATGAGTGGTGTGCCTTGCGCGTATTGTCTGTGAAGTGTCTGCCGAGAAACTCCTGTTTGGGTGTACATGCCTGCTCACTTGTGTTGCATGTAGGTGTCATTAAACTCAACTTCTGACTGCACGCACTTACATCTTTGCACAAAGATGTTTTCTGAGTTAAAGTATTTATTTCGGAATCAAATGGATATTCAAAGTCGCTGAAAATAGTTGATTCTAGAATACTTCCATCAAAGCGTGTGACTCTCTTTAGATTTAATTTTGGAGAGCCATGAAAGCTTGGAATTTCCGAAGACTGAAACAAAAAATTGTTTTTTATATCAACAATAATATAACATAAAAATAATAAACTAAGTGATATAACCATTTATAATTTTATAGGATTTCTTCTTTAGGGAAAAGTATGTAGGGTAATCATTCATGATATTGACAGAGCATAACAAAGTTTCAATGTATTTGACTCTTGACCATAAGTTGGAGTTCAATTGTGTCTAACTGAATCGTCAGTGTTTTTCAACATATTACTTTGCCAGCACCCCTCTCTGTGATTAAATTACTATACACTTTCCCTTGCCTTCTTATTTTTTGCATCAATCTGTTAGTAAGCTCATGCTAAAGTTATGGTTAAAAAATGTTTCTGTCACACAGTGACCGCCTCTGTGGTATAGTGGTCAGAGTTCTTGCCTAAAGATCCAGATCCCGGGTTCAATCCCTGGTGCTTTCAAAATTTATCTGTGAAGCAATGGGTACTGTCAAACTCAACCTCGTGAGGACAAATGAGGAGCCTGCAAATGTTGGCACTATCACCACTAACTGCGGCTGCCGCTCGATCCGTATAGCTTGCTTGTGAGCTCACATTATGGAGTTCTGTCACACGTTGATATTTACTAAATGTTCTCACTAATTGGATGAAGAATGACTACTAGTAGTACTTACACAATCTTTAAAAACAATTACATACTATATGGTGTATAGTTTTCTAGAAAAAAAACTAGCTTTAACTTACAGATAAATTTAAATGTAATGTTATTCAATATTCATGGATTGTGCTAATTACTACCAAAACACTAATTTCCCTAAAGCATATTGGTAGGTATGTGGAGTTGTGGACTACATGTCAAGCTTGTCTATTCTGGTTTAATGATAGAGAGTTTGAGGTTTGAGTCAAGGCTGGGTGCGCTGATTTTTTTTTACCCTGAATTATTTTCCTCTCTCCTTATGTGCAAATGCAGATACATTTTAAATCATACTTATAATACCTACCTTTGGAGGTGACCTGGTGGTCTAGGGGTAAGGTGTCAGACTTCTATGCTGGGGATCCGGAGTTCAATCCTCGGTCCCGGCACAGATTTATCTGATTGCCAAACCCCTCCTTCACCTCTGACAAGACGTGTATTAATCACAACTTGTGAATGTGAGGAATGCCAGGCCTCCACCGTGGTTCGGATTCCACGTTAAACTGTAGGTCCTTCATTTCATCTCACAATCACCCTACCATTACACATTAGTGTAAGTGCGTATAACCCGAACGGGTAGTAAGACGCGGCGCTAATAATAATATAATACCTACCTTATTAGTGTAACTAAACTAATGTTTACTGCCCTGTAAGTTACTAGGACCCATTGAAAAAACAAGAAACTAATATTCTGAACTAATACCTGATCCCAACTGAGCATCTTTGGTACAGCACACACCAGTTTCTTGGTCACAGCAAACTCGTGACCACATACCCTGGGGACCTTTTTGGTGAGGTCCTGGATGAATGATCCCAGCACCTCCTTGAAGTTGACACGACTATGGAACTGTATTCCATCTGGTCGCACACACAGACTGGGGTACGTGTACACTGTTGAACTGAACGCATTGAAGTGCATGGAGAAGTATAAGATAGTCTCATCACTTTCAGGCAAACGATAACCATACTGAAACAATACAAATTACATGGTTACAAACTTGGAAAGTTAGAGCATATTATGAAATAGATTGATTATATTCGACCAACATATGTAACCAGGGAGCAGATTGACTTTGTATAACACTCTAGGCTTAAGCAACCTGCCACCTATTTAAGGAACATGAAAATATAAATTTATTGTAAAGTGAAGGAAATAGAATAATAAAGATGCATATGAGAAAAATTGCTCACAAACATGTTAAACTTAAATATATTCCAATCAAGTAATCTCTTTCTCATATTGCCTACTTTACATTTCTCTTTTTTTTTCTTGTAACTATCAAATAAGCCGATAAGATTGAACAATAAAATAGGCCAGTTTTCAGAATAGTCGATAAACTTAAGGTAATAGGCGGCAATTCATAATTTGACTGTAAATTTTTTTTTGCCAGAGATTAATTTAAATATCTCAGAAACATTCAAACTCTGTATACTTGACAATTTTTTTTTCTTTTTTGCACCTGCAATTTGAAATTTGATTGCCAAAATTTGACACCTTGGGCTAAGTCCATTAAGGCCGCCGTATGTAAATTCCCCCCTATATGGAAAAGTTATAGAGAGAAGGCATTTTGCATTAAATACAAAATGAATTTTTTTTTTTAATTATTAACGCTAACATATCTTTTTTGGTGGTGGCTCGTGAGTTTAAATACGAGGATGCTGCGCAAGAGAAACAAGGTGGGAGGGAGGGAGGGCGGAAATTTAGGAGGAAGTAGAAGGGGTGACTTGACATTTGAATGGATACATAATATTGTCTTTAAACTTTTCATAATTCAACGTATTTATTAAAACTAAATAATTGTGAAGGCTTATTAGCAAAAAGGGAACTCGCTCTTAATGATTTTGATTAAAAAATTCCTAGGCACTCTTTAACATTACAAACAAATTGGGGCATATAATTTTTCCTGTGAAAATGACTTAGAACTTTACATGAGTGGCTTATCTCCAATTTTGATAGTATCTCTGCAACTCTTTGAGATATGAAATAACTTAACAATGCAAATATGTAGGACTATTACAAATTTTAAAAAAACTTTGATTTGATTTATTTTTTCCAAACCAAGAGTTTCGGAGCTAAGCCTATAGTAAAATATATTTTTAAATGAAGGTCTGGGAAATAAGGAGTTGATTGGTACGCTCTCTGGTAGACCAAGATGATCCATTTTTAGTTTCTCTCAACCCCTTGAAGAGAGAAGTAACTTAGTGTGATCATCAAAAAAATCAAACTCGAGATTTAGATAAATGTTGACATTTCATGACCTCCTGGAATTGAAAAATTGGTTCTCGCGATGCCTTCTGTCTGTCTGTTTGTATCTTGGCTTAGAACCTAAACCATTTTGTTGATCGGGATTAAACTTGGTATCTAGGGTTTTCATAGTATTCCCCTTAGGTTTTTTGGAATTAGAGTTCCAATCCTAAAATTAAAGTTAGCCTATTTTACTGAAGGATAATAAGAGAAAAAATTGATTTTCTCCAAATTTTATTTAATGATTTTGATTAAGTTTGTATTCAGGTATTGTTTAGCATTACAAACAAAATTGCAACTTTCATTATCCCATGAAGATGACTTAAAGGGTACTTTACATAAGCATACATTTCCGATTTTAATCATATCTTTGCAACTATTTGAGATATAAAATAACTTATCATTGTAAAGTTGTAGTAGGTAGGCCTACTATTCAGTTTGAAATTTATTTTTATAAAACTTTAATTTCTTAACTATAAGCAAATATATATATAGCCTTTGTATATGTTTTTATGGATCTATATGAAAATTAAAATTGTTTACTATACTCTTTTGGGGACAAAGTTGTTCCTATTTTCTCAATGTTTCTGTAAAAGTGTGAATTATTTCATTTATGCTCTTTAGTGGAGTGTTTATGCAACAATGTATATCATTTTGTTTTACAAATCTCACATGTTTTTAGGAAATGTCTTTATATTAAGATAAAAGATATATAAAGTTTGTGTCGTGCAACATACAATTTATTCTAAATATGTTTCTGTAACAGTGTATATTAGTATATTATTTCTTTTATATGATGCTCTTTTTTCCATCATGCTTCTGCAGCAATGATTGTTATTTCATTTTACATATTATACGAGTTTTAAGTAAATATAAAAGTATACATTTTTTGGTGTGTAGTAGTGAGAAAATCTATGCGGGGCATCATACTATTTAATTTTAAATATATATTCCTCTGCAAATTAAGTATCAACTGACTCATGCAACTAAATTATGTATAGATCACAGTGCTCTGAATTTTCTTAATCTTAGAAAGTAGAGCCAATGTATATGGATGGATATGCGGGAGAATATAGGTTCTTGATTTGAAGTAGAGAAACATTCAGTGTTATCTTTAAATGGTTGAAACAATTTCAAGACTGGCAGCGTGCAACTCCTCACACTTTTCTAGTAATCATCAAAATGTATGTACACCTATGTAAGCTGGCTCTATATTGTAATATTATGAGGAACTTATTCTAAAACCAACGATGGTTTAAGTCCTAATTTTGAATTAATATTCTTCAAACAAAAGTGTTTATTAATTCAAACAAAAATACACTAATTATGCTTACATCCCTTTTAATTATTTAACTAAACGAGTATTTTTTTTTCCATTAAATGAATATTTTTTGTCGATATATCATTTTCTAACAATATATTGGAAATTTCGGAGCAAGAAATATACTTCATATTGAATTTTACGGCAAGTGCTGCAGCTAGAATATCAACATTCAATCTTGATTTCTCACTTGTCCAAAAATCATTACCAATTGAAAAAACTCTTTCAACTGCTGCATTAGTTCTCTGAATTAACAGATTAGTTTTAAAATATTGAAAAGGAGGACAGATAAGAGGACACTTTTCGAGGAAGGACAGAACCTACAAAAGAAGGACGATTGGTCACCTTAATTACATTGATGATAATTCACACACTTTCATTGATATAAATAAAAGTTTTTTTTTTCTGAATTAATTTTGTTTTTATTTCTTCCACCAACACGTCAATTCAAAACAGCTACAACTCTCAAGTATAGAAATGGCGCAACAACAACAACCAGAAATGTTAGTACAATGTAATTGAGTTGTTTAGTTAAATGAAAATAAAACTATTATGATTCCTTTTTTAAACTCCTTACAAACATTTAAACTAATTTAGTACTCAATAATATGTTAGTAATACTATCCTAATAACAATTCTCAAACAGCTAATAAAGACACTGAAAACCTTGTGCGAAAAATTCATTGTACTAAGGAAATATTTTAACCCAGCTCTCTGAATTAGAGATGAGTTCAACTTTACTTGTTATAAGATTGTAGTGTCAACAATACTTCTATTTTGGAATTACTAATGCCTACCAGATTCTTCCAGTGCCTCTTGAGTTCCTTGTAGGATTGATACGGACATGAGCTGGGGATTTTACGGGAGATTGACACGATACGACCTTTCTTCAAGCTACCAGAGAAAAAAGATTTGATTAAACAATAGTATTTTACTCTGCACACCACATTTTAGAACGATATGTGTCATAGAACAGTGCTTTTTAAACTTTCAGACCTGCATTTCTTTTGATAATCATGGTTTTCTTTCTTTTCATCATGTCAAATATGTGTATTTAAAATTATTTACAACGTTTATGTTGATTTGCTGAAATTTCTAAAAAAACATGTGCAACAATTTTGTTTTACTGCTGGTGAGGCTCGACATGAATATTTAGCTTGCACAGTATCAAAACATCATGTGTGCCTAAGCTGACCATTTGTAGAAGATTAACCGTTAACTGTTATATTTAGAGAGTCACGACTAAGCAAATATTTCTATTGTCTGTTCAAAGTACACATCTATGCAGTTTGTTTTGTTTTCAAATTTAACCGAATTGATGAAGTGTAAAGCTATATTTTACTATGATAGTACTTAGTGAAGCATGTCTCATACCCAAAACAATACCATAGTTTACATTCGAGCTATCTCTTTTAATACCTGGGTAA